>JAZKLR010000427.1:0-600000 GCA_037103525.1 Ganaspis brasiliensis
AAAATGGAGCTTTTGCGATTTTTAAAATGCTATAGGGTAGTACTCGCGAAAGTAGGTCTGCCTTAGGAACTATGGAAATTTTCTCAGAATTCGCGTATCTCGCACCGTTTCCGAGATATTTGAAGTTTTATCTCCAGACTTAAGGCCGCATTGAGTAGCGTAGAATTCGCGGTGAAAAGCGCGGGAAAGATGAAAATGGAGCTTTCGCGATTTTTTAAAATGCTATAGGGTAGTACTCGCGAAAGTAGGTCTGCCTTAGGAACTATGGAAATTTTCTCAGAATTCGCGTATCTCGCACCGTTTCCGAGATATTTGAAGTTTTATCTCCAGACTTAAGGCCGCATTGAGAAGCGTAGAATTCGCGGTGAAAACCGCGGGAAAGATGAAATCGGAGCTTTTGCGATTTTTTAAAATGCTATAGGGTAGTACTCGCGAAAGTAGGTCTGCCTTAGAAACTTCGGAAATTTTCTCAGAATTCGCGTATCTCGCACCGTTTCCGAGATATTCCAAGTTTTATCTCCAGACTTAAGGCCGCATTGAGTAGCGTAGAATTCGCGGTGAAAAGCGCGGGAAAGATGAAAATGGAGCTTTCGCGATTTTTTAAAATGCTGTAGGGTAGTACTCGCGAAACTAGGTCTGCCTTAGGAACTATGGAAATTTTCTCAGAATTCGCGTATCTCGCACCGTTTCCGAGATATTTCAAGTTTTATCTCCAGACTTAAGGCCGCATTTAGAAGCGTAGAATTCGCTGTGAAAAGCGCGGGAAAGATGAAAATAGAGCTTTCGCGATTTTTTAAAATGCTGTAGGGTAGTACTCGCGAAACTAGGTCTGCCTTAGGAACTATGGAAATTTTCTCAGAATTCGCGTATCTCGCACCGTTTCCGAGATATTTTAAGTTTTATCTCCAGACTTAAGGCCGCATTGAGAAGCGTAGAATTCGCGGTGAAAACCACGGGAAAGATGAAAATGGAGCTTTCGCGATTTTTTTAAATGCTATAGGGTAGTACTCGCGAAAGTAGGTCTGCCTTAGGAACTATGGAAATTTTCTCAGAATTCGCGTATCTCGCACCGTTTCCGAGATATTTCAAGTTTTATCTCCAGACTTAAGGCCGCATTGAGAAGCGTAGAATTCGCGGTGAAAACCGCGGGAAAGATGAAAATGGAGCTTTTGCGATTTTTTACAATGCTATAGGGTAGTACTCGCAAAAGTAGGTCTGCCTTAGGAACTTCGGAAATTTTCTCAGAATTCGCGTATCTCGCACCGTTTCCGAGATATTTCAAGTTTTATCTCCAGACTTAAGGCCGCATTGAGTAGCGTAGAATTCGCGGTGAATGCGCGGGAAAGATGAAAATGGAGCTTTCGCGATTTTTTAAAATGTTATAGGGTAGTACTCGCGAAAGTAGGTCTGCCTTAGGAACTATGGAAATTTTTTTAGAATTCGCGTATCTCGCACCGTTTCCGAGATATTTCAAGTTTTATCTCCAGACTTAAGGCCGCATTTAGAAGCGTAGAATTCGCTGTGAAAAGCGCGGGAAAGATGAAAATAGAGCTTTCGCGATTTTTTAAAATGCTATAGGGTAGTACTCGCGAAAGTAGGTCTGCCTTAGGAACTATGGAAATTTTCTTAGAATTCGCGTATCTCGCACCGTTTCCGAGATATTTTAAGTTTTATCTCCAGACTTAAGGCCGCATTGAGAAGCGTAGAATTCGCGGTGAAAACCGCGGGAAAGATGAAAATGGAGCTTTCGCGATTTTTTAAAATGCTATAGGGTAGTACTCGCGAAAGTAGGTCTGCCTTAGGAACTATGGAAATTTTCTCAGAATTCGCGTATCTCGCACCGTTTCCGAGATATTCCAAGTTTTATCTCCAGACTTAAGGCCGCATTGAGTAGCGTAGAATTCGCGGTGAAAAGCGCGGGAAAGATGAAAATGGAGCTTTTGCGATTTTTTAAAATGCTATAGGGTAGTACTCGCGAAAGTAGGTCTGCCTTAGGAACTATGGAAATTTTCTCAGAATTCGCGTATCTCGCACCGTTTCCGAGATATTTGAAGTTTTATCTCCAGACTTAAGGCCGCATTGAGTAGCGTAGAATTCGCGGTGAAAAGCGCGGGAAAGATGAAAATGGAGCTTTCGCGATTTTTTAAAATGCTATAGGGTAGTACTCGCGAAAGTAGGTCTGCCTTAGGAACTATGGAAATTTTCTCAGAATTCGCGTATCTCGCACCGTTTCCGAGATATTTGAAGTTTTATCTCCAGACTTAAGGCCGCATTGAGAAGCGTAGAATTCGCGGTGAAAACCGCGGGAAAGATGAAATCGGAGCTTTTGCGATTTTTTAAAATGCTATAGGGTAGTACTCGCGAAAGTAGGTCTGCCTTAGAAACTTCGGAAATTTTCTCAGAATTCGCGTATCTCGCACCGTTTCCGAGATATTCCAAGTTTTATCTCCAGACTTAAGGCCGCATTGAGTAGCGTAGAATTCGCGGTGAAAAGCGCGGGAAAGATGAAAATGGAGCTTTCGCGATTTTTTAAAATGCTGTAGGGTAGTACTCGCGAAACTAGGTCTGCCTTAGGAACTATGGAAATTTTCTCAGAATTCGCGTATCTCGCACCGTTTCCGAGATATTTCAAGTTTTATCTCCAGACTTAAGGCCGCATTTAGAAGCGTAGAATTCGCTGTGAAAAGCGCGGGAAAGATGAAAATAGAGCTTTCGCGATTTTTTAAAATGCTGTAGGGTAGTACTCGCGAAACTAGGTCTGCCTTAGGAACTATGGAAATTTTCTCAGAATTCGCGTATCTCGCACCGTTTCCGAGATATTTTAAGTTTTATCTCCAGACTTAAGGCCGCATTGAGAAGCGTAGAATTCGCGGTGAAAACCACGGGAAAGATGAAAATGGAGCTTTCGCGATTTTTTTAAATGCTATAGGGTAGTACTCGCGAAAGTAGGTCTGCCTTAGGAACTATGGAAATTTTCTCAGAATTCGCGTATCTCGCACCGTTTCCGAGATATTTCAAGTTTTATCTCCAGACTTAAGGCCGCATTGAGAAGCGTAGAATTCGCGGTGAAAACCGCGGGAAAGATGAAAATGGAGCTTTTGCGATTTTTTACAATGCTATAGGGTAGTACTCGCAAAAGTAGGTCTGCCTTAGAAACTTCGGAAATTTTCTCAGAATTCGCGTATCTCGCACCGTTTCCGAGATATTTCAAGTTTTATCTCCAGACTTAAGGCCGCATTGAGTAGCGTAGAATTCGCGGTGAATGCGCGGGAAAGATGAAAATGGAGCTTTCGCGATTTTTTAAAATGTTATAGGGTAGTACTCGCGAAAGTAGGTCTGCCTTAGGAACTATGGAAATTTTTTTAGAATTCGCGTATCTCGCACCGTTTCCGAGATATTTCAAGTTTTATCTCCAGACTTAAGGCCGCATTTAGAAGCGTAGAATTCGCTGTGAAAAGCGCGGGAAAGATGAAAATAGAGCTTTCGCGATTTTTTAAAATGCTATAGGGTAGTACTCGCGAAAGTAGGTCTGCCTTAGGAACTATGGAAATTTTCTTAGAATTCGCGTATCTCGCACCGTTTCCGAGATATTTTAAGTTTTATCTCCAGACTTAAGGCCGCATTGAGAAGCGTAGAATTCGCGGTGAAAACCGCGGGAAAGATGAAAATGGAGCTTTCGCGATTTTTTAAAATGCTATAGGGTAGTACTCGCGAAAGTAGGTCTGCCTTAGGAACTATGGAAATTTTCTCAGAATTCGCGTATCTCGCACCGTTTCCGAGATATTCCAAGTTTTATCTCCAGACTTAAGGCCGCATTGAGTAGCGTAGAATTCGCGGTGAAAAGCGCGGGAAAGATGAAAATGGAGCTTTTGCGATTTTTTAAAATGCTATAGGGTAGTACTCGCAAAAGTAGGTCTGCCTTAGGAACTTCGGAAATTTTCTCAGAATTCGCGTATCTCGCACCGTTTCCGAGATATTTCAAGTTTTATCTCCAGACTTAAGGCCGCATTGAGTAGCGTAGAATTCGCGGTGAATGCGCGGGAAAGATGAAAATGGAGCTTTCGCGATTTTTTAAAATGTTATAGGGTAGTACTCGCGAAAGTAGGTCTGCCTTAGGAACTATGGAAATTTTCTCAGAGTTCGCGTATCTCGCACCGTTTCCGAGATATTTCAAGTTTTATCTCCAGACTTAAGGCCGCATTGAGTAGCGTAGAATTCGCGGTGAAAAGCGCGGGAAAGATGAAAATGGAGCTTTCGCGATTTTTTAAAATGCTATAGGGTAGTACTCGCGAAAGTAGGTCTGCCTTAGGAACTATGGAAATTTTCTCAGAATTCGCGTATCTCGCACCGTTTCCGAGATATTTCAAGTTTTATCTCCAGACTTAAGGCCGCATTTAGAAGCGTAGAAATCGCTGTGAAAACCGCGGGAAAGATGAAAATGGAGCTTTTGCGATTTTTTAAAATGCTATAGGGTAGTACTCGCGAAAGTAGGTCTGCCTTAGGAACTCCGGAAATTTTCTCAGAATTCGCGTATATCGCACCGTTTCCGAGATATTTTAAGTTTTATCTCTAGACTTAACGCCGCATTGAGTAGCGTAGAATTCGCGGTGAAAAGCGCGGGAAAGATGAAAATGGAGCTTTCGCGATTTTTTAAAATGCTATAGGGTAGTACTCGCGAAAGTAGGTCTGCCTTAGGAACTTCGGAAATTTTCTCAGAATTCGCGTATCTCGCACCGTTTCCGAGATATTCCAAGTTTTATCTCCAGACTTAAGGCCGCATTGAGTAGCGTAGAATTCGCGGTGAAAAGCGCGGGAAAGATGAAAATGGAGCTTTCGCGATTTTTTAAAATGCTATAGGGTAGTACTCGCGAAAGTAGGTCTGCCTTAGGAACTATGGAAATTTTCTCAGAATTCGCGTATCTCGCACCGTTTCCGAGATATTTCAAGTTTTATCTCCAGACTTAAGGCCGCATTGAGTAGCGTAGAATTCGCGGTGAAAAGCGCGGGAAAGATGAAAATGGAGCTTTCGCGATTTTTTAAAATGCTATAGGGTAGTACTCGCGAAAGTAGGTCTGCCTTAGGAACTATGGAAATTTTCTCAGAATTCGCGTATCTCGCACCGTTTCCGAGATATTTCAAGTTTTATCTCCAGACTTAAGGCCGCATTTAGAAGCGTAGAATTCGCTGTGAAAAGCGCGGGAAAGATGAAAATAGAGCTTTCGCGATTTTTTAAAATGCTATAGGGTAGTACTCGCGAAAGTAGGTCTGCCTTAGGAACTATGGAAATTTTCTCAGAATTCGCGTATCTCGCACCGTTTCCGAGATATTTCAAGTTTTATCTCTAGACTTAACGCCGCATTGAGTAGCGTAGAATTCGCGGTGAAAAGCGCGGGAAAGATGAAAATGGAGCTTTCGCGATTTTTTAAAATGCTATAGGGTAGTACTCGCGAAAGTAGGTCTGCCTTAGGAACTATGGAAATTTTCTCAGAATTCGCGTATCTCGCACCGTTTCCGAGATATTTCAAGTTTTATCTCCAGACTTAAGGCCGCATTTAGAAGCGTAGAAATCGCTGTGAAAACCGCGGGAAAGATGAAAATGGAGCTTTTGCGATTTTTTAAAATGCTATAGGGTAGTACTCGCGAAAGTAGGTCTGCCTTAGGAACTCCGGAAATTTTCTCAGAATTCGCGTATATCGCACCGTTTCCGAGATATTTTAAGTTTTATCTCTAGACTTAACGCCGCATTGAGTAGCGTAGAATTCGCGGTGAAAAGCGCGGGAAAGATGAAAATGGAGCTTTCGCGATTTTTTAAAATGCTATAGGGTAGTACTCGCGAAAGTAGGTCTGCCTTAGGAACTTCGGAAATTTTCTCAGAATTCGCGTATCTCGCACCGTTTCCGAGATATTCCAAGTTTTATCTCCAGACTTAAGGCCGCATTGAGTAGCGTAGAATTCGCGGTGAAAAGCGCGGGAAAGATGAAAATGGAGCTTTCGCGATTTTTTAAAATGCTATAGGGTAGTACTCGCGAAAGTAGGTCTGCCTTAGGAACTATGGAAATTTTCTCAGAATTCGCGTATCTCGCACCGTTTCCGAGATATTTCAAGTTTTATCTCCAGACTTAAGGCCGCATTGAGTAGCGTAGAATTCGCGGTGAAAAGCGCGGGAAAGATGAAAATGGAGCTTTCGCGATTTTTTAAAATGCTATAGGGTAGTACTCGCGAAAGTAGGTCTGCCTTAGGAACTATGGAAATTTTCTCAGAATTCGCGTATCTCGCACCGTTTCCGAGATATTTCAAGTTTTATCTCCAGACTTAAGGCCGCATTTAGAAGCGTAGAATTCGCTGTGAAAAGCGCGGGAAAGATGAAAATAGAGCTTTCGCGATTTTTTAAAATGCTATAGGGTAGTACTCGCGAAAGTAGGTCTGCCTTAGGAACTATGGAAATTTTCTCAGAATTCGCGTATCTCGCACCGTTTCCGAGATATTTGAAGTTTTATCTCCAGACTTAAGGCCGCATTGAGAAGCGTAGAATTCGCGGTGAAAACCGCGGGAAAGATGAAATCGGAGCTTTTGCGATTTTTTAAAATGCTATAGGGTAGTACTCGCGAAAGTAGGTCTGCCTTAGAAACTTCGGAAATTTTCTCAGAATTCGCGTATCTCGCACCGTTTCCGAGATATTCCAAGTTTTATCTCCAGACTTAAGGCCGCATTGAGTAGCGTAGAATTCGCGGTGAAAAGCGCGGGAAAGATGAAAATGGAGCTTTCGCGATTTTTTAAAATGCTGTAGGGTAGTACTCGCGAAACTAGGTCTGCCTTAGGAACTATGGAAATTTTCTCAGAATTCGCGTATCTCGCACCGTTTCCGAGATATTTCAAGTTTTATCTCCAGACTTAAGGCCGCATTTAGAAGCGTAGAATTCGCTGTGAAAAGCGCGGGAAAGATGAAAATAGAGCTTTCGCGATTTTTTAAAATGCTGTAGGGTAGTACTCGCGAAACTAGGTCTGCCTTAGGAACTATGGAAATTTTCTCAGAATTCGCGTATCTCGCACCGTTTCCGAGATATTTTAAGTTTTATCTCCAGACTTAAGGCCGCATTGAGAAGCGTAGAATTCGCGGTGAAAACCACGGGAAAGATGAAAATGGAGCTTTCGCGATTTTTTTAAATGCTATAGGGTAGTACTCGCGAAAGTAGGTCTGCCTTAGGAACTATGGAAATTTTCTCAGAATTCGCGTATCTCGCACCGTTTCCGAGATATTTCAAGTTTTATCTCCAGACTTAAGGCCGCATTGAGAAGCGTAGAATTCGCGGTGAAAACCGCGGGAAAGATGAAAATGGAGCTTTTGCGATTTTTTACAATGCTATAGGGTAGTACTCGCAAAAGTAGGTCTGCCTTAGAAACTTCGGAAATTTTCTCAGAATTCGCGTATCTCGCACCGTTTCCGAGATATTTCAAGTTTTATCTCCAGACTTAAGGCCGCATTGAGTAGCGTAGAATTCGCGGTGAATGCGCGGGAAAGATGAAAATGGAGCTTTCGCGATTTTTTAAAATGTTATAGGGTAGTACTCGCGAAAGTAGGTCTGCCTTAGGAACTATGGAAATTTTTTTAGAATTCGCGTATCTCGCACCGTTTCCGAGATATTTCAAGTTTTATCTCCAGACTTAAGGCCGCATTTAGAAGCGTAGAATTCGCTGTGAAAAGCGCGGGAAAGATGAAAATAGAGCTTTCGCGATTTTTTAAAATGCTATAGGGTAGTACTCGCGAAAGTAGGTCTGCCTTAGGAACTATGGAAATTTTCTTAGAATTCGCGTATCTCGCACCGTTTCCGAGATATTTTAAGTTTTATCTCCAGACTTAAGGCCGCATTGAGAAGCGTAGAATTCGCGGTGAAAACCGCGGGAAAGATGAAAATGGAGCTTTCGCGATTTTTTAAAATGCTATAGGGTAGTACTCGCGAAAGTAGGTCTGCCTTAGGAACTATGGAAATTTTCTCAGAATTCGCGTATCTCGCACCGTTTCCGAGATATTCCAAGTTTTATCTCCAGACTTAAGGCCGCATTGAGTAGCGTAGAATTCGCGGTGAAAAGCGCGGGAAAGATGAAAATGGAGCTTTTGCGATTTTTTAAAATGCTATAGGGTAGTACTCGCAAAAGTAGGTCTGCCTTAGGAACTTCGGAAATTTTCTCAGAATTCGCGTATCTCGCACCGTTTCCGAGATATTTCAAGTTTTATCTCCAGACTTAAGGCCGCATTGAGTAGCGTAGAATTCGCGGTGAAAAGCGCGGGAAAGATGAAAATGGAGCTTTCGCGATTTTTTAAAATGCTATAGGGTAGTACTCGCGAAAGTAGGTCTGCCTTAGGAACTTCGGAAATTTTCTCAGAATTCGCGTATCTCGCACCGTTTCCGAGATATTCCAAGTTTTATCTCCAGACTTAAGGCCGCATTGAGTAGCGTAGAATTCGCGGTGAAAAGCGCGGGAAAGATGAAAATGGAGCTTTCGCGATTTTTTAAAATGCTATAGGGTAGTACTCGCGAAAGTAGGTCTGCCTTAGGAACTATGGAAATTTTCTCAGAATTCGCGTATCTCGCACCGTTTCCGAGATATTTCAAGTTTTATCTCCAGACTTAAGGCCGCATTGAGTAGCGTAGAATTCGCGGTGAAAAGCGCGGGAAAGATGAAAATGGAGCTTTCGCGATTTTTTAAAATGCTATAGGGTAGTACTCGCGAAAGTAGGTCTGCCTTAGGAACTATGGAAATTTTCTCAGAATTCGCGTATCTCGCACCGTTTCCGAGATATTTCAAGTTTTATCTCCAGACTTAAGGCCGCATTTAGAAGCGTAGAATTCGCTGTGAAAAGCGCGGGAAAGATGAAAATAGAGCTTTCGCGATTTTTTAAAATGCTATAGGGTAGTACTCGCGAAAGTAGGTCTGCCTTAGGAACTATGGAAATTTTCTCAGAATTCGCGTATCTCGCACCGTTTCCGAGATATTTCAAGTTTTATCTCTAGACTTAACGCCGCATTGAGTAGCGTAGAATTCGCGGTGAAAAGCGCGGGAAAGATGAAAATGGAGCTTTCGCGATTTTTTAAAATGCTATAGGGTAGTACTCGCGAAAGTAGGTCTGCCTTAGGAACTATGGAAATTTTCTCAGAATTCGCGTATCTCGCACCGTTTCCGAGATATTTCAAGTTTTATCTCCAGACTTAAGGCCGCATTTAGAAGCGTAGAAATCGCTGTGAAAACCGCGGGAAAGATGAAAATGGA
The DNA here is from genome assembly GCA_037103525.1 of Ganaspis brasiliensis. Classification (NCBI taxonomy): domain Eukaryota; kingdom Metazoa; phylum Arthropoda; class Insecta; order Hymenoptera; family Figitidae; genus Ganaspis; species Ganaspis brasiliensis. The sequence goes on from JAZKLR010000427.1 coordinate 9,268, forward strand.
GCTTTTGCGATTTTTTAAAATGCTATAGGGTAGTACTCGCGAAAGTAGGTCTGCCTTAGGAACTCCGGAAATTTTCTCAGAATTCGCGTATATCGCACCGTTTCCGAGATATTTTAAGTTTTATCTCTAGACTTAACGCCGCATTGAGTAGCGTAGAATTCGCGGTGAAAAGCGCGGGAAAGATGAAAATGGAGCTTTCGCGATTTTTTAAAATGCTATAGGGTAGTACTCGCGAAAGTAGGTCTGCCTTAGGAACTTCGGAAATTTTCTCAGAATTCGCGTATCTCGCACCGTTTCCGAGATATTCCAAGTTTTATCTCCAGACTTAAGGCCGCATTGAGTAGCGTAGAATTCGCGGTGAAAAGCGCGGGAAAGATGAAAATGGAGCTTTCGCGATTTTTTAAAATGCTATAGGGTAGTACTCGCGAAAGTAGGTCTGCCTTAGGAACTATGGAAATTTTCTCAGAATTCGCGTATCTCGCACCGTTTCCGAGATATTTCAAGTTTTATCTCCAGACTTAAGGCCGCATTGAGTAGCGTAGAATTCGCGGTGAAAAGCGCGGGAAAGATGAAAATGGAGCTTTCGCGATTTTTTAAAATGCTATAGGGTAGTACTCGCGAAAGTAGGTCTGCCTTAGGAACTATGGAAATTTTCTCAGAATTCGCGTATCTCGCACCGTTTCCGAGATATTTCAAGTTTTATCTCCAGACTTAAGGCCGCATTTAGAAGCGTAGAATTCGCTGTGAAAAGCGCGGGAAAGATGAAAATAGAGCTTTCGCGATTTTTTAAAATGCTATAGGGTAGTACTCGCGAAAGTAGGTCTGCCTTAGGAACTATGGAAATTTTCTCAGAATTCGCGTATCTCGCACCGTTTCCGAGATATTTCAAGTTTTATCTCCAGACTTAAGGCCGCATTTAGAAGCGTAGAATTCGCTGTGAAAAGCGCGGGAAAGATGAAAATAGAGCTTTCGCGATTTTTTAAAATGCTATAGGGTAGTACTCGCGAAAGTAGGTCTGCCTTAGGAACTATGGAAATTTTCTCAGAATTCGCGTATCTCGCACCGTTTCCGAGATATTTTAAGTTTTATCTCCAGACTTAAGGCCGCATTGAGAAGCGTAGAATTCGCGGTGAAAACCGCGGGAAAGATGAAAATGGAGCTTTCGCGATTTTTTTAAATGCTATAGGGTAGTACTCGCGAAAGTAGGTCTGCCTTAGGAACTATGGAAATTTTTTTAGAATTCGCGTATCTCGCACCGTTTCCGAGATATTTTAAGTTTTATCTCCAGACTTAAGGCCGCATTGAGAAGCGTAGAATTCGCGGTGAAAACCGCGGGAAAGATGAAAATGGAGCTTTTGCGATTTTTTACAATGCTATAGGGTAGTACTCGCAAAAGTAGGTCTGCCTTAGAAACTTCGGAAATTTTCTCAGAATTCGCGTATCTCGCACCGTTTCCGAGATATTTCAAGTTTTATCTCCAGACTTAAGGCCGCATTGAGTAGCGTAGAATTCGCGGTGAATGCGCGGGAAAGATGAAAATGGAGCTTTCGCGATTTTTTAAAATGTTATAGGGTAGTACTCGCGAAAGTAGGTCTGCCTTAGGAACTATGGAAATTTTCTCAGAATTCGCGTATCTCGCACCGTTTCCGAGATATTTCAAGTTTTATCTCCAGACTTAAGGCCGCATTGAGTAGCGTAGAATTCGCGGTGAAAAGCGCGGGAAAGATGAAAATGGAGCTTTCGCGATTTTTTAAAATGCTATAGGGTAGTACTCGCGAAAGTAGGTCTGCCTTAGGAACTATGGAAATTTTCTCAGAATTCGCGTATCTCGCACCGTTTCCGAGATATTTCAAGTTTTATCTCCAGACTTCAGGCCGCATTGAGTAGCGTAGAATTCGCGGTGAAAAGCGCGGGAAAGATGAAAATGGAGCTTTTGCGATTTTTTAAAATGCTATAGGGTAGTACTCGCGAAAGTAGGTCTGCCTTAGGAACTATGGAAATTTTCTCAGAATTCGCGTATCTCGCACCGTTTCCGAGATATTTTAAGTTTTATCTCCAGACTTAAGGCCGCATTTAGAAGCGTAGAAATCGCTGTGAAAACCGCGGGAAAGATGAAAATGGAGCTTTTGCGATTTTTTAAAATGCTATAGGGTAGTACTCGCGAAAGTAGGTCTGCCTTAGGAACTCCGGAAATTTTCTCAGAATTCGCGTATATCGCACCGTTTCCGAGATATTTTAAGTTTTATCTCTAGACTTAACGCCGCATTGAGTAGCGTAGAATTCGCGGTGAAAAGCGCGGGAAAGATGAAAATGGAGCTTTCGCGATTTTTTAAAATGCTATAGGGTAGTACTCGCGAAAGTAGGTCTGCCTTAGGAACTTCGGAAATTTTCTCAGAATTCGCGTATCTCGCACCGTTTCCGAGATATTCCAAGTTTTATCTCCAGACTTAAGGCCGCATTGAGTAGCGTAGAATTCGCGGTGAAAAGCGCGGGAAAGATGAAAATGGAGCTTTCGCGATTTTTTAAAATGCTATAGGGTAGTACTCGCGAAAGTAGGTCTGCCTTAGGAACTATGGAAATTTTCTCAGAATTCGCGTATCTCGCACCGTTTCCGAGATATTTCAAGTTTTATCTCCAGACTTAAGGCCGCATTGAGTAGCGTAGAATTCGCGGTGAAAAGCGCGGGAAAGATGAAAATGGAGTTTTCGCGATTTTTTAAAATGCTATAGGGTAGTACTCGCGAAAGTAGGTCTGCCTTAGGAACTATGGAAATTTTCTCAGAATTCGCGTATCTCGCACCGTTTCCGAGATATTTCAAGTTTTATCTCCAGACTTAAGGCCGCATTTAGAAGCGTAGAATTCGCTGTGAAAAGCGCGGGAAAGATGAAAATAGAGCTTTCGCGATTTTTTAAAATGCTATAGGGTAGTACTCGCGAAAGTAGGTCTGCCTTAGGAACTATGGAAATTTTCTCAGAATTCGCGTATCTCGCACCGTTTCCGAGATATTTCAAGTTTTATCTCCAGACTTAAGGCCGCATTTAGAAGCGTAGAATTCGCTGTGAAAAGCGCGGGAAAGATGAAAATAGAGCTTTCGCGATTTTTTAAAATGCTATAGGGTAGTACTCGCAAAAGTAGGTCTGCCTTAGGAACTATGGAAATTTTCTCAGAATTCGCGTATCTCGCACCGTTTCCGAGATATTTTAAGTTTTATCTCCAGACTTAAGGCCGCATTGAGAAGCGTAGAATTCGCGGTGAAAACCGCGGGAAAGATGAAAATGGAGCTTTCGCGATTTTTTTAAGTGCTATAGGGTAGTACTCGCGAAAGTAGGTCTGCCTTAGGAACTATGGAAATTTTCTCAGAATTCGCGTATCTCGCACCGTTTCCGAGATATTTCAAGTTTTATCTCCAGACTTAAGGCCGCATTGAGAAGCGTAGAATTTGCGGTGAAAACCGCGGGAAAGATGAAAATGGAGCTTTTGCGATTTTTTACAATGCTATAGGGTAGTACTCGCAAAAGTAGGTCTGCCTTAGAAACTTCGGAAATTTTCTCAGAATTCGCGTATCTCGCACCGTTTCCGAGATATTTCAAGTTTTATCTCCAGACTTAAGGCCGCATTTAGAAGCGTAGAAATCGCTGTGAAAACCGCGGGAAAGATGAAAATGGAGCTTTTGCGATTTTTTAAAATGCTATAGGGTAGTACTCGCGAAAGTAGGTCTGCCTTAGGAACTCCGGAAATTTTCTCAGAATTCGCGTATATCGCACCGTTTCCGAGATATTTTAAGTTTTATCTCTAGACTTAACGCCGCATTGAGTAGCGTAGAATTTGCGGTGAAAAGCGCGGGAAAGATGAAAATGGAGCTTTCGCGATTTTTTAAAATGCTATAGGGTAGTACTCGCGAAAGTAGGTCTGCCTTAGGAACTATGGAAATTTTCTCAGAATTCGCGTATCTCGCACCGTTTCCGAGATATTTCAAGTTTTATCTCCAGACTTAAGGCCGCATTGAGTAGCGTAGAATTCGCGGTGAAAAGCGCGGGAAAGATGAAAATGGAGCTTTCGCGATTTTTTAAAATGCTATAGGGTAGTACTCGCGAAAGTAGGTCTGCCTTAGGAACTATGGAAATTTTCTCAGAATTCGCGTATCTCGCACCGTTTCCGAGATATTTCAAGTTTTATCTCCAGACTTAAGGCCGCATTTAGAAGCGTAGAATTCGCTGTGAAAAGCGCGGGAAAGATGAAAATAGAGCTTTCGCGATTTTTTAAAATGCTATAGGGTAGTACTCGCGAAAGTAGGTCTGCCTTAGGAACTATGGAAATTTTCTCAGAATTCGCGTATCTCGCACCGTTTCCGAGATATTTTAAGTTTTATCTCCAGACTTAAGGCCGCATTGAGAAGCGTAGAATTCGCGGTGAAAACCGCGGGAAAGATGAAAATGGAGCTTTCGCGATTTTTTAAATGCTATAGGGTAGTACTCGCGAAAGTAGGTCTGCCTTAGGAACTATGGAAATTTTCTCAGAATTCGCGTATCTCGCACCGTTTCCGAGATATTTCAAGTTTTATCTCCAGACTTAAGGCCGCATTGAGAAGCGTAGAATTCGCGGTGAAAACCGCGGAAAAGATGAAAATGGAGCTTTTGCGATTTTTTACAATGCTATAGGGTAGTACTCGCAAAAGTAGGTCTGCCTTAGAAACTTCGGAAATTTTCTCAGAATTCGCGTATCTCGCACCGTTTCCGAGATATTTCAAGTTTTATCTCCAGACTTAAGGCCGCATTGAGTAGCGTAGAATTCGCGGTGAATGCGCGGGAAAGATGAAAATGGAGCTTTCGCGATTTTTTAAAATGTTATAGGGTAGTACTCGCGAAAGTAGGTCTGCCTTAGGAACTATGGAAATTTTCTCAGAATTCGCGTATCTCGCACCGTTTCCGAGATATTCCAAGTTTTATCTCCAGACTTAAGGCCGCATTGAGTAGCGTAGAATTTGCGGTGAAAAGCGCGGGAAAGATGAAAATGGAGCTTTCGCGATTTTTTAAAATGCTATAGGGTAGTACTCGCGAAAGTAGGTCTGCCTTAGGAACTATGGAAATTTTCTCAGAATTCGCGTATCTCGCACCGTTTCCGAGATATTTCAAGTTTTATCTCCAGACTTAAGGCCGCATTGAGTAGCGTAGAATTCGCGGTGAAAAGCGCGGGAAAGATGAAAATGGAGCTTTCGCGATTTTTTAAAATGCTATAGGGTAGTACTCGCGAAAGTAGGTCTGCCTTAGGAACTATGGAAATTTTCTCAGAATTCGCGTATCTCGCACCGTTTCCGAGATATTTCAAGTTTTATCTCCAGACTTAAGGCCGCATTTAGAAGCGTAGAAATCGCTGTGAAAACCGCGGGAAAGATGAAAATGGAGCTTTTGCGATTTTTTAAAATGCTATAGGGTAGTACTCGCGAAAGTAGGTCTGCCTTAGGAACTCCGGAAATTTTCTCAGAATTCGCGTATATCGCACCGTTTCCGAGATATTTTAAGTTTTATCTCTAGACTTAACGCCGCATTGAGTAGCGTAGAATTCGCGGTGAAAAGCGCGGGAAAGATGAAAATGGAGCTTTCGCGATTTTTTAAAATGCTATAGGGTAGTACTCGCGAAAGTAGGTCTGCCTTAGGAACTTCGGAAATTTTCTCAGAATTCGCGTATCTCGCACCGTTTCCGAGATATTCCAAGTTTTATCTCCAGACTTAAGGCCGCATTGAGTAGCGTAGAATTCGCGGTGAAAAGCGCGGGAAAGATGAAAATGGAGCTTTCGCGATTTTTTAAAATGCTATAGGGTAGTACTCGCGAAAGTAGGTCTGCCTTAGGAACTTCGGAAATTTTCTCAGAATTCGCGTATCTCGCACCGTTTCCGAGATATTTCAAGTTTTATCTCCAGACTTAAGGCCGCATTGAGAAGCGTAGAATTCGCGGTGAAAACCGCGGAAAAGATGAAAATGGAGCTTTTGCGATTTTTTACAATGCTATAGGGTAGTACTCGCAAAAGTAGGTCTGCCTTAGAAACTTCGGAAATTTTCTCAGAATTCGCGTATCTCGCACCGTTTCCGAGATATTTCAAGTTTTATCTCCAGACTTAAGGCCGCATTGAGTAGCGTAGAATTCGCGGTGAATGCGCGGGAAAGATGAAAATGGAGCTTTCGCGATTTTTTAAAATGTTATAGGGTAGTACTCGCGAAAGTAGGTCTGCCTTAGGAACTATGGAAATTTTCTCAGAATTCGCGTATCTCGCACCGTTTCCGAGATATTCCAAGTTTTATCTCCAGACTTAAGGCCGCATTGAGTAGCGTAGAATTTGCGGTGAAAAGCGCGGGAAAGATGAAAATGGAGCTTTCGCGATTTTTTAAAATGCTATAGGGTAGTACTCGCGAAAGTAGGTCTGCCTTAGGAACTATGGAAATTTTCTCAGAATTCGCGTATCTCGCACCGTTTCCGAGATATTTCAAGTTTTATCTCTAGACTTAAGGCCGCATTGAGTAGCGTAGAATTCGCGGTGAAAAGCGCGGGAAAGATGAAAATGGAGCTTTCGCGATTTTTTAAAATGCTATAGGGTAGTACTCGGGAAAGTAGGTCTGCCTTAGGAACTACGGAAATTTTCTCAGAATTCGCGTATCTCGCACCGTTTCCGAGATATTTTAAGTTTTATATCCAGACTTAAGGCCGCATTGAGAAGCGTAGAATTCGCGGTGAAAACCGCGGGAAAGATGAAAATGGAGCTTTCGCGATTTTTTAAAATGTTATAGGGTAGTACTCGCGAAAGTAGGTCTGCCTTAGGAACTATGGAAATTTTTTTAGAATTCGCGTATCTCGCACCGTTTCCGAGATATTTCAAGTTTTATCTCTAGACTTAAGGCCGCATTGAGTAGCGTAGAATTCGCGGTGAAAAGCGCGGGAAAGATGAAAATGGAGCTTTCGCGATTTTTTAAAATGCTATAGGGTAGTACTCGGGAAAGTAGGTCTGCCTTAGGAACTACGGAAATTTTCTCAGAATTCGCGTATCTCGCACCGTTTCCGAGATATTTCAAGTTTTATCTCTAGACTTAAGGCCGCATTGAGTAGCGTAGAATTCGCGGTGAAAAGCGCGGGAAAGATGAAAATGGAGCTTTCGCGATTTTTTAAAATGCTATAGGGTAGTACTCGGGAAAGTAGGTCTGCCTTAGGAACTACGGAAATTTTCTCAGAATTCGCGTATCTCGCACCGTTTCCGAGATATTTTAAGTTTTATATCCAGACTTAAGGCCGCATTGAGTAGCGTAGAATTCGCGGTGAATGCGCGGGAAAGATGAAAATGGAGCTTTCGCGATTTTTTAAAATGTTATAGGGTAGTACTCGCGAAAGTAGGTCTGCCTTAGGAACTATGGAAATTTTTTTAGAATTCGCGTATCTCGCACCGTTTCCGAGATATTTCAAGTTTTATCTCCAGACTTAAGGCCGCATTTAGAAGCGTAGAATTCGCTGTGAAAAGCGCGGGAAAGATGAAACTAGAGCTTTCGCGATTTTTTAAAATGCTATAGGGTAGTACTCGCGAAAGTAGGTCTGCCTTAGGAACTATGGAAATTTTCTTAGAATTCGCGTATCTCGCACCGTTTCCGAGATATTTTAAGTTTTATATCCAGACTTAAGGCCGCATTGAGAAGCGTAGAATTCGCGGTGAAAACCGCGGGAAAGATGAAAATGGAGCTTTCGCGATTTTTTTAAATGCTATAGGGTAGTACTCGCGAAAGTAGGTCTGCCTTAGGAACTATGGAAATTTTCTCAGAATTCGCGTATCTCGCACCGTTTCCGAGATATTCCAAGTTTTATCTCCAGACTTAAGGCCGCATTGAGTAGCGTAGAATTTGCGGTGAAAAGCGTGGGAAAGATGAAAATGGAGCTTTCGCGATTTTTTAAAATGCTATAGGGTAGTACTCGCGAAAGTAGGTCTGCCTTAGGAACTATGGAAATTTTCTCAGAATTCGCGTATCTCGCACCGATTCCGAGATATTTCAAGTTTTATCTCCAGACTTAAGGCCGCATTGAGTAGCGTAGAATTCGCGGTGAAAAGTGCGGGAAAGATGAAAATGGAGCTTTCGCGATTTTTTAAAATGCTATAGGGTAGTACTCGCGAAAGTAGGTCTGCCTTAGGAACTATGGAAATTTTCTCAGAATTCGCGTATCTCGCACCGTTTCCGAGATATTTCAAGTTTTATCTCCAGACTTCAGGCCGCATTGAGTAGCGTAGAATTCGCGGTGAAAAGCGCGGGAAAGATGAAAATGGAGCTTTCGCGATTTTTTAAAATGCTATAGGGTAGTACTCGCGAAAGTAGGTCTGCCCTAGGAACTATGGAAATTTTCTCAGAATTCGCGTATCTCGCACCGTTTCCGAGATATTTCAAGTTTTATCTCCAGACTTAAGGCCGCATTTAGAAGCGTAGAAATCGCTGTGAAAACCGCGGGAAAGATGAAAATGGAGCTTTTGCGATTTTTTAAAATGCTATAGGGTAGTACTCGCGAAAGTAGGTCTGCCTTAGGAACTCCGGAAATTTTCTCAGAATTCGCGTATATCGCACCGTTTCCGAGATATTTTAAGTTTTATCTCTAGACTTAACGCCGCATTGAGTAGCGTAGAATTCGCGGTGAAAAGCGCGGGAAAGATGAAAATGGAGCTTTCGCGATTTTTTAAAATGCTATAGGGTAGTACTCGCGAAAGTAGGTCTGCCTTAGGAACTTCGGAAATTTTCTCAGAATTCGCGTATCTCGCACCGTTTCCGAGATATTCCAAGTTTTATCTCCAGACTTAAGGCCGCATTGAGTAGCGTAGAATTCGCGGTGAAAAGCGCGGGAAAGATGAAAATGGAGCTTTCGCGATTTTTTAAAATGCTATAGGGTAGTACTCGCGAAAGTAGGTCTGCCTTAGGAACTATGGAAATTTTCTCAGAATTCGCGTATCTCGCACCGTTTTCGAGATATTTCAAGTTTTATCTCCAGACTTAAGGCCGCATTGAGTAGCGTAGAATTCGCGGTGAAAAGCGCGGGAAAGATGAAAATGGAGCTTTCGCGATTTTTTAAAATGCTATAGGGTAGTACTCGGGAAAGTAGGTCTGCCTTAGGAACTACGGAAATTTTCTCAGAATTCGCGTATCTCGCACCGTTTCCGAGATATTTTAAGTTTTATATCCAGACTTAAGGCCGCATTGAGAAGCGTAGAATTCGCGGTGAAAACCGCGGGAAAGATGAAAATGGAGCTTTCGCGATTTTTTTAAATGCTATAGGGTAGTACTCGCGAAAGTAGGTCTGCCTTAGGAACTATGGAAATTTTCTCAGAATTCGCGTATCTCGCACCGTTTCCGAGATATTCCAAGTTTTATCTCCAGACTTAAGGCCGCATTGAGTAGCGTAGAATTTGCGGTGAAAAGCGCGGGAAAGATGAAAATGGAGCTTTCGCGATTTTTTAAAATGCTATAGGGTAGTACTCGCGAAAGTAGGTCTGCCTTAGGAACTGCGGAAATTTTCTCAGAATTCGCGTATCTCGCACCGTTTCCGAGATATTTCAAGTTTTATCTCCAGACTTAAGGCCGCATTGAGAAGCGTAGAATTCGCGGTGAAAAGCGCGGGAAAGATGAAAATGGAGCTTTCGCGATTTTTTAAAATGCTATAGGGTAGTACTCGCGAAAGTAGGTCTGCCTTAGGAACTATGGAAATTTTCTCAGAATTCGCGTATCTCGCACCGTTTCCGAGATATTTCAAGTTTTATCTCCAGACTTCAGGCCGCATTGAGTAGCGTAGAATTCGCGGTGAAAAGCGCGGGAAAGATGAAAATGGAGCTTTCGCGATATTTTAAAATGCTATAGGGTAGTACTCGCGAAAGTAGGTCTGCCCTAGGAACTATGGAAATTTTCTCAGAATTCGCGTATCTCGCACCGTTTCCGAGATATTTCAAGTTTTATCTCCAGACTTAAGGCCGCATTTAGAAGCGTAGAAATCGCTGTGAAAACCGCGGGAAAGATGAAAATGGAGCTTTTGCGATTTTTTAAAATGCTATAGGGTAGTACTCGCGAAAGTAGGTCTGCCTTAGGAACTCCGGAAATTTTCTCAGAATTCGCGTATATCGCACCGTTTCCGAGATATTTTAAGTTTTATCTCTAGACTTAACGCCGCATTGAGTAGCGTAGAATTCGCGGTGAAAAGCGCGGGAAAGATGAAAATGGAGCTTTCGCGATTTTTTAAAATGCTATAGGGTAGTACTCGCGAAAGTAGGTCTGCCTTAGGAACTTCGGAAATTTTCTCAGAATTCGCGTATCTCGCACCGTTTCCGAGATATTCCAAGTTTTATCTCCAGACTTAAGGCCGCATTGAGTAGCGTAGAATTCGCGGTGAAAAGCGCGGGAAAGATGAAAATGGAGCTTTCGCGATTTTTTAAAATGCTATAGGGTAGTACTCGCGAAAGTAGGTCTGCCTTAGGAACTATGGAAATTTTCTCAGAATTCGCGTATCTCGCACCGTTTCCGAGATATTTCAAGTTTTATCTCCAGACTTAAGGCCGCATTGAGTAGCGTAGAATTCGCGGTGAAAAGCGCGGGAAAGATGAAAATGGAGCTTTCGCGATTTTTTAAAATGCTATAGGGTAGTACTCGGGAAAGTAGGTCTGCCTTAGGAACTACGGAAATTTTCTCAGAATTCGCGTATCTCGCACCGTTTCCGAGATATTTTAAGTTTTATATCCAGACTTAAGGCCGCATTGAGAAGCGTAGAATTCGCGGTGAAAACCGCGGGAAAGATGAAAATGGAGCTTTCGCGATTTTTTTAAATGCTATAGGGTAGTACTCGCGAAAGTAGGTCTGCCTTAGGAACTATGGAAATTTTCTCAGAATTCGCGTATCTCGCACCGTTTCCGAGATATTTCAAGTTTTATCTCTAGACTTAAGGCCGCATTGAGTAGCGTAGAATTCGCGGTGAAAAGCGCGGGAAAGATGAAAATGGAGCTTTCGCGATTTTTTAAAATGCTATAGGGTAGTACTCGGGAAAGTAGGTCTGCCTTAGGAACTACGGAAATTTTCTCAGAATTCGCGTATCTCGCACCGTTTCCGAGATATTTTAAGTTTTATATCCAGACTTAAGGCCGCATTGAGAAGCGTAGAATTCGCGGTGAAAACCGCGGGAAAGATGAAAATGGAGCTTTCGCGATTTTTTAAAATGCTATAGGGTAGTACTCGGGAAAGTAGGTCTGCCTTAGGAACTACGGAAATTTTCTCAGAATTCGCGTATCTCGCACCGTTTCCGAGATATTTCAAGTTTTATCTCCAGACTTAAGGCCGCATTGAGTAGCGTAGAATTCGCGGTAAATGCGCGGGAAAGATGAAAATGGAGCTTTCGCGATTTTTTAAAATGCTATAGGGTAGTACTCGGGAAAGTAGGTCTGCCTTAGGAACTACGGAAATTTTCTCAGAATTCGCGTATCTCGCACCGTTTCCGAGATATTTCAAGTTTTATCTCCAGACTTAAGGCCGCATTGAGTAGCGTAGAATTCGCGGTAAATGCGCGGGAAAGATGAAAATGGAGCTTTCGCGATTTTTTAAAATGCTATAGGGTAGTACTCGGGAAAGTAGGTCTGCCTTAGGAACTATGGAAATTTTCTCAGAATTCGCGTATCTTGCACCGTTTCCGAGATATTTCAAGTTTTATCTCCAGACTTAAGGCCGCATTGAGTAGCGTAGAATTCGCGGTAAATGCGCGGGAAAGATGAAAATGGAGCTTTCGCGATTTTTTAAAATGCTATAGGGTAGTACTCGGGAAAGTAGGTCTGCCTTAGGAACTACGGAAATTTTCTCAGAATTCGCGTATCTCGCACCGTTTCCGAGATATTTCAAGTTTTATCTCCAGACTTAAGGCCGCATTGAGTAGCGTAGAATTCGCGGTAAATGCGCGGGAAAGATGAAAATGGAGCTTTCGCGATTTTTTAAAATGCTATAGGGTAGTACTCGGGAAAGTAGGTCTGCCTTAGGAACTATGGAAATTTTCTCAGAATTCGCGTATCTTGCACCGTTTCCGAGATATTTCAAGTTTTATCTCCAGACTTAAGGCCGCATTGAGTAGCGTAGAATTCGCGGTGAAAAGCGCGGGAAAGATGAAAATGGAGCTTTCGCGATTTTTTAAAATGCTATAGGGTAGTACTCGCGAAAGTAGGTCTGCCTTAGGAACTATGGAAATTTTCTCAGAATTCGCGTATCTCGCACCGTTTCCGAGATATTTGAAGTTTTATCTCCAGACTTAAGGCCGCATTGAGAAGCGTAGAATTCGCGGTGAAAACCGCGGGAAAGATGAAATCGGAGCTTTTGCGATTTTTTAAAATGCTATAGGGTAGTACTCGCGAAAGTAGGTCTGCCTTAGAAACTTCGGAAATTTTCTCAGAATTCGCGTATCTCGCACCGTTTCCGAGATATTCCAAGTTTTATCTCCAGACTTAAGGCCGCCTTGAGTAGCGTAGAATTCGCGGTGAAAAGCGCGGGAAAGATGAAAATGGAGCTTTCGCGATTTTTTAAAATGCTATAGGGTAGTACTCGCGAAAGTAGGTCTGCCTTAGGAACTTCGGAAATTTTCTCAGAATTCGCGTATCTCGCACCGTTTCCGAGATATTTCAAGTTTTATCTCTAGACTTAACGCCGCATTGAGTAGCGTAGAATTCACGGTGAAAAGCGCGGGAAAGATGAAAATGGAGCTTTCGCGATTTTTTAAAATGCTATAGGGTAGTACTCGGGAAAGTAGGTCTGCCTTAGGAACTACGGAAATTTTCTCAGAATTCGCGTATCTCGCACCGTTTCCGAGATATTTCAAGTTTTATCTCCAGACTTAAGGCCGCATTGAGTAGCGTAGAATTCGCGGTGAAAAGCGCGGGAAAGATGAAAATGGAGCTTTTGCGATTTTTAAAAATGCTATAGGGTAGTACTCGCAAAAGTAGGTCTGCCTTAGGAACTTCGGAAATTTTCTCAGAATTCGCGTATCTCGCACCGTTTCCGAGATATTTCAAGTTTTATCTCCAGACTTAAGGCCGCATTGAGTAGCGTAGAATTCGCGGTGAATGCGCGGGAAAGATGAAAATGGAGCTTTCGCGATTTTTTAAAATGTTATAGGGTAGTACTCGCGAAAGTAGGTCTGCCTTAGGTACTATGGAAATTTTTTTAGAATTCGCGTATCTCGCACCGTTTCCGAGATATTTCAAGTTTTATCTCCAGACTTAAGGCCGCATTGAGTAGCGTAGAATTCGCGGTGAAAAGCGCGGGAAAGATGAAAATGGAGCTTTCGCGATTTTTTAAAATGCTATAGGGTAGTACTCGCGAAAGTAGGTCTGCCTTAGGAACTATGGAAATTTTCTCAGAATTCGCGTATCTCGCACCGTTTCCGAGATATTTCAAGTTTTATCTCCAGACTTAAGGCCGCATTGAGTAGCGTAGAATTCACGGTGAAAAGCGCGGGAAAGATGAAAATGGAGCTTTCGCGATTTTTTAAAATGCTATAGGGTAGTACTCGGGAAAGTAGGTCTGCCTTAGGAACTACGGAAATTTTCTCAGAATTCGCGTATCTCGCACCGTTTCCGAGATATTTCAAGTTTTATCTCCAGACTTAAGGCCGCATTGAGTAGCGTAGAATTCGCGGTGAAAAGCGCGGGAAAGATGAAAATGGAGCTTTTGCGATTTTTAAAAATGCTATAGGGTAGTACTCGCAAAAGTAGGTCTGCCTTAGGAACTTCGGAAATTTTCTCAGAATTCGCGTATCTCGCACCGTTTCCGAGATATTTCAAGTTTTATCTCCAGACTTAAGGCCGCATTGAGTAGCGTAGAATTCGCGGTGAATGCGCGGGAAAGATGAAAATGGAGCTTTCGCGATTTTTTAAAATGTTATAGGGTAGTACTCGCGAAAGTACGTCTGCCTTAGGTACTATGGAAATTTTTTTAGAATTCGCGTATCTCGCACCGTTTCCGAGATATTTCAAGTTTTATCTCCAGACTTAAGGCCGCATTGAGTAGCGTAGAATTCGCGGTGAAAAGCGCGGGAAAGATGAAAATGGAGCTTTCGCGATTTTTTAAAATGCTATAGGGTAGTACTCGCGAAAGTAGGTCTGCCTTAGGAACTATGGAAATTTTCTCAGAATTCGCGTATCTCGCACCGTTTCCGAGATATTTCAAGTTTTATCTCTAGACTTAACGCCGCATTGAGTAGCGTAGAATTCGCGGTGAAAAGCGCGGGAAAGATGAAAATGGAGCTTTCGCGATTTTTTAAAATGCTATAGGGTAGTACTCGCGAAAGTAGGTCTGCCTTAGGAACTTCGGAAATTTTCTCAGAATTCGCGTATCTCGCACCGTTTCCGAGATATTCCAAGTTTTATCTCCAGACTTAAGGCCGCATTGAGTAGCGTAGAATTCGCGGTGAAAAGCGCGGGAAAGATGAAAATGGAGCTTTCGCGATTTTTTAAAATGCTAAAGGGTAGTACTCGCGAAAGTAGGTCTGCCTTAGGAACTATGGAAATTTTCTCAGAATTCGCGTATCTCGCACCGTTTCCGAGATATTTCAAGTTTTATCTCCAGACTTAAGGCCGCATTGAGTAGCGTAGAATTCGCGGTGAAAAGCGCGGGAAAGATGAAAATGGAGCTTTCGCGATTTTTTAAAATGCTATAGGGTAGTACTCGGGAAAGTAGGTCTGCCTTAGGAACTACGGAAATTTTCTCAGAATTCGCGTATCTCGCACCGTTTCCGAGATATTTCAAGTTTTATCTCCAGACTTAAGGCCGCATTGAGTAGCGTAGAATTCGCGGTAAATGCGCGGGAAAGATGAAAATGGAGCTTTCGCGATTTTTTAAAATGTTATAGGGTAGTACTCGCGAAAGTAGGTCTGCCTTAGGAACTACGGAAATTTTTTTAGAATTCGCGTATCTCGCACCGTTTCCGAGATATTTCAAGTTTTATCTCCAGACTTAAGGCCGCATTGAGGAGCGTAGAATTCGCGGTGAAAAGCGCGGGAAAGATGAAAATGGAGCTTTCGCGATTTTTTAAAATGCTGTAGGGTAGTACTCGCGAAACTAGGTCTGCCTTAGGAACTACGGAAATTTTCTCAGAATTCGCGTATCTCGCACCGTTTCCGAGATATTTGAAGTTTTATCTCCAGACTTAAGGCCGCATTGAGAAGCGTAGAATTCGCGGTGAAAACCGCGGGAAAGATGAAAATGGAGCTTTCGCGATTTTTTTAAATGCTATAGGGTAGTACTCGCGAAAGTAGGTCTGCCTTAGGAACTATGGAAATTTTCTCAGAATTCGCGTATCTCGCACCGTTTCCGAGATATTTCAAGTTTTATCTCCAGACTTAAGGCCGCATTGAGTAGCGTAGAATTCGCGGTGAATGCGCGGGAAAGATGAAAATGGAGCTTTCGCGATTTTTTAAAATGTTATAGGGTAGTACTCGCGAAAGTAGGTCTGCCTTAGGTACTATGGAAATTTTTTTAGAATTCGCGTATCTCGCACCGTTTCCGAGATATTTCAAGTTTTATCTCCAGACTTAAGGCCGCATTGAGTAGCGTAGAATTCGCGGTGAAAAGCGCGGGAAAGATGAAAATGGAGCTTTCGCGATTTTTTAAAATGCTATAGGGTAGTACTCGCGAAAGTAGGTCTGCCTTAGGAACTATGGAAATTTTCTCAGAATTCGCGTATCTCGCACCGTTTCCGAGATATTTCAAGTTTTATCTCCAGACTTAAGGCCGCATTGAGTAGCGTAGAATTCGCGGTGAAAAGCGCGGGAAAGATGAAAATGGAGCTTTCGCGATTTTTTAAAATGCTATAGGGTAGTACTCGCGAAAGTAGGTCTGCCTTAGGAACTATGGAAATTTTCTCAGAATTCGCGTATCTCGCACCGTTTCCGAGATATTTCAAGTTTTATCTCCAGACTTCAGGCCGCATTGAGTAGCGTAGAATTCGCGGTGAAAAGCGCGGGAAAGATGAAAATGGAGCTTTCGCGATTTTTTAAAATGCTATAGGGTAGTACTCGCGAAAGTAGGTCTGCCTTAGGAACTATGGAAATTTTCTCAGAATTCGCGTATCTCGCACCGTTTCCGAGATATTTCAAGTTTTATCTCCAGACTTAAGGCCGCATTTAGAAGCGTAGAAATCGCTGTGAAAACCGCGGGAAAGATGAAAATGGAGCTTTTGCGATTTTTTAAAATGCTATAGGGTAGTACTCGCGAAAGTAGGTCTGCCTTAGGAACTATGGAAATTTTCTCAGAATTCGCGTATCTCGCACCGTTTCCGAGATATTTCAAGTTTTATCTCCAGACTTAAGGCCGCATTGAGTAGCGTAGAATTCGCGGTGAAAAGCGCGGGAAAGATGAAAATGGAGCTTTCGCGATTTTTTAAAATGCTATAGGGTAGTACTCGGGAAAGTAGGTCTGCCTTAGGAACTACGGAAATTTTCTCAGAATTCGCGTATCTCGCACCGTTTCCGAGATATTTCAAGTTTTATCTCCAGACTTAAGGCCGCATTGAGTAGCGTAGAATTCGCGGTGAAAAGCGCGGGAAAGATGAAAATGGAGCTTTCGCGATTTTTTAAAATGCTATAGGGTAGTACTCGGGAAAGTAGGTCTGCCTTAGGAACTACGGAAATTTTCTCAGAATTCGCGTATCTCGCACCGTTTCCGAGATATTTCAAGTTTTATCTCCAGACTTAAGGCCGCATTGAGTAGCGTAGAATTCGCGGTGAAAAGCGCGGGAAAGATGAAAATGGAGCTTTCGCGATTTTTTAAAATGCTATAGGGTAGTACTCGGGAAAGTAGGTCTGCCTTAGCAACTACGGAAATTTTCTCAAATTCGCGTATCTCGCACCGTTTCCGAGATATTTCAAGTTTTATCTCCAGACTTAAGGCCGCATTGAGTAGCGTAGAATTCGCGGTGAAAAGCGCGGGAAAGATGAAAATGGAGCTTTCGCGATTTTTTAAAATGCTATAGGGTAGTACTCGGGAAAGTAGGTCTGCCTTAGGAACTACGGAAATTTTCTCAGAATTCGCGTATCTCGCACCGTTTCCGAGATATTTCAAGTTTTATCTCCAGACTTAAGGCCGCATTGAGTAGCGTAGAATTCGCGGTGAAAAGCGCGGGAAAGATGAAAATGGAGCTTTCGCGATTTTTTAAAATGCTATAGGGTAGTACTCGGGAAAGTAGGTCTGCCTTAGGAACTACGGAAATTTTCTCAGAATTCGCGTATCTCGCACCGTTTCCGAGATATTTCAAGTTTTATCTCCAGACTTAAGGCCGCATTGAGTAGCGTAGAATTCGCGGTGAAAAGCGCGGGAAAGATGAAAATGGAGCTTTCGCGATTTTTTAAAATGCTATAGGGTAGTACTCGGGAAAGTAGGTCTGCCTTAGCAACTACGGAAATTTTCTCAGAATTCGCGTATCTCGCACCGTTTCCGAGATATTTCAAGTTTTATCTCCAGACTTAAGGCCGCATTGAGTAGCGTAGAATTCGCGGTGAAAAGCGCGGGAAAGATGAAAATGGAGCATTTGATTTTTTAAAATGCTATAGGGTAGTACTCGCAAAAGTAGGTCTGCCTTAGGAACTTCGGAAATTTTCTCAGAATTCGCGTATCTCGCACCGTTTCCGAGATATTTCAAGTTTTATCTCCAGACTTAAGGCCGCATTGAGTAGCGTAGAATTCGCGGTAAATGCGCGGGAAAGATGAAAATGGAGCTTTCGCGATTTTTTAAAATGTTATAGGGTAGTACTCGCGAAAGTAGGTCTGCCTTAGGAACTATGGAAATTTTTTTAGAATTCGCGTATCTCGCACCGTTTCCGAGATATTTCAAGTTTTATCTCCAGACTTAAGGCCGCATTGAGGAGCGTAGAATTCGCGGTGAAAAGCGCGGGAAAGATGAAAATGGAGCTTTCGCGATTTTTTAAAATGCTGTAGGGTAGTACTCGCGAAACTAGGTCTGCCTTAGGAACTATGGAAATTTTCTCAGAATTCGCGTATCTCGCACCGTTTCCGAGATATTTCAAGTTTTATCTCCAGACTTAAGGCCGCATTGAGTAGCGTAGAATTCGCGGTGAATGCGCGGGAAAGATGAAAATGGAGCTTTCGCGATTTTTTAAAATGTTATAGGGTAGTACTCGCGAAAGTAGGTCTGCCTTAGGTACTATGGAAATTTTTTTAGAATTCGCGTATCTCGCACCGTTTCCGAGATATTTCAAGTTTTATCTCCAGACTTAAGGCCGCATTGAGAAGCGTAGAATTCGCGGTGAAAACCGCGGGAAAGATGAAAATGGAGCTTTTGCGATTTTTTACAATGCTATAGGGTAGTACTCGCAAAAGTAGGTTTGCCTTAGAAACTTCGGAAATTTTCTCAGAATTTGCGTATCTCGCACCGTTTCCGAGATATTTCAAGTTTTATCTCCAGACTTAAGGCCGCATTGAGTAGCGTAGAATTCGCGGTGAAAAGCGCGGGAAAGATGAAAATGGACCTTTCGCGATTTTTTAAAATGCTATAGGGTAGTACTCGCGAAAGTAGGTCTGCCTTAGGAACTTCGGAAATTTTCTCAGAATTCGCGTATCTCGCACCGTTTCCGAGATATTTCAAGTTTTATCTCTAGACTTAACGCCGCATTGAGTAGCGTAGAATTCACGGTGAAAAGCGCGGGAAAGATGAAAATGGAGCTTTCGCGATTTTTTAAAATGCTATAGGGTAGTACTCGGGAAAGTAGGTCTGCCTTAGGAACTACGGAAATTTTCTCAGAATTCGCGTATCTCGCACCGTTTCCGAGATATTTCAAGTTTTATCTCCAGACTTAAGGCCGCATTGAGTAGCGTAGAATTCGCGGTGAAAAGCGCGGGAAAGATGAAAATGGAGCTTTTGCGATTTTTAAAAATGCTATAGGGTAGTACTCGCAAAAGTAGGTCTGCCTTAGGAACTTCGGAAATTTTCTCAGAATTAGCGTATCCGCACCGTTTCCGAGATATTTCAAGTTTTATCTCCAGACTTAAGGCCGCATTGAGTAGCGTAGAATTCGCGGTGAATGCGCGGGAAAGATGAAAATGGAGCTTTCGCGATTTTTTAAAATGTTATAGGGTAGTACTCGCGAAAGTAGGTCTGCCTTAGGTACTATGGAAATTTTTTTAGAATTTGCGTATCTCGCACCGTTTCCGAGATATTTCAAGTTTTATCTCCAGACTTAAGGCCGCATTGAGGAGCGTAGAATTCGCGGTGAAAAGCGCGGGAAAGATGAAAATGGAGCTTTCGCGATTTTTTAAAATGCTGTAGGGTAGTACTCGCGAAACTAGGTCTGCCTTAGGAACTATGGAAATTTTCTCAGAATTCGCGTATCTCGCACCGTTTCCGAGATATTTAAAGTTTTATCTCCAGACTTAAGGCCGCATTGAGAAGCGTAGAATTCGCGGTGAAAACCGCGGGAAAGATGAAAATGGAGCTTTTGCGATTTTATACAATGCTATAGGGTAGTACTCGCGAAAGTAGGTCTGCCTTAGGAACTTCGGAAATTTTCTCAGAATTCGCGTATCTCGCACCGTTTCCGAGATATTTCAAGTTTTATCTCTAGACTTAACGCCGCATTAAGTAGCGTAGAATTCACGGTGAAAAGCGCGGGAAAGATGAAAATGGAGCTTTCGCGATTTTTTAAAATGCTATAGGGTAGTACTCGCGAAAGTAGGTCTGCCTTAGGAACTATGGAAATTTTCTCAGAATTCGCGTATCTCGCACCGTTTCCGAGATATTTGAAGTTTTATCTCCAGACTTAAGGCCGCATTGAGAAGCGTAGAATTCGCGGTGAAAACCGCGGGAAAGATGAAATCGGAGCTTTTGCGATTTTTTAAAATGCTATAGGGTAGTACTCGCGAAAGTAGGTCTGCCTTAGAAACTTCGGAAATTTTCTCAGAATTCGCGTATCTCGCACCGTTTCCGAGATATTCCAAGTTTTATCTCCAGACTTAAGGCCGCCTTGAGTAGCGTAGAATTCGCGGTGAAAAGCGCGGGAAAGATGAAAATGGAGCTTTCGCGATTTTTTAAAATGCTATAGGGTAGTACTCGCGAAAGTAGGTCTGCCTTAGGAACTATGGAAATTTTCTCAGAATTCGCGTATCTCGCACCGTTTCCGAGATATTTCAAGTTTTATCTCCAGACTTAAGGCCGCATTGAGTAGCGTAGAATTCGCGGTGAAAAGCGCGGGAAAGATGAAAATGGAGCTTTCGCGATTTTTTAAAATGCTATAGGGTAGTACTCGCGAAAGTAGGTCTGCCTTAGGAACTATGGAAATTTTCTCAGAATTCGCGTATCTCGCACCGTTTCCGAGATATTTCAAGTTTTATCTCCAGACTTCAGGCCGCATTGAGTAGCGTAGAATTCGCGGTGAAAAGCGCGGGAAAGATGAAAATGGAGCTTTCGCGATTTTTTAAAATGCTATAGGGTAGTACTCGCGAAAGTAGGTCTGCCTTAGGAACTATGGAAATTTTCTCAGAATTCGCGTATCTCGCACCGTTTCCGAGATATTTCAAGTTTTATCTCCAGACTTAAGGCCGCATTTAGAAGCGTAGAAATCGCTGTGAAAACCGCGGGAAAGATGAAAATGGAGCTTTTGCGATTTTTTAAAATGCTATAGGGTAGTACTCGCGAAAGTAGGTCTGCCTTAGGAACTATGGAAATTTTCTCAGAATTCGCGTATCTCGCACCGTTTCCGAGATATTTCAAGTTTTATCTCCAGACTTAAGGCCGCATTGAGTAGCGTAGAATTCGCGGTGAAAAGCGCGGGAAAGATGAAAATGGAGCTTTCGCGATTTTTTAAAATGCTATAGGGTAGTACTCGGGAAAGTAGGTCTGCCTTAGGAACTACGGAAATTTTCTCAGAATTCGCGTATCTCGCACCGTTTCCGAGATATTTCAAGTTTTATCTCCAGACTTAAGGCCGCATTGAGTAGCGTAGAATTCGCGGTGAAAAGCGCGGGAAAGATGAAAATGGAGCTTTCGCGATTTTTTAAAATGCTATAGGGTAGTACTCGGGAAAGTAGGTCTGCCTTAGGAACTACGGAAATTTTCTCAGAATTCGCGTATCTCGCACCGTTTCCGAGATATTTCAAGTTTTATCTCCAGACTTAAGGCCGCATTGAGTAGCGTAGAATTCGCGGTGAAAAGCGCGGGAAAGATGAAAATGGAGCTTTCGCGATTTTTTAAAATGCTATAGGGTAGTACTCGGGAAAGTAGGTCTGCCTTAGCAACTACGGAAATTTTCTCAGAATTCGCGTATCTCGCACCGTTTCCGAGATATTTCAAGTTTTATCTCCAGACTTAAGGCCGCATTGAGTAGCGTAGAATTCGCGGTGAAAAGCGCGGGAAAGATGAAAATGGAGCTTTCGCGATTTTTTAAAATGCTATAGGGTAGTACTCGGGAAAGTAGGTCTGCCTTAGGAACTACGGAAATTTTCTCAGAATTCGCGTATCTCGCACCGTTTCCGAGATATTTCAAGTTTTATCTCCAGACTTAAGGCGGCATTGAGTAGCGTAGAATTCGCGGTGAAAAGCGCGGGAAAGATGAAAATGGAGCTTTCGCGATTTTTTAAAATGCTATAGGGTAGTACTCGGGAAAGTAGGTCTGCCTTAGGAACTACGGAAATTTTCTCAGAATTCGCGTATCTCGCACCGTTTCCGAGATATTTCAAGTTTTATCTCCAGACTTAAGGCCGCATTGAGTAGCGTAGAATTCGCGGTGAAAAGCGCGGGAAAGATGAAAATGGAGCTTTCGCGATTTTTTAAAATGCTATAGGGTAGTACTCGGGAAAGTAGGTCTGCCTTAGCAACTACGGAAATTTTCTCAGAATTCGCGTATCTCGCACCGTTTCCGAGATATTTCAAGTTTTATCTCCAGACTTAAGGCCGCATTGAGTAGCGTAGAATTCGCGGTGAAAAGCGCGGGAAAGATGAAAATGGAGCATTTGATTTTTTAAAATGCTATAGGGTAGTACTCGCAAAAGTAGGTCTGCCTTAGGAACTTCGGAAATTTTCTCAGAATTCGCGTATCTCGCACCGTTTCCGAGATATTTCAAGTTTTATCTCCAGACTTAAGGCCGCATTGAGTAGCGTAGAATTCGCGGTAAATGCGCGGGAAAGATGAAAATGGAGCTTTCGCGATTTTTTAAAATGTTATAGGGTAGTACTCGCGAAAGTAGGTCTGCCTTAGGAACTATGGAAATTTTTTTAGAATTCGCGTATCTCGCACCGTTTCCGAGATATTTCAAGTTTTATCTCCAGACTTAAGGCCGCATTGAGGAGCGTAGAATTCGCGGTGAAAAGCGCGGGAAAGATGAAAATGGAGCTTTCGCGATTTTTTAAAATGCTGTAGGGTAGTACTCGCGAAACTAGGTCTGCCTTAGGAACTATGGAAATTTTCTCAGAATTCGCGTATCTCGCACCGTTTCCGAGATATTTCAAGTTTTATCTCCAGACTTAAGGCCGCATTGAGTAGCGTAGAATTCGCGGTGAATGCGCGGGAAAGATGAAAATGGAGCTTTCGCGATTTTTTAAAATGTTATAGGGTAGTACTCGCGAAAGTAGGTCTGCCTTAGGTACTATGGAAATTTTTTTAGAATTCGCGTATCTCGCACCGTTTCCGAGATATTTCAAGTTTTATCTCCAGACTTAAGGCCGCATTGAGAAGCGTAGAATTCGCGGTGAAAACCGCGGGAAAGATGAAAATGGAGCTTTTGCGATTTTTTACAATGCTATAGGGTAGTACTCGCAAAAGTAGGTTTGCCTTAGAAACTTCGGAAATTTTCTCAGAATTTGCGTATCTCGCACCGTTTCCGAGATATTTCAAGTTTTATCTCCAGACTTAAGGCCGCATTGAGTAGCGTAGAATTCGCGGTGAAAAGCGCGGGAAAGATGAAAATGGAGCTTTCGCGATTTTTTAAAATGCTATAGGGTAGTACTCGCGAAAGTAGGTCTGCCTTAGGAACTTCGGAAATTTTCTCAGAATTCGCGTATCTCGCACCGTTTCCGAGATATTTCAAGTTTTATCTCTAGACTTAACGCCGCATTGAGTAGCGTAGAATTCACGGTGAAAAGCGCGGGAAAGATGAAAATGGAGCTTTCGCGATTTTTTAAAATGCTATAGGGTAGTACTCGGGAAAGTAGGTCTGCCTTAGGAACTACGGAAATTTTCTCAGAATTCGCGTATCTCGCACCGTTTCCGAGATATTTCAAGTTTTATCTCCAGACTTAAGGCCGCATTGAGTAGCGTAGAATTCGCGGTGAAAAGCGCGGGAAAGATGAAAATGGAGCTTTTGCGATTTTTAAAAATGCTATAGGGTAGTACTCGCAAAAGTAGGTCTGCCTTAGGAACTTCGGAAATTTTCTCAGAATTAGCGTATCCGCACCGTTTCCGAGATATTTCAAGTTTTATCTCCAGACTTAAGGCCGCATTGAGTAGCGTAGAATTCGCGGTGAATGCGCGGGAAAGATGAAAATGGAGCTTTCGCGATTTTTTAAAATGTTATAGGGTAGTACTCGCGAAAGTAGGTCTGCCTTAGGTACTATGGAAATTTTTTTAGAATTTGCGTATCTCGCACCGTTTCCGAGATATTTCAAGTTTTATCTCCAGACTTAAGGCCGCATTGAGGAGCGTAGAATTCGCGGTGAAAAGCGCGGGAAAGATGAAAATGGAGCTTTCGCGATTTTTTAAAATGCTGTAGGGTAGTACTCGCGAAACTAGGTCTGCCTTAGGAACTATGGAAATTTTCTCAGAATTCGCGTATCTCGCACCGTTTCCGAGATATTTAAAGTTTTATCTCCAGACTTAAGGCCGCATTGAGAAGCGTAGAATTCGCGGTGAAAACCGCGGGAAAGATGAAAATGGAGCTTTTGCGATTTTATACAATGCTATAGGGTAGTACTCGCGAAAGTAGGTCTGCCTTAGGAACTTCGGAAATTTTCTCAGAATTCGCGTATCTCGCACCGTTTCCGAGATATTTCAAGTTTTATCTCTAGACTTAACGCCGCATTAAGTAGCGTAGAATTCACGGTGAAAAGCGCGGGAAAGATGAAAATGGAGCTTTCGCGATTTTTTAAAATGCTATAGGGTAGTACTCGCGAAAGTAGGTCTGCCTTAGGAACTATGGAAATTTTCTCAGAATTCGCGTATCTCGCACCGTTTCCGAGATATTTGAAGTTTTATCTCCAGACTTAAGGCCGCATTGAGAAGCGTAGAATTCGCGGTGAAAACCGCGGGAAAGATGAAATCGGAGCTTTTGCGATTTTTTAAAATGCTATAGGGTAGTACTCGCGAAAGTAGGTCTGCCTTAGAAACTTCGGAAATTTTCTCAGAATTCGCGTATCTCGCACCGTTTCCGAGATATTCCAAGTTTTATCTCCAGACTTAAGGCCGCCTTGAGTAGCGTAGAATTCGCGGTGAAAAGCGCGGGAAAGATGAAAATGGAGCTTTCGCGATTTTTTAAAATGCTATAGGGTAGTACTCGCGAAAGTAGGTCTGCCTTAGGAACTGCGGAAATTTTCTCAGAATTCGCGTATCTCGCACCGTTTCCGAGATATTTCAAGTTTTATCTCTAGACTTAACGCCGCATTGAGTAGCGTAGAATTCACGGTGAAAAGCGCGGGAAAGATGAAAATGGAGCTTTCGCGATTTTTTAAAATGCTATAGGGTAGTACTCGGGAAAGTAGGTCTGCCTTAGGAACTACGGAAATTTTCTCAGAATTCGCGTATCTCGCACCGTTTCCGAGATATTTCACGTTTTATCTCCAGACTTAAGGCCGCATTGAGTAGCGTAGAATTCGCGGTGAAAAGCGCGGGAAAGATGAAAATGGAGCATTTGATTTTTTAAAATGCTATAGGGTAGTACTCGCAAAAGTAGGTCTGCCTTAGGAACTTCGGAAATTTTCTCAGAATTCGCGTATCTCGCACCGTTTCCGAGATATTTCAAGTTTTATCTCCAGACTTAAGGCCGCATTGAGTAGCGTAGAATTCGCGGTGAAAACCGCGGGAAAGATGAAAATGGAGCTTTTGCGATTTTATACAATGCTATAGGGTAGTACTCGCAAAAGTAGGTCTGCCTTAGAAACGTCGGAAATTTTCTCAGAATTCGCGTATCTCGCACCGTTTCCGAGATATTCCAAGTTTTATCTCCAGACTTAAGGCCGCATTGAGTAGCGTAGAATTCGCGGTGAAAAGCGCGGGAAAGATGAAAATGGAGCTTTCGCGATTTTTTAAAATGCTATAGGGTAGTACTCGCGAAAGTAGGTCTGCCTTAGGAACTCCGGAAATTTTCTCAGAATTCGCGTATCTCGCACCGTTTCCGAGATATTTCAAGTTTTATCTCTAGACTTAACGCCGCATTGAGTAGCGTAGAATTCGCGGTGAAAAGCGCGGGAAAGATGAAAATGGAGCTTTCGCGATTTTTTAAAATGCTATAGGGTAGTACTCGCGAAAGTAGGTCTGCCTTAGGAACTCCGGAAATTTTCTCAGAATTCGCGTATCTCGCACCGTTTCCGAGACATTTCAAGTTTTATCTCTAGACTTAAGGCCGCATTGAGAAGCGTAGAATTCGCGGTGAAAACCGCGGGAAAGATGAAAATGGAGCTTTTGCGATTTTTTAAAATGCTATAGGGTAGTACTCGCGAAAGTAGGTCTGCCTTAGGAACTCCGGAAATTTTCTCAGAATTCGCGTATCTCGCACCGTTTCCGAGATATTTCAAGTTTTATCTCTAGACTTAACGCCGCATTGAGTAGCGTAGAATTCGCGGTGAAAAGCGCGGGAAAGATGAAAATGGAGCTTTTGCGATTTTTTAAAATGCTATAGGGTAGTACTCGCGAAAGTAGGTCTGCCTTAGGAACTTCGGAAATTTTCTCAGAATTCGCGTATCTCGCACCGTTTCCGAGATATTTCAAGTTTTATCTCTAGACTTAACGCCGCATTAAGTAGCGTAGAATTCACGGTGAAAAGCGCGGGAAAGATGAAAATGGAGCTTTCGCGATTTTTTAAAATGCTATAGGGTAGTACTCGCGAAAGTAGGTCTGCCTTAGGAACTATGGAAATTTTCTCAGAATTCGCGTATCTCGCACCGTTTCCGAGATATTTGAAGTTTTATCTCCAGACTTAAGGCCGCATTGAGAAGCGTAGAATTCGCGGTGAAAACCGCGGGAAAGATGAAATCGGAGCTTTTGCGATTTTTTAAAATGCTATAGGGTAGTACTCGCGAAAGTAGGTCTGCCTTAGAAACTTCGGAAATTTTCTCAGAATTCGCGTATCTCGCACCGTTTCCGAGATATTCCAAGTTTTATCTCCAGACTTAAGGCCGCCTTGAGTAGCGTAGAATTCGCGGTGAAAAGCGCGGGAAAGATGAAAATGGAGCATTTGATTTTTTAAAATGCTATAGGGTAGTACTCGCAAAAGTAGGTCTGCCTTAGGAACTTCGGAAATTTTCTCAGAATTCGCGTATCTCGCACCGTTTCCGAGATATTTCAAGTTTTATCTCCAGACTTAAGGCCGCATTGAGTAGCGTAGAATTCGCGGTGAAAACCGCGGGAAAGATGAAAATGGAGCTTTTGCGATTTTATACAATGCTATAGGGTAGTACTCGCAAAAGTAGGTCTGCCTTAGAAACGTCGGAAATTTTCTCAGAATTCGCGTATCTCGCACCGTTTCCGAGATATTCCAAGTTTTATCTCCAGACTTAAGGCCGCATTGAGTAGCGTAGAATTCGCGGTGAAAACCGCGGGAAAGATGAAAATGGAGCTTTTGCGATTTTATACAATGCTATAGGGTAGTACTCGCAAAAGTAGGTCTGCCTTAGAAACGTCGGAAATTTTCTCAGAATTCGCGTATCTCGCACCGTTTCCGAGATATTCCAAGTTTTATCTCCAGACTTAAGGCCGCATTGAGTAGCGTAGAATTCGCGGTGAAAAGCGCGGGAAAGATGAAAATGGAGCTTTCGCGATTTTTTAAAATGCTATAGGGTAGTACTCGCGAAAGTAGGTCTGCCTTAGGAACTATGGAAATTTTCTCAGAATTCGCGTATCTCGCACCGTTTCCGAGATATTTCAAGTTTTATCTCCAGACTTAAGGCCGCATTTAGAAGCGTAGAATTCGATGTGAAAAGCGCGGGAAAGATGAAAATGGAGCTTTCGCGATTTTTTAAAATGCTATAGGGTAGTACTCGCGAAAGTAGGTCTGCCTTAGGAACTACGGAAATTTTCTCAGAATTCGCGTATCTCGCACCGTTTCCGAGATATTTCAAGTTTTATCTCCAGACTTAAGGCCGCATTGAGAAGCGTAGAATTCGCGGTGAAAACCGCGGGAAAGATGAAAATGGAGCTTTTGCGATTTTATACAATGCTATAGGGTAGTACTCGCAAAAGTAGGTCTGCCTTAGAAACGTCGGAAATTTTCTCAGAATTCGCGTATCTCGCACCGTTTCCGAGATATTCCAAGTTTTATCTCCAGACTTAAGGCCGCATTGAGTAGCGTAGAATTCGCGGTGAAAAGCGCGGGAAAGATGAAAATGGAGCTTTCGCGATTTTTTAAAATGCTATAGGGTAGTACTCGCGAAAGTAGGTCTGCCTTAGGAACTCCGGAAATTTTCTCAGAATTCGCGTATCTCGCACCGTTTCCGAGATATTTCAAGTTTTATCTCTAGACTTAACGCCGCATTGAGTAGCGTAGAATTCGCGGTGAAAAGCGCGGGAAAGATGAAAATGGAGCTTTCGCGATTTTTTAAAATGCTATAGGGTAGTACTCGCGAAAGTAGGTCTGCCTTAGGAACTCCGGAAATTTTCTCAGAATTCGCGTATCTCGCACCGTTTCCGAGACATTTCAAGTTTTATCTCTAGACTTAAGGCCGCATTGAGAAGCGTAGAATTCGCGGTGAAAACCGCGGGAAAGATGAAAATGGAGCTTTTGCGATTTTTTAAAATGCTATAGGGTAGTACTCGCAAAAGTAGGTCTGCCTTAGAAACTTCGGAAATTTTCTCAGAATTCGCGTATCTCGCACCGTTTCCGAGATATTCCAAGTTTTATCTCCAGACTTAAGGCCGCATTGAGTAGCGTAGAATTCGCGGTGAAAAGCGCGGGAAAGATGAAAATGGAGCTTTCGCGATTTTTTAAAATGCTATAGGGTAGTACTCGCGAAAGTAGGTCTGCCTTAGGAACTATGGAAATTTTCTCAGAATTCGCGTATCTCGCACCGTTTCCGAGATATTTCAAGTTTTATCTCCAGACTTAAGGCCGCATTTAGAAGCGTAGAATTCGCTGTGAAAAGCGCGGGAAAGATGAAAATGGAGCTTTCGCGATTTTTTAAAATGCTATAGGGTAGTACTCGCGAAAGTAGGTCTGCCTTAGGAACTATGAAAATTTTCTCAGAATTCGCGTATCTCGCACCGTTTCCGAGATATTTCAAGTTTTATCTCCAGACTTAAGGCCGCATTTAGAAGCGTAGAATTCGCTGTGAAAAGCGCGGGAAAGATGAAAATGGAGCTTTCGCGATTTTTTAAAATGCTATAGGGTAGTACTCGCGAAAGTAGGTCTGCCTTAGGAACTATGGAAATTTTCTCAGAATTCGCGTATCTCGCACCGTTTCCGAGATATTTCAAGTTTTATCTCCAGACTTAAGGCCGCATTGAGAAGCGTAGAATTCGCGGTAAAAACCGCGGGAAAGATGAAATCGGAGCTTTTGCGATTTTTTAAAATGCTATAGGGTAGTACTCGCGAAAGTAGGTCTGCCTTAGAAACTTCGGAAATTTTCTCAGAATTCGCGTATCTCGCACCGTTTCCGAGATATTTCAAGTTTTATCTCCAGACTTAAGGCCGCATTGAGAAGCGTAGAATTCGCGGTGAAAACCGCGGGAAAGATGAAAATGGAGCTTTTGCGATTTTTTACAATGCTATAGGGTAGTACTCGCGAAAGTAGGTCTGCCTTGGGAACTATGGAAATTTTCTCAGAATTCGCGTATCTCGCACCGTTTCCGAGATATTTCAAGTTTTATCTCCAGACTTAAGGCCGCATTGAGAAGCGTAGAATTCGCGGTGAAAACCGCGGGAAAGATGAAAATGGAGCTTTCGCGATTTTTTAAAATGCTGTAGGGTAGTACTCGCGAAAGTAGGTCTGCCTTAGGAACTACGGAAATTTTCTCAGAATTCGCGTATCTCGCACCGTTTCCGAGATATTTCAAGTTTTATCTCCAGACTTGAGGCCGCATTGAGAAGCGTAGAATTCGCGGTGAAAACCGCGGGAAAGATGAAAATGGAGCTTTTGCGATTTTTTACAATGCTATAGGGTAGTACTCGCAAAAGTAGGTCTGCCTTAGAAACTCCGGAAATTTTCTCAGAATTCGCGTATCTCGCACCGTTTCCGAGATATTCCAAGTTTTATCTCCAGACTTAAGGCCGCATTGAGTAGCGTAGAATTCGCGGTGAAAAGCGCGGGAAAGATGAAAATGGAGCTTTCGCGATTTTTTAAAATGCTATAGGGTAGTACTCGCGAAAGTAGGTCTGGCTTAGGAACTCCGGAAATTTTCTCAGAATTCGCGTATCTCGCACCGTTTCCGAGATATTTCAAGTTTTATCTCCAGACTTAAGGCCGCATTGAGTAGCGTAGAATTCGCGGTGAAAAGCGCGGGAAAGATGAAAATGGAAATTTCGCGATTTTTTAAAATGCTATAGGGTAGTACTCGCGAAAGTAGGTCTGCCTTAGGAACTTCGGAAATTTTCTCATAATTCGCGTATCTCGCACCGTTTCCGAGATATTTCAAGTTTTATCTCCAGACTTAAGGCTGCATTGAGTAGCGTAGAATTCGCGGTGAAAAGCGCGGGAAAGATGAAAATGGAGCTTTTGCGATTTTTTAAAATGCTATAGGGTAGTACTCGCAAAAGTAGGTATGCCTTAAGAACTTCGGAAATTTTCTCAGAATTCGCGTATCTCGCACCGTTTCCGAGATATTCCAAGTTTTATCTCCAGACTTAAGGCCGCATTGAGAAGCGTAGAATTCGCGGTGAAAACCGCGGGAAAGATGAAAATGGAGCTTTTGCGATTTTTTAAAATGCTATAGGGTAGTACTCGCAAAAGTAGGTCTGCCTTAGAAACTTCGGAAATTTTCTCAGAATTCGCGTATCTCGCACCGTTTCCGAGATATTTCAAGTTTTATCTCCAGACTTAAGGCCGCATTGAGAAGCGTCGAATTCGCGGTGAAAACCGCGGGAAAGATGAAAATGGAGCTTTTGCGATTTTATACAATGCTATAGGGTAGTACTCGCAAAAGTAGGTCTGCCTTAGAAACTTCGGAAATTTTCTCAGAATTCGCGTATCTCGCACCGTTTCCGAGATATTTCAAGTTTTATCTCCAGACTTAAGGCCGCATTGAGAAGCGTAGAATTCGCAGTGAAAACCGCGGGAAAGATAAAAATGGAGCTTTTGCGATTTTTTAAAATGCTATAGGGTAGTACTCGCAAAAGTAGGTCTGCCTTAGAAACTTCGGAAATTTTCTCAGAATTCGCGTATCTCGCACCGTTTCCGAGATATTCCAAGTTTTATCTCCAGACTTAAGGCCGCATTGAGTAGCGTAGAATTCGCGGTGAAAAGCGCGGGAAAGATGAAAATGGAGCTTTCGCGATTTTTTAAAATGCTATAGGGTAGTACTCGCGAAAGTAGGTCTGCCTTAGGAACTATGGAAATTTTCTCAGAATTCGCGTATCTCGCACCGTTTCCGAGATATTTCAAGTTTTATCTCCAGACTTAAGGCCGCATTTAGAAGCGTAGAATTCGATGTGAAAAGCGCGGGAAAGATGAAAATGGAGCTTTCGCGATTTTTTAAAATGCTATAGGGTAGTACTCGCGAAAGTAGGTCTGCCTTAGGAACTACGGAAATTTTCTCAGAATTCGCGTATCTCGCACCGTTTCCGAGATATTTCAAGTTTTATCTCCAGACTTAAGGCCGCATTGAGAAGCGTAGAATTCGCGGTGAAAACCGCGGGAAAGATGAAAATGGAGCTTTTGCGATTTTATACAATGCTATAGGGTAGTACTCGCAAAAGTAGGTCTGCCTTAGAAACGTCGGAAATTTTCTCAGAATTCGCGTATCTCGCACCGTTTCCGAGATATTCCAAGTTTTATCTCCAGACTTAAGGCCGCATTGAGTAGCGTAGAATTCGCGGTGAAAAGCGCGGGAAAGATGAAAATGGAGCTTTCGCGATTTTTTAAAATGCTATAGGGTAGTACTCGCGAAAGTAGGTCTGCCTTAGGAACTCCGGAAATTTTCTCAGAATTCGCGTATCTCGCACCGTTTCCGAGATATTTCAAGTTTTATCTCTAGACTTAACGCCGCATTGAGTAGCGTAGAATTCGCGGTGAAAAGCGCGGGAAAGATGAAAATGGAGCTTTCGCGATTTTTTAAAATGCTATAGGGTAGTACTCGCGAAAGTAGGTCTGCCTTAGGAACTTCGGAAATCTTCTCAGAATTCGCGTACCTCGCACCGTTTCCGAGACATTTCAAGTTTTATCTCTAGACTTAAGGCCGCATTGAGAAGCGTAGAATTCGCGGTGAAAACCGCGGGAAAGATGAAAATGGAGCTTTTGCGATTTTATACAATGCTATAGGGTAGTACTCGCAAAAGTAGGTCTGCCTTAGAAACGTCGGAAATTTTCTCAGAATTCGCGTATCTCGCACCGTTTCCGAGATATTTCAAGTTTTATCTCCAGACTTAAGGCCGCATTTAGAAGCGTAGAATTCGCTGTGAAAAGCGCGGGAAAGATGAAAATGGAGCTTTCGCGATTTTTTAAAATGCTATAGGGTAGTACTCGCGAAAGTAGGTCTGCCTTAGGAACTATGAAAATTTTCTCAGAATTCGCGTATCTCGCACCGTTTCCGAGATATTTCAAGTTTTATCTCCAGACTTAAGGCCGCATTTAGAAGCGTAGAATTCGCTGTGAAAAGCGCGGGAAAGATGAAAATGGAGCTTTCGCGATTTTTTAAAATGCTATAGGGTAGTACTCGCGAAAGTAGGTCTGCCTTAGGAACTATGGAAATTTTCTCAGAATTCGCGTATCTCGCACCGTTTCCGAGATATTTCAAGTTTTATCTCCAGACTTAAGGCCGCATTGAGAAGCGTAGAATTCGCGGTAAAAACCGCGGGAAAGATGAAATCGGAGCTTTTGCGATTTTTTAAAATGCTATAGGGTAGTACTCGCGAAAGTAGGTCTGCCTTAGAAACTTCGGAAATTTTCTCAGAATTCGCGTATCTCGCACCGTTTCCGAGATATTTCAAGTTTTATCTCCAGACTTAAGGCCGCATTGAGAAGCGTAGAATTCGCGGTGAAAACCGCGGGAAAGATAAAAATGGAGCTTTTGCGATTTTTTAAAATGCTATAGGGTAGTACTCGCAAAAGTAGGTCTGCCTTAGAAACTTCGGAAATTTTCTCAGAATTCGCGTATCTCGCACCGTTTCCGAGATATTTCAAGTTTTATCTCCAGACTTAAGGCCGCATTTAGAAGCGTAGAATTCGCTGTGAAAAGCGCGGGAAAGATGAAAATGGAGCTTTCGCGATTTTTTAAAATGCTATAGGGTAGTACTCGCGAAAGTAGGTCTGCCTTAGGAACTATGGAAATTTTCTCAGAATTCGCGTATCTCGCACCGTTTCCGAGATATTTCAAGTTTTATCTCCAGACTTAAGGCCGCATTTAGAAGCGTAGAATTCGATGTGAAAAGCGCGGGAAAGATGAAAATGGAGCTTTCGCGATTTTTTAAAATGCTATAGGGTAGTACTCACGAAAATAGGTCTGCCTTAGGAACTACGGAAATTTTCTCAGAATTCGCGTATCTCGCATCGTTTCCGAGATATTTTAAGTTTTATCTTCAGATTTAAGGCCGCATTGAGAAGTGCAGAATTCGCAGTGGAAACCGCGGAAAAGTTGAAAATGGTGCCCTCGCGATTTTTTAAAGTGTTATAGGGTAGTACTCACGAAAATAGGTCTGCCTTAGGAACTACGGAAATTTTCACAGAATTCGCGTATCTCGCACCGTTTCGGAGATATTCCAAGTTTTATCTCCAGACTTAAGGCCGCATTGAGAAGCGTAGAATTCGCGGTGAAAAGCGCGGAAGAGATGAAAATGGAGCTTTCGTGATTTTTTTAAATGCTATAGGGTAGTACTCGCGAAAGTAGGTCTGCCTTAGGAACTACTGAAATTTTCTCAGCATTCGCGTATTTCGCATCGTTTCCGAGATATTTTAAGTTTTATCTCCAGATTTAAGGCTGCATTGAGAAGCGCAGAATTCGCAGTGGAAACCGCGGGAAAGTTGAAAATGGTGCCCTCGCGATTTTTTAAAATGCTATAGGGTTGTGACGGGCTGATTGGTTGTCTTTTATAAAAGTCCCTAGATAACCCTAAAAACATATTTATAGGGATTTTTATTTTTAGTTAGCAAACAATTTAAATACTACAATTTATCACAAAATAAAATTGTGAATGATCTAATTTGTGTAAAGTCATAACTTTAACAATTAATCATTACAACTTTATATTTCATACAAATTTAATATTAAATAAATCTATTAGTTAATTTATAAATATATTAGAAATAATATATTTATTGGTAATCTTTAATTATCATTTAATTGGTGTTTTGTTTGCACTTCCTTTTTTTTTATTAGTCAATCCGATTGACGAATGATGATGATAGGAACAATTATTATTGTTGTTGTTATCATTATTATCATTACTACTATTATTGTTATTAATATCATTATTATTATTATTACTATTATAAAAATCATTATATAATGGAAAAATCTAAGTAAAACAAAACAATATCTACAATTTCTCTATAACAATTTAAACTATGAAAAAAAATTTAATCTCTCTTTATCCTACATCAAGAAACGCCGAAAATAAACATTAAAAATCTGTTCATATTGAAATCTACAAAAGGAAACCTGATCTAATAAAGAAATAAGGAAAACAGTAGAGACCTTATAATATAAGAATCTTATGCTACACAAAAAATAAAGATTATATTAGTTTTACCTCTACGAAATTACTAAGAAATCTTTTGTATTACGCCGCGGTACCGACGAAAAACCCATAAATTGTACTTGCTGTCATCTCTCCCCCGAGAAAATATCACTCGTCGCTTGAGCAATAGTTTTCTCAATTTTTAAGTCACATTTAATTCTCCTATTATACGATTGGTAATTCAACTATAAAATGTAACCCTTTTTCATTTTCTATTGGTTAAAAACAGAAAAAGAAAGGGAACTACGTCATTCCTGAGACCCGAAAAGAAGTTTGTCGTTAGTTTATAAAATTTTAAGAGACAGATTATTCTCGACTTTCGGAGCTTAAACCCGTATTCGTTCTCGCTCTTAATTTAATTAAAGTTGGACTTAGTCAAATTCTTATCAACAAGAATTCGATTTACGGACTTAGTCGATTTTAGTCAACCTTTTAAATCGAATAAAAATTGTGTTATGAACCTTATAATTTTAATTCGTGATTAATGCAAATCTTAAATATTGTGAAAATGAACATTTATAATTTCATTAATTAATTAAATTAATGAATAATTGACTTGAGTGATTAAATCAACAAAATTATCAATGTGTGAAATAACAATGTAATCATTTACTGAGTTTAAATATAAAAGTTGGTTTTTACTAATTTTCCAACTATAAAATTTGGCGTTTTATTGACTTTTAACCACAATTTCATTACTTTAAAAATAACAATAAATCCCACTATTCATTATTCGAATGGTTCGTTTCAACGGACACATGATAAAAGGACTCGATTTCGATTTCCCTAGAAGGAACCTGATCTCACCAGCAATTCATCTAACCAGACTCAAGAAATCCACTGAGGTTCATTTTAGTGGACCTAAATTCGTACAAGATTCATTATAACGAATTTTGACTTTAAAGGTAAGATCCAGGACATAACATTGGTATCAGAAGTGGGATATCACATTCGAATAATTCTGGAATTTAACTACAACTTTGAATTTAAAAGTCAATGAATTTCAATTTTCAAAATTAAAACCCAATGAACTTTGGGATTATCACGCACGTTGGAGGATTACTGCAGGGCTTCGAAGATATAGAAGATAATCTTCAATCTAATCCAGTGAGGAAAACAGAACATAAAACGAAATCTTCAAGGCAATACAAACTAATCATCAATGAATTTCAAGTTACATCAACAAAATGTGTTTAGTGAAGTGAAAATTTCTAAAGCTTTAAAGGTGAAATTTAATTGTTGTGACAGATTGGATTATAAATAACTGTAAGTCATAAAACAATTTATTTCATCAAAGAGATAAACAAATTATTAATATTAAGATATTATATCGCTAACAATAATTTCAATTATCTCTGGTTGTCTGACACAACAAATTTACGACGATTAATACAATTACATTCGTTGATCTATTCAAAGATTTGATTCAGTTAAATAGTGATAATAGTAAAATTAGATTTGAATACATTTAAATTAACAGGCGATTTTGAATGTTTTATTGTCATTATTAGAATGAACAGGTCAAGAACACGTAGTCAAAAGCGCATCACAAGATCAATAACAATACCGATAAATTCAGATCTTGAACCGATCGCTGATGACGAAAATATTGTAGATAATAGAAGTAATAATCACGAGCGCGGGGAGCTTTCATTGAGGCAAAGAACCACAAGCAGCTCCTCTTCTTCTCAACCTTCTTCATCAAATATATTGCCAATATTTGACGTAAATTCCTCCTCTTCCAGGAAAATGCCGAAGGTGGAAAACATAATTCCACTTTTTGATGGTTTGAATATTCCGGTAAAAATGTTCATCAAACATTGTAAAGTAGCAGCTTCAATGATCTCTCCTCGGGATTCGGATTATTTAACGATGCTCGTTTTCACTAGAATAATTGGCGACGCAAGGTGTCATGTCCAGGATGGGATGAGTTTAGAGGAGATTTTATCGACCTTAACACAGTTTTATTTTATTGACGAGGATATAAACCATCTTTCTCAGCAATTGGCATCTGTAAAACAAAATATTAATGAAACGATAGTACAATTTGGAAGTAAAGTAAAACAAATTTTAAATAAGTTAATCTCAAAAACAAAAGAAAATAACTCGAATGAAATGGCAACGGGAATGTGTAAAGCATACCAACAAACTGCGATTGGGAATTTTATAAGGGGCTTAAATCGGGAAATTTTTTCTAAATTGTACGATAAGACTATTCCCACCCTGGATCATGCCATTGCTACGGCAATGAAAGAAGAATTATTATTAAAAACTTGGGATATCGTGCATGGAAACGAGCAACCAACTACTTCTAAAATAAATGGAAATATGGATTCACAAGTCAATCAAAAAAGAGTTGCTCATTTCCAGGCAGAGGAAACCCAACAAACAGATATAAAAAGAGAAAAACCTAGTCAGAATTCTAAAAGAGATATGGAATGCTACTATTGTCATAAAAAGGGGCATATCAAAAATGAATGTAGGAAACTGAAGGCTAAACAAGAAAATGTAATTGACAAGGATAAAGAGAGAAAATGCACTTATTGTTTTAGGAATAATCATACTATTGAAAAATGCTATCTTAAAGTAAAACACGAAAAAGAAAGAGGTAGGTTTGTTAACACGGGAAATGACAATTCGACTTTAACACCCAAATCTGAATCATCCGAACAAAAAAACTTGACTTGGGATCAACAAATAGGGGAATTGTTGATCGCTAACAGAAACATGACCCCAAAAACAGAATCATCCTCCATTTTGGAGATGGTGAATTTAGAGGAAAAACCCCGTCCGTAGAGTTGGGAAATAATTCCTTTTTGAAGGGAAAAATCAATTTTATGATTGATACGGGAGCAAGTGTCAATTTAATTAAATTAAATGCTTTTAAAGAAAATATTGTCATTAATGATAACAAAAGATTTAATTTGGTAGGAATAAATCCGATAATGACACGAACGATTGGGGAAACAAACTTGATTTTTCAAGGGATGGAATCCTCCTTCCAAGTAGTACCATCGGACTTTCCAATCAAGTACGACGGAATTCTGGGAATGATGTTTTTAAAACAACACGCGTCTATCATAAACTTTATGGACAATTACATAAGAATTAGTAATAACGACCATCCTTTACAGATGGAAAAAACAATTAATTTAACGCCAAGATCAAAAACTTTAATAGAATTACCAGTAAAAAATACAAATATGATTAAAGGTTATATTCCCAGATTTTCGTGTGGACCGGGAGTATTTTTAGGTGGATCATTAGTTAAAGTAAAAGATAATAACGTTCATCTGTTTATTATAAACTCAAACGACGAAAATATTCAATTAACATTACCCCCCATAGAAGTAGAAGATTATTTCGTCCCGCTAGATTTGCCCAATTCAGACGAATGTAGCAAACCACAACAATCAGAACAAACAAAAAACGTTAACGAACATGCTCATCGAGTTGCACTACTCTTGAAAAATTTAAACCTCAAGGGTTTAAATGAAGAAGAAATAATTAGTCTCCTTAAAGTATTCAATAAATTCCCTTATCAATTTTATTTACCTGGTGATAAACTATTAGCAACAAACACCTTAAAACACAAATTAATCACTACTGACGAAAAACCAATTTTTGTTAAACAATATAGATATCCACCAGTTCATAAACAAGAGATTACGCGTCAAATTAATGAACTTTTAGACTTTGGAATAATAAAACCGTCAGTTTCTCCTTATAATTCGCCACTTTGGATTGTTCCAAAGAAACCGGACTCTATGGGAAATAAACGTTGGAGAATGGTGATCGATTATAGACAATTAAATGATAAAACAATTGGGGACGCATATCCCCTACCTAGCATCGTGGATATTTTGGACCAATTGGGGGGGTCCAAATACTTCTCTGTATTGGATCTCGCTCAGGGGTTTTACCAGATCCCTATGGATCCTGACTCAAGCCACAAGACCGCCTTTTCGACCCCTTATGGGCATTATGAATATAATAGAATGCCATTTGGGTTGAAAACAGCGCCAAACACCTTTCAGAGATTAATGGACGTAGTATTGAGCGGTTGTCAAGGTATCGACATGTTTATTTATATGGTCGATATCGTTGTATATTCTTCATCCTTGGAAGAACATACAACAAAATTGGAAAAATTAATGGGAAGGTTAAAAACGGCCGGGCTCACCTTGCAACCTGATAAATGTCTTTTCCTTAGGAAAGAAATTACATACTTAGGTCACTTAATCACTGAAAAGGGAGTACAACCAAATCCAGAAAAAATAAAATCAGTAATAAAATTTCCAGAACCAAGAACAAAGAAAAACATAAAAGAATTTTTGGGATTGGTGGGATACTATCGCAGATTCATTCCCGATTTCTCTAAAATTGCAAAACCTCTTACCCTCCTCTTGAAAGACGATATTGTTTTCTATTGGACCAACTTACATCAACGAGCTTTCGAATATTTAAAAAATAAAATTTGTTCACAACCAATTCTTCAATACCCTGACTTTTCAAAACCCTTTCTTTTGACAACCGATGCCTCCCAATTCGCTTTAGGTGGGGTCTTGAGTCAGGGCGAAATAGGAAGTGATCTGCCTATTGCTTATGTTTCCAGAGTATTACAAAATGCAGAAATAAATTATTCCACAACAGAAAAGGAATTATTGTCCATTGTACACTGCGTTAAACATTTCCGTCCATATTTATATGGACAAAAATTTATTTTAATCACCGATCATAGACCATTAGTTTGGTTAAATAACATAAAAGATCCGGTTTCTAGATTGGCACGTTGGCGAATTAAACTAAGTGAGTACGACTACCAAATTGTTTTTAAACCGGGCAAAATAACTAGCAATGCTGACGCACTTTCCAGAAATCCTATCGAGGATTCAAACAATGACGATTTTAGGAAACGGACTCTCAGGGAAGAAATTTTTGACAATTCAGAAAATTCAGTGGATCATAGTCCTGAACGAACTGATCCTTCTACCATTATTGGTTGTGTGTCTATCATTACAGATCTTGAAGCTAGAAGGCCTTTCCTGAAAAACGGAATTGACAATCTTCCGGTGGCTCCAATGAACTGTAATTACAATTCCCCTTGTGAAAAGGACGTTTATTTTGTGGAAAAATCCTTGGCCAAGGTGAACCCCACAATTTCTTCTCAGAGCGATGTTGACTATCTAATCGGCACCATATTCCAAATTGAAAATGGATGTTTAATTTACAGTAAAGATAAATTAACTATGGGCAAAAGTCATATCGTGAATTTTATGTCAGCGGATTGCGTTATGGAATCTAAGATATGTAAAGAGCTAATCAAAGAAAATTTGTTGAAGTCAGATTTACCAAACAAAGATGATTTTAAAGTAGGACAAGTAGTCGTATTCACTCAAGGAGCGCGGTATATTTTCCATATAAAAGAAAAATTTAAAGACAGGGTTTTCCTTAACATTCTATCGCAGACATTTTTAGCACTGAAAATCGCAATGGAAAAATTGAATGTAAAGAGAGTGAGAATTTCCAATAATGATGATAATATTGATGGTATATCTTGGTTTTCTGTGGAAAAAATAATTTGTCAACATTTTTCAGATTCTGATTTAAAATTTATAATTTGTTCCGGGGAAATCAAATTTCCACCAGTAGAGGATCGAAATATTATTATTAAAGAACTTCATGAGTCTGTCGTAGGCGGTCATAAGGGAGTGGCCAAAACTTATTCACGAATCAGATCTACCTATTATTGGCCGAATATGAAAACTGAAATTCAAACCTTTATTAAAAATTGCAAAAATTGTCAACGAAATAAAATAATAAACCTGAGAACAAAGCAACCCATGATAATTACCGAGTCACCGAAAGAACCCTTCCAAACAATTCAAATCGACCTGGTAGGGCCCTTACCGATAACACCACGGGAGAAACGATATATTTTAACCATCCAATGCATATTCTCAAAATATGCAGATGCAATACCCTTAAAGAATATAGATTCTGTTACAATCGCGCACGCCCTAGCCGAGGAATTCATCTCTCGTTATGGTTGCCCCAAGATTATTCATAGCGACCAAGGCAGTAATTTCATAAGTAAGGTAATGAAAACCTTCTGTAAAATATTTAAAATTGAAAAAATTCA
This sequence comes from Ganaspis brasiliensis, assembly GCA_037103525.1. Taxonomy (NCBI): domain Eukaryota; kingdom Metazoa; phylum Arthropoda; class Insecta; order Hymenoptera; family Figitidae; genus Ganaspis; species Ganaspis brasiliensis. The sequence goes on from JAZKLR010000427.1 coordinate 49,474, forward strand.
ATCAACTGCTTACCATCCTCAATCACTCGGTTCCCTTGAGAGAAGTCATCAATCTCTAGTTGAATATCTCCGTCAGTTTGGAGATAGCCAAACATGGGACAAATGGTTGAGGTATGCCATATTCTCTTACAATACTCAGATCCACGAGAGTACAGGATTTGCACCTTATACCCTAGTCTTCGGGAAAGAAGCTCCGATTCCCTCCTCTCTGGACACTGAACGAGTTGACAAAATATATGCCCAACATTTATTAGAGCTTTTTCATAAATTGGATAATTGTAGAGCTCTGGCACATGAAAAACTCCAAAATGCTAAAAAGAAATCAAAAATTTATTACGATAAAAATGTCCACGCGGTTAAATATAATATTGGAGACTTTGTAAATTTAAAGATAAATGTGCGAAATGATAAAAAATTTGATCCTTTTTTTGAGGGACCTTATATTATTGAGGAAATAATTGGAGACTCTAATGTAAAAATTAAAAAGATAAACAATATGGAAACAAAGGTAGTTCACATGGACCAAATTCAATTAACTAATCCGTAAAATAATTATTCAATTATTGTTTTGACCTTATATAAAAAAAAAAATATATAAATATAATATATGAAAGGATATAGTCGACTTGGGATTGGAAAATCGCGTGTAAAACAATTTTTAACGAAATTCGTAAAGCCGTTTGGAAAATCGATTTAACACGTGCTATAACGAGCAAGAACCATTATATTATTATTTGTCACCCAAACTATAAATTTTGGGAAATTTAAATAATAAAAATTAGGAAAATATTTAAAAGATTTTTAAAATTACTGGAAATTAACGAAAATAAACGACAATTCAAATAAAACTTGAAAATATTTAGATAATATAATAATTTCCTATATAAATATTAAATTTAAAGATTGGAAAATTTTAATATACCAAAATTCGATTTCGATTATTATCTTTATTATATTCATTAGAATTAATAAAAGGAAAATTAACGAAAATAAACGACAATTCAAATAAAACTTGAAAATATTTAGATAATATAATAATTTCCTATATAAATATTAAATTTAAAGATTGAAAAATTTTAATATACCAAAATTCGATTTCGATTATTATCTTTATTATATTCATTAGAATTAATAAAAGCTTTAAAATACCTGTTTTCAAATTTTTTTTTTATTTTTATTTTTTATTTGATAGAAAGGAAAGGAACGAAAGAAAAATTTTAACAACCAAAATTTTATATGATATTAAATTACAAAGAAACCGTGAATAATCATGACAAATCAGACACCGAAACAAGTCAACTGAAGCCTTTTTGCGCCCCTACCATAATAATCAAATTCACGTCTAGACGGGTCAGTGGCTCGTAAGACCCAATTAGGACAACACGTGCCAAAACAATTAAATAGTTCGTGATATATTAACGAAATTAAACAGTGAAAACGTGAGAAGATCTCTGTGGATTATTATATAAAAATGGATTTGGACCAACACGTTATTATTCCGCAGTTGTATAACAATTTAGGACCCGTTCTTCTGGTTTATCCAATGGTAAATAAACCACATTAATAATTAGATTTGCCGACTATTTTCGATTTAAATATTGATCCGAAACGTCCGGTTATTAGATTTTACCCCTAAGCGCGTATTCCTTTTTATGTTCTCTCTCCTTCTTTCTTTTAAATAAAATCCTTTGTGGTTAAAATAGGAATATTGGCTCCACATCCAACACCGCAATCACCACCTCAGACATGCGGACGCCGTGATATTTGATGGGGTTAACCTAGAGACTGGAATGAGGTTCTGGAGGTGCGAATGGTGCTTTAATCGCGGGATTATGCCCCGATTATACCAAGGAATGGTTACACACTTACACTTCCTGGGATCAAAACACCTGCTGGAAGAAAAGGGGTGCGGAGGATGCGGTAAGCGGGCTTTCGAAAACTACCCCGCGGGAAGGTGTTTCCTCTGCTGCCGACTCTCCAGTGAGATAAATCTAAATCATTTTTATACTATAAACAGACTTCTTTGGATTTTTCCAAACAATTTATATCCGGTTTTCTGGGGATTACCTCTTTACTGGGGAAACGTTCTACCCGAACACAATATTGAACTCCAAAGATTTTTTTGAAATGAAGCAACATTTGATTTTTACAATGAGGTTATTTATCGAAAAATTATTTTCGACGACGAGGAAGGAAACTCATCCGACGGTGAGGATGCCGCGAGGGTATTCAATATCCAAATCTTTCCCATAGATTCGGAAGATTAAGGGTTAGGAGGTGATGAATATCACCATAGATAATCGAGATCTACCATCTTCAAAATTTATTCATTTTTTTGTGTTCTCATCTTCAACCACGTTTGTTATAAATTCTATTTCTCTTTTATTTCACTTAAATTCTTTTTCTATTTTATTTTTGATTTTCTCTTTCTCTAAAGATCATACAAAAAAAAATCCTTTATTTTTTTTATATACCGATAAGAAATTCTTTCTATTTTTATTTTTGATTTTCTCTTTCTCAAATTCTTTTTCTATTTTATTTTTGATTTTCTCTTTCTCTAAAGATCATACAAAAAAAAATCCTTTATTTTTTTATATACCGATAAGAAATTCTTTCTATTTTATTTTCGATTTTATCTTTCTCTAAAGATCATACAAAAAAAATCCTTTATTTTTTTATATACCGATAAGAAATTCTTTCTATTTTATTTTTGATTTTCTCTTTCTCTAAAAATTATACAATCGTTGTAATTAACAAATGTACACGTGTACATATAAGCACAACAATTAAAAGTACAAAACAATTTCTCAGGGAAACAATTGCCTTTGTTGTTTAATCTTTAATATATTTAGTCTTAAAATTCTTTTACTCTATTAATTATTAAAGATATACATGTCTACGTGTAAAGAGATGTACGAAAAGAAAAAATTACTCGTACAATTACAAATGTTAATTTATAAATAACATTTATCAAAGCTAATTATGTTTATATTATAAAATTTTAATAAATTTATATGTTCTTTCACCTATATATATGTTTATATGTTTTTCCATTCAACCAATTATAACCATAAAATCATAATATTACAAGTTGATATAAAAAATAATATCTTAATTAATTTTATTTATTTTCCATTATATTGAATATCTTAATTGATTTTACTTATTATTTATTACTATATTATCATTTATCTATCGAATAAAATTTTTTTTTATATATACTTATCTTGATAAAGAAAACCATCCTGGAAAAGTTGACTCTCGGAAAACCCAGAAATGCTTAGTTTTTTTTTTCTCATTTTTCAAGAAACACAAACGAATTCGAGAAAACTTCTAATATTCAATGAAATAGACTTGAAGTATCCGTGCCGATATCGAAAGAAATAATTTTTCACGAGTTCCTTGTTTACACTTGAACTCAAGTGGATACACTTAAAATTTAACGACTCCTATTTCACAGCTTGGTATCACTCACAAACTTCGGCGTGCATTCCAAGTTAACCACGCCTAGACTAGACTCACTATACCAAACACACATACAAAATCAATGGTGGTATGTTTCGTCTGGGTCGGGAGGTGTGACGGGCTGATTGGCCGTCTTTTATAAAAGTCCCTAGATAACCCTAAAAACATATTTATAGGGATTTTTATTTTTAGTTAGCAAACAATTTAAATAATACAATTTATCACAAAATAAAATTGTGAATGATCTAATTTATGTAAAGTCATAACTTTAACAATTAATCATTACAACTTTATATTTCATACAAATTCAATATTAAAGAAATCTATTAGTTAATTTATAAATATATTAGAAATAATATATTTATTGGTAATCTTTAATTATCATTTAATTGGTGTTTTGTTTGCACTTCCTTTTTTTTTATTAGTCAATCCGATTGACGAATGATGATGATAGGAACATTTTTTTTTTTTTTTTTTACAAAACAAGTTTAGGAGAGGAAAAAATGCATTTACGCACATGTTCGTGTGAGACTCGACCACATGCTGTGGTAATACCTCACTAAAACAACCTCTCCCATTCTTGCCTTACGTATTCTTATCCGCTTTTGCTCCTTCCGTCCTGAAAGGTAAGCAATAGCGCGATTCCTTTGCTCGAGGTGTTTTCAGTTCACTGTTCTGTAGGTGTTCCTGTCCGTTGCCGCTGTTGTTCTTACGCGGTGGCCAGGAACGCTATTGGATGCTTTTTTAGAGCTACCTTCGTGATGTTATATTATAAAGAACAGTGCTGCCTGACCAGATGAAGAGAGCTCAGCAGAACTGCCTTCTGCATTCGACCTGCCAATGCGTCAGCTTGACGCTCGCAGGTTGGAACTCTTTGAAGCTGGCTAACAAATGAAGCTCTCATCCCCCCTAGACAGCCGAGAATAAGGACAACTAAATGGACTTTATAGCCTCTGTGTATTCTCCTCAATTCGAACAGCAGGTCTTGATACTTTTGCCGTTTCTCATCCTCCTTCTGAGCGATATTGCCCTCGGCAGGAGCCGAAAACTCCATCACGCAGATGATCTTACCTTTATGATCCTGGAGTACTATATCAGGCTTAGTAGCACTGATACGATGAGTGGTAGAAAACGAAAAATTCCAGTAGATTCTGCAATTCTCATTCTCCACAACAGCCTCCTGATCCTCTTGGGCGTACGGCAAGACAGGCTCCTTATCTACACCATATTGGTGTCGAAGATGGTAATACAATACCTTAAGTCCAGCATTGTGTCTTTCAATATACCTGGAACATGCATACGTCGGACACGCACTTAGAATGTGAGTAAGTGTTTCCGGGTATTTTTTACATGCTCGACAGTTGTAATTGTCGACAGGTATCTGCATGACCTTACTGCGATAATATAAGGTATTGATAACACCATCTTGGCAAGCAAATAAAAATCCCTCAGTCTCCGATCTTAAACCAGCAGATTTCAGAAATCTAAAAGACAGATCCTTAGACAACTCCATCTACCTAAGAATCTTATAGAATTGCCCATGAAGAGGCTTCCTAACATGTTGCTTCAATAGAAGTACATGTTCAGCCTGCTTCACTTGTCTTTTAAGCATCAAAGGTGTTAATGATGCCAATCCCTGTTCTGTATCGCTGGTATCAAACGGAAGACTAAGTTTATCTGCCGCTCTGTTTGCCGCTTTGTATAAAAATGCCCCATTATCTGCAATTTCATGATGGTGGACAAATTGCATAACAATTATTATTGTTGTTGTTATCATTATTATCATTACTACTATTAAATTTATTAATATCATTATTATTATTATTACTATTATAAAAATCATTATATAATGGAAAAATCTAAGTAAAACAAAACAATATCTACAATTTCTCTATAACAATTTAAACTATGAAAAAAAATTTAATCTCTCTTTATCCTACATCAAGAAACGCCGAAAATAAACATTAAAAATCTGTTCATATTGAAATCTACAAAAGGAAACCTGATCTAATAAAGAAATAAGGAAAACAGTAGAGACCTTATAATATAAGAATCTTATGCTACACAAAAAATAAAGATTATATTAGTTTTACCTCTACGAAATTACTAAGAAATCTTTTGTATTACGCCGCGGTACCGACGAAAAACCCATAAATTGTACTTGCTGTCATCTCTCCCCCGAGAAAATATCACTCGTCGCATGAGCAATAGTTTTCTCAATTTTTAAGTCACATTTAATTCTCCTATTATACGATTGGTAATTCAACTATAAAATGTAACCCTTTTTCATTTTCTATTGGTTAAAAACAGAAAAAGAAAGGGAACTACGTATAACGAATTTTGACTTTAAAGGTAAGATCCAGGACATAACAAGGGTAGTACTCGCGAAAGTAGGTCTGCCTTAGGAACTATGGAAATTTTCTCAGAATTCGCGTATCTCGCATCGTTTCCGAGATATTTCAAGATTTATCTCCAGACTTAAGGCCGCATTGAGAAGCGTAGAATTCGCGGCAAAAAGCGCGGGAAAAATGAAAATGGAGCTTTCGTGATTTTTTTAAATGCTATAGGGTAGTACTCGCAAAAGTAGGTCTGCCTTAGGAACTACGGAAATTTTCTCAGAATTCGCGTATCTCGCACCGTTTCCGAGATATTTCAAGTTTTATCTCCAGACTTAAGGCCGCATTGGAAAGCGTAGAATTCGCGGTGAAAACCGCGGGAAAAATGAAAATGGAGCATTCGCGATTTTTTAAAATGCTATAGGGTAGTACTCGCGAAAGTAGGTCTGCATTAGGAACTATGAAAATTTTCTTAGAATTCGCGTATCTCGCACTGTTTCCGAGATATTTCAAGTTTGATCTCCAGACTTAGTGCCGCATTGAGTACCTTAGAATTCACGGTGGTAACCGCGGGTAAGATGAAAATTGAGCTTTCTCGATTTTTCAAAATGCTATAAGGTAGTACTCGCGAAAGTAGGTCTACCTTAGGAACTATTAAAATTTTCTCAGAATTCGATTATCTCGCACCGTTTCCGAGATATTTCAAGTTTTATCTCCAGACTTCAGGCCGCATTGACAAGCGTAGAATTTGCGGTGAAAACCGCGGGAAAGATGAAAATGGAGCTTTTTCAATTTTTTAAAATGCGATAGGCTAGTACTCGCGAACGTAGGTCTACCTTAGGAACTATTAAAATTTTCTTAGAATTAGCGAATCTCGCATCGTTTCCGAGATATTTTAAGTTTTATCTCCAGATTTAAGGCCGCATTGAGAAGCGCAGAATTGGCAGTGGAAACCGCGGGAAAGTTAAAAATAGTGCCCTCGCGATTTTTTAAAATGCTATAAAGTACTTACTCACGAAAGTAGGTCTACCTTAGGAACTATGGAAATTTTCTCAGAATTCGCGTATCTCGCATCGTTTCCGAGATATTTCAAGATTTATCTCCAGACTTTAGGCCGCATTGGAAAGCGTAGAATTCGCGGTGAAAACCGCGGGAAAGATGGAAATGGAGCTTATGTGATTTTTTAAAATGCTATAGGGTAGTACTGGCGAAAGTAGGTCTACCTTAGGAACTAATAAAATTTTCTCAGAATTCGAGTATCTCGCACCGTTTCCGAGATATTTCAAGTTTTATCTCCAGACTTAAGGCCGCATTGAGTACCTTAGAATTCACGGTGGTAACCGCGGGTAAGATGAAAATTGAGGTTTCTCGATTTTTTAAAATGCTATAGGGTAGTACCCGCGAAAGTAGGTCTGCCTTAGGAACTACGGAAATTTTCTCAGAATTCGCGTATCTCACACCGTTTCCGAGATATTCCAAGTTTAATCTTCAGACTTAAGGCCGCATTGATTTTATTCCAATTCATGTTAATAACATAACAATATTTCAAAAAAATAAAAATAAAATTTGACTTAAAGGATAAAAAGCAAACCCTTGAAAGTTGAAAATAGAGCTTTTTCAATTTTTTAAAATGCTATAGGGCAGTTCTTACGAAAGTAGGTCTGCCTTAGGAACTACGGAAATTTTCTCAGAATTCGCGTATCTCGCATCGTTTCCGTGATATTTTAAGTTTTATCTCCAGATTTAAGGCCGCATTGAGAAGCGCAGAATTTGCAGTGGAAACCGCGAGAAAGTTGAAAATGGTGCCCTCGCGATTTTTTAAAATGCTATAGGGTAGTACTCACGAAAGTAGGTCTGCCTTAGGAAACACGGAAATTTTCTCAGAATTCGCGTTTCTCGCATCGTTTCCGAGATATTTCAAGTTTGATCTCCAGACTTAAGGCCGCATTGAGAAGCGCAGAATTCGCAGTGGAAACCGCGGGAAAGTTGAAAATGGTGCCCCCGCGATTTTTTAAAATGCTATAGGGTAGTACTCACGAAAGTAGGTCTGCCTTAGGAAACACGGAAATTTTCTCAGAATTCGCGTATCTCGCATCGTTTCCGAGATATTCCAAGTTTGATCTCCAGACTTAAGGCCGCATTGAGTACATTAGAATTCACGGTGAAAACCACGGGTAAGATGAAAATTGAGCTTTCTCGATTTTTTAAAATGCTATAGGGTAGTACTCGCGAAAGTAGGTCTGCCTTAGGAACTACTGAAATTTTCTCAGAATTCGCGTATCTCGCATCTTTTCCGAGATATTTTAAGTTTTATCTCCAGATTTAAGGCCGCATTGAGAAGCGCAGAATTCGCAGTGGAAACCGCGGGAAAGTTGAAAATGGTGCCCTCTCGATTTTTTAAAATGCTATAAGGTAGTACTCACGAAAATAGGTCTGCCTTAGGAAACACGGAAATTTTCTCAGAATTCGCGTATCTCGCATCGTTTTCGAGATATTTCAAGTTTGATCTCCAGACTTAAGGCCGCATAAAGTACCTTAGAATTCACGGTGAAAACCGCGGGTAAGATGAAAATTGAGCTTTCTCGATTTTTTAAAATGCTATAGGGTAGTACTCACAAAAGTAGGTCTGCTTTAGGAACTACTGAAATTTTCTCAGCATTCGCGTATCTCGCATCGTTTCCGAGATATTTTAAGTTTTATCTCCAGATTTAAGGCCGCATTGAGAAGCGCAGAATTTGCAGTGGAAACCGCGGGACAGTTGAAAATGGTGCCCTCGCGATTTTTTAAAATGCTATAGGGTAGTTCTCACGAAAGTAGGTCTGCCTTAGGAACTACGGAAATTTTCTCAGAATTCGCGTATCTCGCACCGGTTCCGAGATATTTCAAGTTTTATCTTCAGACTTCAGGCCGCATTGAGAAGCGTAGAATACGCAGTGAAAACCGCGGGAAAGATAAAAATGGATCTTTCGCGATTTTTTAAAATGCGATAGGCTAGTACTCACGAAAGTAGTTCTGCCTTAGAAACTACGGAAATTTTCTCAGAATTCGCGTATCTCACACAGTTTCTAAAATATTTCAAGTTTTATCTCCAGACTGTAGGCCGCATTGAGAAGTATAAAATTCGTGGTGTGAATAGCGGGAAAGATGAAAACGTTGACGGCATATTCTTCTGGTGGATAATTTCTTTTGGTGCTGTTGTTGGTGCTGTTGTTGGTGCAGTTTCTCGGCTCTGTAGAGAATCAAAGTGTTCCGTCTCCAGATCCTGCATACTAAGGATAGCTTCGACGGCTCGATCCAATTCTTTCTGGTCGATTTCCATTATATTAAAATTTTACTAGAGAGAATATTCTAATTCAAATTTACGAAGTTTTACTTTTGAAAATTTTAACAAGACTAGAAAGATTATAAACGGTCCTATATATTTTCCTGCAATTTATAATTTATCTTTTTTATTTTATTCGATAAAATATAATTTTTCTTAAAGACTTTTTCACCGATAATTGTTGACCACAGTCTTTTCCTTGAAAGTAAAATTGCGTTGTTGTACTTGAAAACTCTTTGCTAAATTCAAACGAACGAGATCTAGCGCCTTTCGAACTTTTCGAAGTCGATTCTCGAAAGTAGTAGAGTCGGAGCATGGTCGGACATCAGGATTCCCAGGCGGTAGAAGTTCGCGTCCTGATTTCAAGTATGCAGCGTGAATCCAGTCACGCTGTGGCGCGCTGTGTTGTAAGGTGGAGTTTTCCTCGCGATAATTCCATGAGTTTCCAAAAAACTTTTAAATTCATTACTTATGAATTGTCGGCCCTCGATTTATTCACTAACCATTCCATCCCCAAAAGACAGTAGACAACAAAATAAATTGTCATTCCTTGCTTTTATTTTGTTTATAATAAAAAACATTATATTTATTTACGGTCCCTGTTTGGGCGCCATGTAACGAAGTGAAATTATGCTATGCTCCGAATTTGCTCGCCGGAGCCAAGGTTCTCAAATTATATTCACTTATGCTGGAAAACAAAAATAAAAGTGTACAAAAATAAGATATGATAATACAAAATAAATTTATCCCTCCTGGTTATAGGGCCGAGTATACTCGTCCAAACGAAGTCGTTTCCGTATGCATAAAAACGAGTATACTCGTCCAAACATTTTTATTAATAACTCGTGAACAAATTAATAGAAAGACTTCTCCCTAATGGTAAATTAAAGCTTAGGGTTCACAGATTGTCATACAAATATGTTGATGTCTGAATTTTAAGCTTTTTATAATAATAAACAAATTGAAATAATAATAAAAAATAGGAAGCAGATAGACAGTCTACGAATATCAGGTCGAGATGAATTTTAGAAATATCTTATGTAATCATGGAATTTAGTATTTTAAAACTTCTGAGGCGCATTATCCAGAAAAATTAGATCCGAAAATTAAAATTCAAAATGGCGGATCCAATATGGCGGACGAATTTTACAAAAATCATTGGATTTTAATATAACTTGATATTTAGGGGTTTTTTGGGTTGCTGATTACGAATTTGAAGTCAGAATTACAACATTTCTAAATGTCGGAGATAACTTAGTATCGAGGAATTTTTAGGGTCAGCAACTACAAATCTGAAGTTAGAACTTCAAATTTAAAAATGGTGGTTTAACATAAATGTAAATATGTACGCAGCTTATCGTTTAAAATGTTGAAAACGACTAGGATCTGCTATACCTGAAAAAATCAAGTACACCCAGGATGTGCCACGTGGAGGCTCCTAAGACCGATTTACATCCCTTTTTTTTTAATTTTATACTTTTTTTTAATTTTTAAATTTTAAATTTATTTTTGTTTTTGTAATTTTTTAATTGTAGTTTTTTTAGATATCAACTAAAACTTTTGTAGATTTTTACTATAAAGAAAAGAACTTTTTGAGGAATAGTGATTTCAAATTCTAATATTCTTCTTTCGTGTGATACAATTCAAAGCATGGATCTACGCACAATCCTACATCACACTCTTTACAAAAGTAGCGGGATTCTCTCCTAATTTTTTTGCCACTTTCTTTTTTATGGCAGCAAACAACGCACTTCCTTGTTAAGTTTGATTTTCCTGAATTTGGCGGAACAGTTTTAGGAAAATGTCTTTCAAACAACCTAGTAGGGGTATTGTCTCCAAGTATACTTCTTTCAATCCTAGGTCGCCCAAGTTTTGGTTTACATGGTTGGTCAGTAGCGTGCAACTGAACTATTTGAATGACAACCTGCACCAAAAAACTTACATGCTTCTGAGTGTTATTCTTATACATTTTGTGCAATACAAATGCATTTAATAAACACTGATCCACCAAGTGTCGAAATAATTTTTTATAATATTTCTTTTGCTGTGATCGCATAATTGAGTACGTTGTCATTTGCTGGTCAGCTTTATCTACTCCTCCCATTGTTTGGTTTTAATCACAAACAATGGCTGGTTTCAACTTTTTTGTTCCAACTTTCGATGTAGTCTCTTTGAAAGACACATCATGGCAAGTACTAATTAGAGATATTTCTTTCTTGTCTTTCCACTTCATGACCACCATTCCCTCTTTTATCCAGGAAATCGCTTCATCTTTTTTTAGCTTTGTTTTTTGGAATCTATCAGAAAAAACCTTTTCTATTACACCTTAGTGTACCATAGGCATCTGTTTTACTAGCTAGCAATAGTCCATACAATTCTGGAGAGTTGTAGAAATTATCCATTATCAAGCAATAGCCTTTGTGCAACAAATTTTCGCAAAGCTTCATAACAATCGATGTTGTTACTGATAAGTTTATATCAGTATTTTTTTCGGTACTTTTACCAGTATAAAGGATTGTTTTTAGAATATAACTTGATTTACTCTCACATATCATAAAAAATTTTAGACCAAATCTAGCGCGCTTTGTAGGAATAAATTGCTTCCAACTTATGTTTCCTTTAAATGCCATTAGACTTTCGTCAATGCTAATGTCACGCTCGGGAATGTAAATCTTTTAAAAATTTTTATTTAACATTTCATACACTTCAAAAATCTTTTTTAGCTTTGGATTAGGATGAGTTTTAGCATCGTAAGTTTCATTATTAGTGAACTGTAAAAATTTTTAAATTTCTTTGAACCGATTTAAAGTCATGAGGCTATTTACAAATGGGGTTTTAGTTAAACTGTTTCTTGACCAGTACCACCGTCGTTTGGGTCTAATAATAATGCCTTGATAAATAAGGATTCCCAAAACAACCCATATTTCATCTACGGTGACTGATTTCCAGTTAATACCCTTATGAAGCATGGCATATCGATTTGTTTCGGTAACAATTAAATTTATGACGGCCTCATCAAGATATAATTTTAAAAAATCCAGTTCCTTCCAAGACTCCTGTACTGGAACCGTGATACCAGGAGTACCAGTGAATGGAAATCTAGAAGCAGATATAGGCTTGTTTGCTTGTACTTGTTTCCATTCCTTTAGCAAATACTCTTTCTCACCGTCTTCAGATTCATTGTCAGAATCAAAATCATTTTCTGCTCTGTCAAATGATCCCTCAGACTCACCAGATGATAAATTTTCTAAATCATCGGAAAAATCGTCAGAATCTGTAAAATAATTATTTTATAGTTCTATAATAAAATCACAAAAAGGTACAAAATCAACGCTAAATCAAAGCTAAACAAAACATAAACGAAGAAAAAATAAAAAAAATCTCCGAAAAAGACAAATAACATATAAAAGAAGTCGCTACAAATATAAACTTTGCCAACAGTTCACTGAAAAAAATTTTAAAAAAAGAAACTACATAACAGAAAAAAGATAAGGTATAAACCTGCATTCACTTATGAATACGTATATGAGAAACTATACGTATATATGTAGGGCAACATCCAAGTAAGATACGCCTTTTATATATGCATTCTAGTCTTCACGTCTTTTGTGAGAAAGACACGCACCTAGCGGCATTCTCAGAACTAGAGAATTAAGCGGTAATTTCAAATCATTTTCAAACAATACTTACAAGTAACACTACCCAAGTGTCAATCGCAAATCACATTGAGACTATGTGCGTTTTGAAGATAATTGGAAAATATTAGTTAAGAAATTTTTCATTTTGGCAGACATGATGTTTTAAGGGTTGTAAATAGGGGTTGAAATTTCTATTATAATACAAATGCAAAAAGCTCATTGACCAGACTATTATTACTTTTTTAAAATTTTAAATTTTCTCTTAATTTGTTTAAACAATAATTGTTAAACAATAATTGTTTAAACAATAATTGTTAAACAATAATTGTTTAAACAACAATTGTTTAAACAATGAAGCAATATGTGTTTTATTTCATCATTAACTTTCCTTTCATTCCATAACTTCACCCCATTATTCTTTTTTTTAAGTATCCCACTAGTCTGGTCAATGAGCTTTTTGCATTTGTATTATAATAGAAATTTCAACCCCTATTTACAACCCTTAAAACATCATGTCTGCCAAAATGAAAAATTTCTTAACTAATATTTTCCAATTATTTTCAAAACGCACATAGTCTCAATGTGATTTGCGATTAAAACTTGGGTAGTGTTACTTGTTAGATAAATTCTTTAAAAATTTTAATTTTGAAAAATGTATTGTCACTGTAAAAACAGAGATGAGTTACAAATGCAAAAATAATTAAATATACCTACTTATAATAAATAAATTGTAGATATAATTTCATGTAATATAGATTCTTATTATCTATATAATTTTTCACTTCATGATACAGTTCCAAATCTCTTGTATTTTAATTAATGAACATTATTTACAATAACTATTTATTATCAGTTTAGAATAGAAAACTTTTCAAAAATATTTGAAAATTAAAAAAGAGATAAAAAGAGATTTAAAATGGTTTTAAACTAGAATAAAAAAGTTTCAAAAATTTGACTTAAAACTTTTACAAATTTAGGAAGACTAGTATATTTTCAAAACTTAAATTCGATCCAAGAAGGCCAATGAAATTAAACTCGCAACTGAGGGTTGCTAATTTTTTTTCTGACATAATTTTCGACTTAGAATTACAGTATATTGTTAAAAATTTATAAAAAAATTGTTTAACTATTTCAGAATTTTTTTGACACTCTAAATTTGAATCAGTGGTATACGACTGACAATCAGTGAATATAACTCATTCTCAGTTGCTGAATTTTCTTTATTTCAATCAGTTAAATTTAACTGATTGAAATAAACAAAATCAGCTACTGAGAATCAATTATAGATATTCACTTAAGGTCAGTCGTATATCACTGATTCAAATTTAGAGTGTATCTGTATTTCATAATTTTTTAAAATTCAGTCGAGATGAGATTTTGACAATAATGAAAAAAATTGAGACAAAAATTGGCGATAGAATATAGCAAAAATTATGCTATATATTATTATTATATATTTTATTAAAAAAATTTTTTTCTGGAATTCAAATTCTAAGCTAATTATATATTTATTTCTATTTTTGATATTGTACAGATAATTTTAGGTCCCCAAACTACATTAGAAAAAATTGTCAACTCTAGACATCATAAATATGGATAGGTGAAAATATCACAGGTGACTCTACTTAAATTTTCAAAATTTATCTGCCATATTGTAAATGCTAATCAAAATTTTTCAGTTCTTACTTCAGATTCGTAATCAGCGACCTCAAAATCCCCTGAAAATCAAATTATATTATAATTTAATTTTTTTTAAAAAATTCGTCCGCCACATTGGATCCGCCATTTTGAATTTTTTAATTCTGACTTTAGATTCGTAATCAGCGAACCCAAAAACCCCTTAATACCAAGTTATATTAAAATCCATAAGTCTGAAAAATGTATGCATTTGGAAACGACTTTCTAGGTAGAAACTCATGCGCAGGAGGGTTAAAAGAATATAAATCAAAATAAAGAAGAAATTTAACAATAACAATATAAAATTAAATAATAATTAAACAACAATTTATGTCCTAGAAGAGCCGGCGTTTGTTAAAAGAAAACAAAATAAAGTAAGAAATCTTCCTTCGTTTAATCAAAGGTTTCGTCTTGCCAGAAACTGGATAAATTCTGTTTAAGCGGTATCTAGAAACAGATTAATAAAAAATAATGTAGATTACAAAATATTAATATTCTTAATTCAGTAAGAATTATCCGTATAATCGTTCGCAGATTAAATCGGCAAAATAATTAAAACTCCGTCTCCTTTACAATGTAAGTTACGGACGAACCGCCAAAAAATATTGCCGCCGTCATTCACCGTGATGTTAAATAAAAATCGGCCATTTAAGCTTTGGTCGATTCGCGGATATGTACATTGAAATTAATTGTCAGGGTAAGAAAGAGAATTAATTCATTTCATGCTACGTTAATTACCTTTTTCAGTCCGGTAAAATATTTATATTTGAGCGCGTAATTTCAGGTGGGTAGTGAAATTATCTGGAGAACAGTTAAACGAACGCGCGTATTC
Organism: Ganaspis brasiliensis; assembly: GCA_037103525.1. Classification (NCBI taxonomy): domain Eukaryota; kingdom Metazoa; phylum Arthropoda; class Insecta; order Hymenoptera; family Figitidae; genus Ganaspis; species Ganaspis brasiliensis. The sequence continues at coordinate 64,744 of JAZKLR010000427.1, forward strand.
ACCTAGCATAGAGTCTGTTCTCCAGTGACGTAGCACAGGGGAAGCCCATGCGACAATCTACGTCATGATACAGCGCGGGAGATTCAAAATTGCTTCGAACACTTTCCTACGTCATTAGTGCTATAACAATTTCTCTCTCGAATCCCCTGACCCTTCGTGATGGACCACGACGATGATCAGGAATTTCGTCCAGGAGTGACTTTACTCCAGTCAGGATACCTTCGTCTACGAAGTAGATGTCCAAAACTTTATCGTTCCGGAGCACTGAATTATAATTCTACTGGAACAGGCACAACGCTATAAAAGCGGCATAGAGAGAGAGAGGGTTGTGGTGGGGCATGTTGTCTCTTTCTGTACAGTCCGCTTGAGAAGTTTGCTTATGCCAAACACTCACAACACGCAAAACTGAGCAACGCATTAGTTTTAAAGTTTTAGCATTCACTGAAATGACGCGTTCTGCGAGAGAGAAAGCATGCCCCCCATCTGTCTGTCTCACAGCCGCTGCTCTCTTTCAGCTCAACATGCATGGTGCCTGTTCCAGTAGTATTATAGTTCAATGTTCCGGAGACTCCACGATGGACCGTGACAAATCTCAGGACGATCCTGACCAGAGGAAAGTAAAAGGTTTGTTCTTTCGATTTTCATTGAAGGACCAAAGCGAAATCTCCAGAACGTTCTCCAGGTACCATTCTTGAAGGACCAAGTCTATGGTATCTGGAGGAGTCAAATTTACTATACCACCAATAGTTAATTTCTGAAGGAACAGAACCTTAATTATTCGTTGAGTCGGAGAGCTATAGCCCGAGGTGGACCTCGGTGCGCTCCCGCACCGCCTCCCGCATTGTCTCAAATGCGATCAAGCGGGTCGATATATTGACGCGGCTCGCTGTAGAGCTGCGAGTTCGAACTACTTGGCGCTGTCCTCGCTGTATCATGCTTTCCACGCCATCTTCCGTCGATGGGTGTGTCAGGATGCGCGGGTGACCAGCAAATACTTCTGCTGGCCACGTTTTTGACAGCTCCAAAATAAGACGAAAGTGTAACTTAACCTCAAAGTTAAGTTTATTTAATTCAACCTTAAATAAATTAATCTACAGAAAATATAAAAAGTCTAGTGCTATTGTGAGGTTCCTCATAAAACGTTAAATTTTTTTTCCATTATTTATTTATACACACCAAACATGTAGCCGAAAAATGGAATCATTTTTTCATCACTTACATTGACGAATACTTTCTAAAGGAAGTTCATATACGCCAATAGAGTAGTGATTAGCGTGTTAAATTATAAATATTACGCAAAGTGTCAAAATCATCACCCACAATTTACTACCAAAGGTTGTCCCAACTTTGCAAGTGGTGGGCTCAACTCTGAACCAACCGCTTCTTTCTTTTTGTCTTTCATTAGTGGGCTGACAAAAAATGCAGTTTATGTAGATAAGAGTAATTACGCTTTTCCCAAAATTACTGAGTTCACAAACATAGGCCTTCCTTTAGTGTGCGCTTTAGCAAGAAAAATAATATAATTTATTATAATACATAGACTCCAATACAATAAATAAATTAATTGTTTCAAATAAATCACGACGTTCGTTCTAACTAATAACTTATTATTAAACTCAAATAATTATTTAACAGTGTCAACGAATAAAGTATTGACATTGAAAAAATTTCTAATTCGTATTAAAAAAGTAAATTACTTGATTAAATAAAATAACATTATTCCGCAAAAATCTGTTCAATTAAATAAAAAAACAATTAGGTACTTCTTACTAGTATATTTTTGTCACTTCATTTTAATTTAGGAAAAAAATAAAGGCCATTTTAGTGATTTTTGATGTTTTTTGTATTAATGTAATTAATTTATTCATTTATAGAGTTGAGAAGGACCCAAACTGAAGTCGAAACGTGTTGTCGATAATTACATTAAAATAAAAAACGTCAAAAACACATTTCATTTTCTAAGTAAAGTAGGTACTTTTGTACAAAAAATAATTTGTTTTCTATAAATTATTATTTATTTTAAATCAATCATTTTTTATATTATTATTATTTAAACATTTACTTGTTTCACCTAATTAAGATTTAATTAATTAAATAAACGTGAATAAAATAACTAAAGTTACTTAGGTAAATTAAATATATATTGTTGTTTAAATATATATTTTATATATAAATAAAAAATATTTGTTTTAAATAAATCTTTTTTAAATAATTTAAATTAATTTAATTAAATACATCTTTTCAGTGTGTACGATTACACCATTAGAATGTAAATAATCAACATTGCTTCTGTTTTTAATGTGATAAGTTTAAAATATAAAACAATGAATAAAGAAATGTACCGTAAAACAGGCTAACTTCGCTCATGTAGGGTAACTTCGCTCAGTAGAAACATTTTTTTCAAAATTTATTTATTGTTAAATAAATAAATACCCCTGAGACACAGTTTAATACTTTTATTAACATTAGCAATCTACATTATGGTACAGCAGTCAGAGCATCACGGAGTTACCTAATATTTAAATGTTTCACACATATTTCTTTTTAAATATGGGTTTTTTTGGCTGAAAGGTTTCACAAAAATCCACTTGTGGATTTTGGATTAATGAAATTTTTTAAAAATACACTTTTGGATTAATGAGATTTCTGATATTTGAAATTTCTGTCAAATTAGATTTTTGATAAATAGCCTTTCGGTTAAATAAAATTCGGCCAAATAGATATTCTGACAATTAAGTTTTGTAGAAATTACAGGCGACCCAAAAATTTTGGAACAATAAAGAAAGAATTCAATGTAGAATTGAAAAAAAAATTCATGCAATTAAATGATTTTACAAAGTTATTGTAGCTTGTAAACTAACTTATTTTTGTTGTTAAAAATTAAAGTCATTAAAGTTGAGTGAAATTACCTCACATTGAGGTATAATTTTGCTTAAAGTAAAAAGGTCGGAATGGTATTTCATGGTTAAGAAATCATTTCAAAATAATCTTTAAAATATAATATTAAATAGTAATAAAAATAAAAATATTAATTAAATGGAAAATTTAAATATAAAAAAAAATATTGGGGTCTGTTGGGATCGAGCTCTGGACGTTTGGGTTGGTGGTCCGATGGCTTGTGCGTGCTGGTATACAGGCCATTGAAATTAGTAGGGAAAATTGAAATGAAGAATTGCTACTTGGATTTTCAAAAATTCAGTTGAAATAATTAATTTTGATAATAAAATTTATTAGATTATTATTATAAATAATTATAATAAATTAAATAAGAAATATATTTAGGAACATATTTTGATAGAAGATTTAGTATTTCAAAATAAAAATCGAAATATAAAGTTAAAGAAAAAGAATAAGAAAAAGTGAATAGTAGAATTAGTAAAATATTGTTTAATATTTGAATAATAGTTTGAAAACGTTTAAAATTAAACAATTTGGATGGAATTATTATAAATAATGAAAAAATTGATAATACAAAATAAAAATAATTAAATATAGGTAAAGCTAAAGAAAATGACGGAAGTACGATAGGATTAATTATTAAATAATAAACAGTTTTATTAATAAACAGTTAGTTTTAAATATTTATTCCATGAGGAAGGTTACCACCTTCTCTCATCGGAATGAAACAAATTTTGAAGCAAGCTAATATTTTATAATTAAAAAACAGAAAAAAAAACTTTAATCATTATACTGAATACAAAATTTTATAAAAAAAGTTATTGTAATTATTGACTTCAATATGCAATGTGTTATTGGAAAATGGTAACCTGTGACTGCAATGACGGTTGGAATCGTTTTTATATATAAAAAAATAAAATGTTTTATATTTGACGTATTTTTTTGACTGTATAATGTGTTGATGGCTTGACGAGATTGCGAAATTTATATGTTTTTGAAAATAACACAATAAAATTCTGAAGAGGAGGCTGGGTTCAGCTTCGAAACGTTAATAATTGAAGAAATTTATTTATAGATGTCCTTTTTGTTCGTCTTGTTGTATAATAAATAATAAACAATAAATCAATTTTAAAAGTTCAGATAGAGTTTTTTATAAGAAATAATAAATATATAACAAAGAAATTTATGGTAAAACATAGAGTCGAAAATATAAAATATTTCACAAGAAAGAAAAATTAAATATTCAATCTTTATAAGCGTTAAAATTAAAATAGAAAAACCGCGGAAATTGAAAATTTTTACAGTTTTAGCGGTTATCGAACTTTCTGGACGTTTTTGGGGGTAAATCAAGGGTATATAAGGAGCTCATTTGCATAGACTCGTCCTCTTGATTTTCATCAACAAAATTGGTAAGACCTAAGTACTTAGCGTCATAATATTTTAGTAGAATTGTGCTGGATAATAATTTCGTTAAAATATTTTTTTTGATGAAATTATTATTAATGGTGCAATTTTATTAATATAAATTAATAAGTACAAAAATCTATAGAGAAATATAGCGTCATAAAAATTAATTATTTATTTATTTATTGAGGAGTGCATAGTACAACCTCAATATTTATTTAAATAATTCGACTATTGCGAATTATAATTTGGAAACGACGTTTTTCCAAATTATTGATCAAAAAAAATTTCTGTATTTGTTGGGTGAAGCTTTTATGCAATAATTATTAGGGGAGAGTCGGATAGCCCCGGACACTTAAGCTTTTTTAGTTATAAATTGTAAAATAATGTTCATAAAACTAATGTTTAAGGTTTTTTATAAGTTTAACATCATTAGTAACACTTTTAAAAAGCAAATTTAAAAAATAAATATATAGGAATTAATAAAATTAAGGAAATATATTACGCTAAAAATGGTTATAAAAAAAGTGTCGGGTAGCTCCGGACACTCAGAAAATTGTTAATTAAAATTTTTAAAAAGTACTTTTGAAGTAGAATACCTGATTTGTAACTATTATTTATACATTTCCTATACTTTTATTATGGATTAAACACTTCTTTTTTATCTTATATATTTCGCAATTAACCAAATATAAACATTAAAATTTTATTCTGACAGAAACAAGTGACTTCTACTATGTAAATTATGTCTGGTAGTATACGACAAAATATGTCCGTGGCTACCCGACGATGATATATTTCAGTAAATTTGCTATAAAAAGAAAGAAACTTTAAATGAACAAACAATATTAACAGATTTCATTGTCTGAAAGTACATTTAGAAATAGCTGAAAAGAAAGAAGATTATATTTGACATTTTGAAGTAAAAATTGTACATTAAATATGGTCTTAAATTCTTAAAAAGTCATTGATTTGAAAGGAGTGAACATGAAAATACGATTTTCTATTAATCCCATTAATGATAATAGACTATATTTTCAAAATTACATTTGATGAACATTTTAAACGATACAAATGTGATTTTAGACTTAGAAAGTAATTGGTTTATTCTATTTCACGTGTGTCCGGGGCTGCCCGCTGTCCGGGGCTACCCGACTCTCCTCTAAATAATTGCGATTCAGCAATTATTTAGTAACGAAATGTTAATCGATCTTTTGTTGGAGTACATAGTTCAACCAACAATTGACTGGTTAATATTGTTTAAATTCCTCGCTTGGTTTACACTACTTTTTGCAAAACTTGGTAAGTTGTGGTGCATTGTAGCATCATCACGACTTATTTATGAGTTTGTAGAAAGGAGAATCTTCCAAGAAAAAATTACAAAATATTTATTTTATTTGCTTAATTTATAATATAAATCAAGAAAAAGGATTAAAAGAAGGAATTTATTGTAGAGTAAAATTATAATTTTAAAATTAAATAATTATAAAATTATTAATAAAAAATTTGTATTGATTTTTGTTAATTTTACTTAATAGATAAATCAAATTCTTAAATTGAAGCAAAAAAACTTAAGGAGGATATACTCGAAGCAAATAGAAAAATAGATCAGATCAAGTAGGTCAATAAACTTTGTTTGTGTTTATTTTCAAATTTTAAAGTAGAGGTTTCATCAGAAATATAATTCTATTAATTGTAATTTATTTAATAATGTTAGATAAAAGTTTAACTGTATTAATGTTAATTTTATTTTATTTTTATATTTTTTATATTTTTTTTTAATATCATAAAATCAATTATGATCTCTATAATGCTTGTCATATTTTTTAACAAGTATTATAACTGAGATTATTAATATTAACAAAATAAAAGTTTTGATTTAATTTAATTTAAAAGTCGATCAGAAATAGAATAGAAATTGTAAATATAGTAATTAAAAGTCAATTTAAATTCAGTATGAATAATATTTCAAAAGATAGATAATTACTACAGGTGGCATACATATAAATATTTTCCTTTTAAATTTGAGATTTATGGGTTTAAATGCCCATAATTTGGACTACTTTCTATCTCACTCTAAATTCTTGCGATAATAGTAAGCATATGAGTCACTTTCTTAGATAATATTAAATATTGTGAATCCCCGGAAGGAACAGAGATAGGAAGTATGCTTCAAGGTATATTAAATAAGTTTACGCAATAGATAGTAATTTGTTTATTTTGTGAAATTAAAGAGGAAGAGTCAGAAATTATATATTTTCATTACCAAAATTTATTGTTAAGTCTTTCCTTTTCTTTTTTTTAATAAAACGTGAAATTTTGAGCGAAATTAGCCTGTTTTACGATACAAATAAAACTTAAAAATATATATTATTAATTGTAGATTATTAAATTGGCTTGGTGTAATTTGGGGTATTACCTCAGGTATTACGTAAGGATAATTTATTCGAGCCTATTAAATTTTAATTTCACTAATTTTTTTAATCAAAAGAGTTTTTGGTTGGGTTGGTTTGTGGCTTTAAGATCATATTAAAGTCCAATAGTTTTTATTCCGCTTTTTTCAGAGTATTTAAATAATCTTATAAATAAAATAAAAAAGTGTGACTACATAGAAAATTGTACATAATAATATTCTGAAATAAGCAATAAGAATAAATATTTTTTAGTATTGGTTGTTTTCTTACCTCTTAAAATTGTTTACGTAGTAAACCTCATGTTTTAAAGAACGTTAAAGTAATGTTTTATAAAACTAAATTTCTTTAATTTATTAATATGAATTCATAACTTGGAAAAAATAGCAAACAAATTTTACCTTTAATGAAAGAACAATAATTTTTCTTATAAAAAATTCTGGGAAAATTTGAATTACTAAAATTAGGTCTTTAAAGTATATATATATGTCTATATATATCATGGCCGAATGAGGCGATAAATCTGTGAAATTATGTCTGACATGGACCTCTGTAGCTTAGTGGTTAGAGCAGTCAAGCGCCAATTGAAAGATCCGAGTTCGAATCCCGGCGGATCAATATGTCCGATATTTTTTCACAGAATTTAAAATTTAAAATTTTTTTTAATATTGTAACTAAAAGAACATCTTTTTTAAAATGTATGAATAAAGTTGTCACACATTGCGTAAAGTGCCTTTAATTAAAATAAATAAAATTTAAACATTGAAATACAGTGCCACTCAAAAGGATTTGCCTAACCTACGGCATGCAAGAGTATTACAAAAAGTTTTTTATCTGCATTAATAATAAAGATAAATCCTTCATTAAATATTTATTTTAAAGTTTAAATAGTTGACTTGAAACGACAACTAAACAAAATTAAAAAAAAAATTTATTGTTTAATTGCTTAAATTAAAAAAAAAAAGTTGACTTTTCATGAAAAATTTTAAATTGATACAATTTTTGAAGAAATAATCACATTTCAATTCTACAAATGGCATTTGAAAGCAATTAGTGTCACCTTTAAACAGATTTTATAGAAATTTCTGTACGATAATTTTTAAGGAAGATATGATCGGTTGTTTATAAAAATAGCCTTTTTTTCATTTGTTGGTAACTTGAGAACAACTGACTTTTGAAAAAAATTGTTTAGAAAAAAATGTACCTTTTTGAGCTTAGAATTAGAAAAAAAAATTTAAACAATAAACAAAATTTTTTTTATTGATATGTATTGGCATGTATATGTTATTCATCTTCAAAATATATATACACAAGGAAAAATTGTATAAAATTTTTTTTTCCTAATTGAATTCAATTAAAAATTATCGTAGAGCAATTTTTAAAAATCGTTTTAAAGGTGACACCAATTGCTTTTAAATGCCATTTGCAGAATTGAAATGTGATTATTTCTTCGAAAATTGTATCAGTTTGAAACTTTTCAAGAAAAGTGAAATTTTTTTTTTTAATTTAAGCAATTAAACAATAAAATTTTTTTTTTAATTTTCTTTAGTTGTCGTTTCAAGTCAAATTTTTAAACTTTAAAATAAATATTTGATGAAGGATTTATCTTTATTATTAATGAAGATACAAAACTTTTTGTAGTACCCTTGCATGCCGTAGGGTGGGCAAATCCTTTTGATTGAGTTGGCGGATTAGGGCGGCTAAAGAAACGTTATTTGGAAGGAAGCCCGCGAATTGGAACGGATCAAAACGGCTAGAAGATTCATAAGGGTAGGCGAATAAACAACGGGTTAAAATGGATACAGAACTATAGACAAAAGATTGAAACGGATATTGTCAAAGAAAAAGCGGATTAATAGGATAAAGTTTGCAACCGTCTACTTCTAACAGAGCAACCTTTTGCACTTATCATTAATTTTACATATTAATTTGTAGAAAGATTACGAAAAAAAATCTATAGAATTGCAGAACAAGACAATAAAACTTCAGGAGCAGACTTTGAAAACATTGAAGGAAGTGTTAGAAGTCTGCAAGAAGCAAATGAAAGTGTCCGAAGAGACATTAAATTTTTTCAAAAATTAAATTTAAGTAAGTTGTTGGTTCATTTCCCAAGCAGCACCTGTTATTACGAATTTTTATGTAATATTAGTAATGGTACGGAATAATATTACAGTGATATTGACATGACATTTAAATGTCCGCTTCAAGGTAATATTACAGTAATATCAGAAAGTAATATTGAGTTAATATTACAAAAATTATTACAATAACTAGCAAAATAAAACGCGCGCAAGCGCGCGATTAGTTTTTCATACATTTTAAAAATTATAAAATTCAATAATAAATATAAAAAATCGGTGAATACTATATCTATCTAATAAGAAAAAACAAATTTTTTAAATATAATATTTAAAAATCAATTATTGTAAAATTTACAAATTAATGAAAAAAAAATGAAATTAATTAAAAATTGGGGAAAATAATTTAAACAATCATAAAAATTTCTTAAACTTAAAGAAAATAATTAAAATTTGAGAAAAATACTTGAGAATCTTAAAAGTAAATTTAAACAAAATTAAATAATGGAAAATTAGAGGAAATAATTAAAAATTGAAAAAACATGGTTACGAATTGAGAGAAATAAATTAAAAGTAAAAAAAATAATTAAAATTTGAGAAAATAATTAAACAAATTATACAAAATATTTTTAATAAAGGAAAGTTAAACAAAATTTGAAAAAAATAATTAAAACTTTCAGAAGTTCATTGAAATGAAAGAAAATAATTAAAAATTAGAGAAATTAAATGAAAAAAGAAAAAATAATTTAAAATTGAACAGAACAAAGTTTTAATTAAAGAGAAATAAGTAAAAACTTTTTGTCAATTTTAAAAAAGAAGGAGAAAAAGAACGAAAGTAATTGAAGATTGAAGAAAATAATATAAATAATGAAAGAATTGAAAAGTCAGATAAGTAGTTAACAATTTTTGAAATTATGAAACAAATGCAAAAAATTAAAAATTGAAGGAAATAAATTTTGGAAAATAATTGAAAAATGTTTTTAAATTTTAAAACTTGACAAAAACAATTAAAATATGATACAAACAATTATAAGTTGAAAAAAATAAATGACATTTAAGTGTGACAATTGTGATAACTACAGAATTTTTTTTAAATAAAGAAAAAATAATTGAAATTTGAAAAAAATACATGAAGATCTTAGAAATCAATTAAAACAAAAAGAAAATAACTTTAAATTAGAGAAAAGAATTGAAGAAATAAGCTAAAAGTAATTGAAATTTACGATAATTAATAAAAATTTTTGGAAATTATGAAAACAAATAAAAATAAGTAAAAATTAAAAAAAATAATAGAAATTTGAGGAAAATACCTTAAAAAATTGTAGAAATTAATTTTATAAAACGAGAAAAACTAAAAATTGGTGAAAAGTTTGGCAGAAAGCTAAAAATAATTAAATTTACGATAGGAAGTAAAAAAAAAGTTTGATATTCTGATAACAAATGAAAATAATTAGAAATTGACGAAAATATTTGAATTTTCAGAAAAATACTTAAAAAGCTTAGAAAATAATTTTAGAAAAAAGAGAATAATAATTAACAACCGACTAACTTCAAGTTGTTGATTAACTGTAGCTAAAATACGTTATTCTGTATTCAAAATAAAAGGTCACATATTTTTTTATTTTTGATAAAAGTTAGTTTTAACAAAGCTACAAGCACTTGAAGTTTGAATAGTAAAACTCAAAATAACGATGAAAAAAATTTGTTTCAGTTCTAATTTTGACCATAAATTCTCATCAACACAAGTAAATATTACTATAAGTTTCAAGCGTGCTAGACCACACTGTCAGCCAGGAAATCATGAAGTTGAAACTGGCACCTAGTTTTCAGAACCCAGTTATTTTTTTCAAATATTTCATGTTGGCACTGCCACGTGTTGCGCTAATAAAGAGAACAAATGAAAATACAAAAAAATTTGAAAAAATACCTATATTCACTTCTAACATAAAAAATCAAAACAAAGAGGATTTCCCAACCTATTTTTATAGTAAATTCCTAAAAACTGTCGAACATAAAAAGAAAACAGCCAATAACAAGATAAAATATTAATTAGAAAAATTAAAAGAGTAAAAAAAACATAAGAAAGAAGTTCAGACACAAATGTATAATAATCAACACCCAAAATTTTTTATCGTAATCTACACAAACAAGTTATAAATTTAATATACGATATAAAATAAAATAATTACACAAAAACAAAAAATAAAAATAACAAATGAAGCGTTGGGTGCAATAAGGGCGTTAGACAGCTAACGCCCGTTTTGATATTATTCATCCCAAATGGTAACAATATACTCTAGTTTATATTTACAAAAATTCATTTCAATATAAGGCTTCTTTATGATGCTAAGAATAAATATCTGGAAGTGTGTCGCATAATTTTATTGTTTTGAATATTTCCTAGATAAATTTGTATTAAAAAACAATTGACGATATAAACAGCATGGCAGGGTCTTTAAGGTTAAAAGGAGGTTACAAAATTTTATATATACTGAATGCATAGATTTAAATAGTTTAAAGAGTTGAAATGGTCATGAATCTAACTTTTAAAATAATAAAGAAAAAATAAAAGTTTTTAAACCAATCAACAATTATTATTCTATCATTCAAAAAGTAACAAAAAAAGTTTTAAAAAACTTTGATTTTTAATACATTGAAAATTTTTATTTTTTAAATTATTTAAGGCTTAAAATTATGTTTTAAAGTTAAGAATATATAAAAAATAACAGACTATAACGAAATATAACGAAATATATCTTAAGATTAAAGTTATCTTAAGTTTAAATTCAAAATTTTACTAACGCCTAAAATATTTAGTGGTTGGATGCAAAAGGGGCGTTAATATTGGTTACGAAAAAACTGAGTTTTTGATAGTTAATCACAACTTTCAGTGAAGTAAACACATGAATTAGAGAGTTTAATAAATGGTTTATCACATAAAAAAAAGTTTATTTATTTCGCATTTACAGTTTTTAAATTATAAAAGTTTAAAAACTTTGAGTTAAAATATCTCCGATCTTCGTTTTTTGTCTAACGCCCTTATTGCACCCAATGCTTTAAATGTAAAAATTCGTGAAATTAACAACAGGAAATTTATTATCAGATAACCAATTCATTTCAGGTAATGAATTCAATTACAAACCGCGCCATTTTCAAGACAGTCTGCAATGGGTGTCAACTTCTTCAAAATAATCGAATATATAAAGTGATACGCACCTCAAGGCATTAAAAAAAATCAGAAAAACATCAAGAAACAAACCACATCTTTGTGTCTATCTTCCTCTATGTGTCTTGTCTTTTAATCGCAACGGTCCTAAAATGTCCAGAGGCACCCCCTGAATAAAATTTAATTAAATCCTCTACTTAAGGAGTAAAGCCACTCTAGAAGTCGAAAAATAGGCTCATTTTTGAGAATTTATTGTGGGAATATGGGAAAAAGGATGGAATCTATATTTAACCAGTTCATTGACCATATATTGAAGTATGAAAAAATATTGTATATTTATTTTTTTCTTACAAAATGGCAGCGAGAGAGTGAGTTTCGCAACTCCGTTTTTTTAAAGGGCTCTACGGGAGGAAAGATTTCTCTTCGTGTATGTGACCTATAACAAAAAATGAAATAGTTTTCTGATCTACATAAGATTGTCCTTGGAAGTACGTAGGGGTTTTTGTTTAAATCAATTTTTGTGAAAATGGTGCACATTTTTCGAAAAATATCGATTTTTGACCCAAAAAAACGCTCTAAATAATTTATTAAACAAAAAGTTTACATTTTATCGAAAAAACCCTACGTACTTCTCTGAAGAATGTATCTGAGAAGCTACCATCAAAATTTCAGATAAATCGATGCAATAGGAGCTGAGAAAACTTTCCTCCCAGTTTGAAAAATGTGGTTTCGAGAAAAACGCGTTTGAAAGTTTAGAAGCGCGCTTAGAAACTCGACGCGCGCTCTAAGGGGCTGCAGCAAAATAAAAAATTAAGCTATTTAAAAAATTGCTTCCACTTTAAAACCAATTGGATATCATTCTTATTACCCTAAAGCACCCTTTAAGCAATAAAAAAAAATCGATTTTTTGAAAATCCTGGAGTGGGTTTACCCCTTAAAACAAAACAAGGCTCTGAACATTGTATTTTTTTAAATTTCAACCTCATCATCGGATCTATCATCCCCCATATGTCGCGTCTTTTCGTCGCAACAGGTCTAAAATATTCTGGGGCACCCCCTGGGAAAAATTTAATTGAATTCTCTAACTAAAACAAATCAAGGGGCTGAACGTTGATTTTTTTGGAATTTGAACCTCATCATCGGGTGTATCTTCCCCCAAGTATCGCATTTTTTAGTCGCAACAGTCCTAAAATATCGAAAGCACCCTTAGCATGAAATGTAATTTATTTCCCCAATTAAAAACATCAAGGTCCTCGACATTAATTTTTTTTTAATTCGAACCTCATCATCCGGTCTATCTTTCTTCAGAAGTCGCGACGTTTGTTTGCAACGGCTCTAAAATATCCAGGGGCAACCCTTAGATAAGTTTTAATTGATTTCCCTAATTAAAAAACATAAAGGTACTGGACAATAAATTTTCTTGAATTTGAATCTCATCATCGTGTCTATCTTTCCCTAGGTGTCGCGTCTTTTCATCGCAATGGTCCTAAAATATCCAAGGGCACCCCCTGAATATTTATTAACAAAGAGTGTGTGTTAAGCTTTTCGTTCATCTACGATGAACCTCTTCAGACATTTTGTTATAAAACTGTAAAATAAATAATACGAGACTATAAATAAAATTGTCAAAGTGAATAGGCACGTGTCACAGATAACGGTCAATTAATATATTTAAAGAGGAGCGTACGCCTTCCTCGGTGTATATACAATTCAGAAAGTCAACAGTCATTATCAATATAAATACCTGAAATTGATATGGGTGAGATTTACCATACCGATGTGTTACAATTATGAACGAAGATTTGAAATTAAAAATTAGATTTCTTTTCTACGATGTGTTAGTAATAAGACTATGGTAAATTTGATTTAGTGCTGTTAAATCAGTTTTTTTATTAACAGAATTCTTATTTTTTAAAATATGAAAGACTTCTCTGAATTTCCTTCTATAATAATTAACCTCATTACCCAAAATTTTAGTATTATCGAAATGGAAAGAGTGGTCCGAGACATGAGAATGTTCGACTAACTCTCACCCATATCAATTTCAGGTATTTATATTGATAATGACTGTTGACTTTCTGAATTGTATATACACCGATGAAGGCGTACTCTTTAAATATATTAATTGACCGTTATCTGTAACACGTGTCTATTCACATTAACAATTTTATTTATAGTGTATAAACCTTTTTTATATAATAATGTGGTTCCAGGATTTTGAAGCAATTAGAACAAAAAATACTATGCTTCTTTTTGTGTGTACCACAATTTTAAAAAATCCTAATTTAAAATATTAATAAAAAAATGTGAAGTTAGAAAATTCCACTCTGGTAAGTTAACGTTTTGTAATATTTATTCAACAAAAATTAGTTTATTATCCCTTTCAAAAATGTGTTTTTTTTTAATTATTATATTTTTTACCGATGTTAGAAAATTCCACTCTGGTAAGTTAACGTTTTGTAATATTTTTTCAACAAAAATTAGTTTATTATCCCTTTCAAAAATGTGTTTTTTTTTAATTATTATATTTTTTACCGATGTTTTATAGTCTCGTATTATTTATTTTACAGTTTTATAACAAAATGTCTGAAGAGGTTCATCGTAGATGAACGAAAAGCTTAACACACACTCTTTGTTAATAAATGTGGATTTTTCTCAAAAAAACATAACATCTTGCACTAAAATATAATTAAATTCCGTAATTAAGAAAAATTAAGTTGCTGGACATTAAATTTATTCAAATTTTAACCTCATCATCGGGTCTATCTTCCCCCAGGGGTCGCGTCTTTTGATCGCAACGGTCTTAAAATATCCAGGAGCACCCCCTGGATGAAATTTAATTGATTTCCCCAATTAAAGAACATCAAGGTGCTGAAAAATATATTTTTTTTAATTTAAACCTTATCATCGTGTATATCTTTCCCCAAGTGTCGCGTCTTTTGAACGCAACGGTCCAAAAATATCAAAGGGCACCCCCTGGATGAAATTTAATTTAATCCCTCAATCATGGGGTCTATCTTTCTCCTGGTTTCGCGTTTTTTGATCCCACATCTTTTTATTATATTTTGTTCTCGATATCAATTAACTGGCATTAATTGAATGCCAGGACATGTTTTAAGACACGTGGATTAAATAATCGCGACATGTGAAGCACAGAATCTGGTCATCTGGAATGTAATGTTTTTTATATGAAGAGGTTATCTGAAAATAAATTTTGTGTTTTAAATTTCACAATTTTTTTATATTTATTGTCTCTAATTTATTTCTGTTAAATAATTTTATTTTAAAATGTTATGTTGTTTTATTTTATTGTGTGGATTATTTTAAATAAAATTTGTATATTTTGATTATCCGTTTCCTTTCGGTTTTCTTAATGTTTGTTTGGCACTTCTTTTAATTATTTTTAAATTAATATTCTATGTATTAATAATTTGTTTTCTCTTAATATTTACCACTTTTAATGAATTTACTATTAAAATAGGTTGGGAATACTTTTTGTTATGATTTTTTTTCGGAGTGAATGTAGTATAATTTTTAAATTTTGTTGCATTGTCTGTTGTTTTCTTTATTAATGCAACACGTCTCAGTACAAACATAAAATATTTGAAAAACTAAGTAGGTGCTGAAAAGTGGATATTAGTTTCAGCTTCATCAGGAGATCCTATGGATATCAATTATAATTTCAAATTTCTGAGTAATTCAGAAACCTTCAAACATCAATTTTTACAATTATTTCATATGGTCGATTCTGGCGTAACTGTCCTATTTCAAGATAAGTTTTGGTAAAAAAAAAAAAAATTCTTAATGTTTCTCTGCACTAATTTTTCTCATTAGGGTATAATATAATTATATTTTAAACGATTTTACTACAACTATATTTATACGGAAATAATAGCAAATTTTTTAAAATTGGCTGTTATGTGGAGGTGAACCGCATCCTTTTATTCCAAATATATTGTACAGACTAGAACTCCAAAAGCGCGCTACGCGCGCGCAATTCTGTTGTAGGAGAGACTGGGGCTAAACCGGACATGGGGCTTAACCGGGCAAGTCAAATATCTCTAAATCTGCGGAGTGTTTTACACCGTTTAAACATTCTGTCAATGTGTTGATATGTGAAGTATATACTTCATTAGGTTTTAATGACATTTCATTACTTTAATAGAAGTAGTGGCCGTCTAAGTGTAAAAAATCGTATTTTTTCACTGAAAGTAAAAATTTTTTTTCTTATACTTTTTGGGTTTTTGACACTTTAAATAAAGTATATTTATTATTTGCTAACTGTTTTTTATAGCTTAAGGCATATAGAATTTAGTTAAAAAAAACTTTTTTAAAATAATTTTAAAAGAACAAAAATATTGCGCCTTCATTATGAGATGACCGTGTGGGGCAAAACCGGACGAATCAGAATTGCTGTATTGAATGTTGACGTAAAACTCACAGTGATTTACTGTGAACCACTAATAATATAATTTCTTAACAAAAGTGTTGCATCGATCCAAATAATGAGTCTGAAAACAAGGAAAGCTTTTTTTGCCTTTTTTGACATTTTGTTAATGAATTTTTTATACAGTTACTATCAGTCATTAATTTTAATAATATGTCTAAGAAAACAATATATTTTGTATTAAATAAGTTAAATATGTATCAGTGAAGACTCTTATTGAATTTTTAAATTACAAAAATGCATATTTGTGGTTCAACTTTTACTAAATTTGAACGGTGTCCGGTTTAACCCCACCATTTTTGGGATTTTCGTTTTCGAGGTGGTCATATTCAAAGCGACTTACCAACAAAACTATCTATTATTTTTTAAATGAAACAACAGTATTTTTTAGTTGAAGAAACAAGCTTTAAAATGGTATATTACACTTTGGCAAAAAATATGACTTTATATGGTTTTTTTTGCAAAAGACCAAATCCGTCCGGTTTAGCCCCAGTCTCCCCTACTTCAATTTTCTTTATTTTTCAATTGTCCAATTTAATATTTTACTAATTTCTAATCATTGTTAATTTCACAATAGTGAAATCTGCAATGTCTCCATTTACCGAATTCTCTATTGTGCTAATTTTCTTAATTAAAAATTTCTCTATTTCTACAATTTTGTAGTAAACAAATTTCCAATTTCCTAATATGCCAATTTTCCAATAACTAAGGCTCAGATTTCTCTATTTATTATTTCACAAAATTTTCCAATTCTTGATTTTATCAATGTTTATGTTTTGACAAATTTCTCAACAGAAATTCCTTTCTTTAATATTTTGTAATAATTTCTTTTCCACTTTCATAAAAGACATTTTAACTAAATTAAAATAATGAGCTACCTTCTATTATATTGTATATTGTAGAGAACTTTGTTGGAAGCAATTACACTGGTCGACACCGAAAATGATTCAAGAATCAGACCATGATATTCTTATAGATTTTTCATCTCCGAACACGAATTTCTTATACTTTAAAATATTAATTAGTAGCTTTTATTTTTAAACCTAAAGAAAATTCATTGCGTGGTTAGTAAAATTGTATTTTTCAACTATGTGTTTTATATTCTTCCATGTTAAAAGATTCAACTTCATTCTCAAATATATTAATAAGTAGCACCGCTTCCTACCTTTAAAAAAATATAATTCTATTCCTTGAATGTTCTATTATAGATATATATTATATTAGAAAAATATTCAAAGAAAAAATTTTTCCGAGAGAACTACCTTAAGGTTTCAAAGTTTAGTTTTTAAAAATCCCTTTATTATTTATAAAATAATAAATAATTAATCATAAAATAATTAACCATATTTAAATAATTTTGTCTAACTTCTGTTTTAAATTAAAGGTAGATAAATTTTTCATCGAATCTTCTTCTCGCAATTTTAAAAGAAAACTTTGTTTATTAAATATCGTGCTAATGGCACGGTAAGTTTGATTTTTTCTTGACTTTTTATATTAAAAGCAACACAATAATGTGTAAATAACATAGTTATTAAGGACTCTACTGCCTTTTGTGCCGTTGACATCGGCACATAGGTTACTATTTTGACTATAATATAAGAATTTTAATGATAAGGTAATTTTCTTAACCTCAATGTTGATTACCCCCACGTTTTTTGTAAGTGGCTCTTGTAAATTTATCCTTACAATTATGTTTTATAAAATGAAATCTTCGTTGTATAAATAACTATAATTTTTGTATGTAGATTCTGAAGAGGACCAAAATTTTGGTTGAAAAGCTTAAATAAAGAAAAGCTAAAATTTAATGGACTTGACAACATCTTTATAATAATATTATATATTTAATTAACAAATTGAAGAAAAAAATTTTTTTACTTTTAAAGAGTAACATTTATTTACTCATCCCTTACGGGTTCGAGGGCCTCCGTTCTCTTTTCATCTAGATCTTCTCATCTCTTAAACCACCTAACTGACAAGTGCCTGGGCTTCCGTTTCTTGTTCCTTTTTCTCATAATGGGTTCATCCCGTTCATCGCCCACCCTTTTTTATAAAGTCAAACTCTACTTTCTCCTTTCATCTTCTTAGCATTAACCCTTTCATTCACTAACTTTCATTCACTACTTTCTCTCAATGTCTCTCGTGCCATCCTCACATCATCATAACCTTCTCGTTCTTCCATTTATACGTTTTCCTTCCTCTCCATGATCTCTTTAACTTCTCCTTTCTATGCCTAAGCCTATTTCTGGACCCACTTTGATGACCCCTTCCGTATTCTCTTTCACCTGACATCTTACACCATCCACCCAAACACTTTCTCTGTCCATTTTTACCTCACTTCCATTTCTTCTCTCCGCCCACGCTGCTTGTTCCAGCATCCATCTTTTCCTTCTTTCTCTCCACGTTCTATCCACATCTATCCTCTCAACACCTGCTTTCAACTTACTCTTTAATCTAATAACTTCATTCTTATCTTCCTCATCCTCTAATTCCACAATTCATAATTTTGGTTTTTCCTTATCATCTCCCCTCACCCCCTTAACATTTCTGATTCTAACCTTAGCCCCAATCCTTGACAACAGCGCTTCTACTTTTTCTTTACCTTCTGTCCAGCCAACCTTGATTCCTCTGATCACAATATTCCTCTTCCTTTTCTCTCTTTCCATAAGTTTTTTCATCATTTTTTTTCATTTTTTTTTTCATCATTAAATGCTACTCTCTCCATTTCTACCTTCTCTCTCCGCAAATTCTTCTCATTCTCACCTATACTTATTCCTTTCTGTACATTCTCTATTCTTTTCCACATACTCTCTTTCTTCTCTTCCCAACTTGCCTCCCACTCTTCAAAACGCTTTAAAATCACTTTCACTGCCTTTCTTAACATTTTAATCTGCCTAGACCTGGTTTCCTCTAATTCCTTAAAATCATCCATTTGCTCCCAAGCTTCATTAAATTTTTCTTTCGAATCCTTCATTGAGCTTTTCATTACTCTAAGTAAAACTTGGCAATCTTTACATTTAATACTTTTCATGATATCTTCCTTTTCAAATTGACCCGCCCTGTCATCATTCACTCTTTCACTACTCGACTCATTGCTCTCCGTCATTCTTTCGCCCTACCTTATCTACACTTTCTCGATATCGTTATCTTCGTCACTCTCTCTATCTGTTACTCTCACTCAGCTCGCTCTCACCATAACCTCACAATTTTTCCTTCTTTTTCACTTCTTTTTACCATTCATACATTTAACTACCTCTTCATACACTCTTTTCATTCACACCTTCGCACTTTACTCTACACTTACCAATCACTCCACTGCCCACCCTTCAGTTATTATTAATAAATTTTAAATAAAACTATTTCCCCTTCACAAACGCGTCAGCTACTCATCGGTACCGGAAACGGTACCAGTTCCACAGCTAAAGTTTTAAAAGACGCATGGGGTTGACCCCAACGTTTTTTTTCTAACTACGGTCCTCACTCGTATATATAATTCACTAATTATTTGTGCACAAAAAGTATACAAATTGGAAAAAAGGCCTCGTCCTGACAATTGTACGGCACTAAAAAAATTAACACGGAAAGATTTCATTATTGGATGTCAATTTATGATGGGAAGTACGAATAGAACTTTCTGACACATTTCATAAACAATTATGTGAGGGCTAGACATGATCATATGCACCAATCTTCACACTGTGCCATATGTAACAGGAAGTCAGGACCATACTTAGGAAAAATGGCGTTGAGGGCAACCCCCAACGTCCTCTTAAACTTTGGCTGTGGTACACCGTTAAGCAACTATTAAAAAACAGTTTTAAGCAACAGTGTTTATTTGAAAAAAATTTTTGATTCTGTTATTAACAAATAAATAAAAAGTTACATTCAAGTCGTATTCGGCGATGTTTATAAAATTGTTTTGATCCTAGTTTGACAAAATTGCAATTATTTAAGGTTTCAAAGTTTATTTTTTAAAAATCCCTTTATTGTTTGAAAAATAATAAATAATCTATATTAATAAAATAAGTGTTTTGTCTGTACATTGCACAGAACTTTGAAATTTCTGTTTATTTTTTTGTTTCAAGTTTTCAATTACAAAATGCTGTTTATAAGAATTATGTATGTTTGTATGATTGTATGTATATATATATATATGTATGTATGTATGTATGTATGTATGTCCGCGATATTTTTTCCAGGCATCACTTAAAAACGGCTACACGGATTGAAGTTAAATCTTGCAGTCTGTTAGGTGTTCGCGTAACTTAAATTTATAGCCAAACCCTATTAAAAAATATTAATTTTAAAGGAAGTTATAACATTTTTTCAAAAAAATCAAAAAACCGAAATTTTAATATTTTTCATTTTTTTACGTAACACTCTTAAACTCTTTGTACCTATAGCTTTTTATTTCGATTATAATTGATCAGGGATTAATAATTAAATTATAATTTGTAGCCAAACCCCATTAAAAAATATTTTTTTAAACGGAAATTATGACACTTTTTCAAAAAAATATAAAACTTAAAAACTGTAATTTTTTCCATGTTTTGACGGATCACTGCAAAACTCTTTGTACTTAGCTCTTTTATTTAAATACAATTTATTAAATTAATTAATATTTTAACATTAAAAAAAAAAAAAAAATGGAAAAATAAATTACAAATTTGAATTTCAAATTTCTTCAAAATTCAAAAAATCAAAAATATTCATTTGTAAAATTTTTTGTTTGTTTAAAACCTAATTTGACAGAGTGTTGGGTCTTGACTCAAGTAGGGTTTATAAATTTACAAAATTGAAAAATATTAATAACAACGGGAGATACACTATTTTTTCAGAAAATTAAGAAAATTAAAATTTTTATAATTATACATTTTTTGATGGTCTGTTTTTAAACTTTCTACAATTGAGAAATTACAAGTTTAATTTAATTAAATTAATCATATTACATGTGAATTCGTCACATTTTAGCAGAATTTTGAAAAAAAATGATATTCTATAACTGAGATAAAACAAAAAATTGTTATCGGGATAAAAAAAATCAAAAAAATTATAATTGTAATGAATTACTTTGATGCATAATACATAATAGTAAAATTAAGAAATACAAGATTAAAATAATTAATTCAATTATTTAATGGACACAAATCAATACTTAAATAAAAAATTGTAATTAATTGAATTGAATTTTAATATGGGAGACACAACAAAATTTTGAAAAATGTACATTCTTGGATTTGTTTCTTTTATACAATGTTCCTTAATTGACAGAACTTTAAAAATATTTAAAATTGGAGATTGAACAATTTTTCTAACAATCTAAAAATATTCTTCTTAGTTTCATCATTTTCTAATAAACATGAATTCTAATATTTGTAACTAATAGTCAATATAAATTTTATTAATTAATTTAAAATTAATTTCATTTTATTTTAAAGTTGGAATTAAAACAGATTTGCATAATGTATATTATAAATACTCTTATGATAAATATAATATAATGTAAACGAAACAATACAAAACTATTAATTTTCGTAAGATTTTTGCTTTTTTGGTCCTTTTTAAGTAAATTATACTTTTGAATATAAATTATCCTTTAATATGTGACTATTCTTAAGAGACTTTAAAATTATTTTTGAAGACGAATGATTGGTTACTTTCACGTGACAGATCTTAGAAATAATATCGTAGAAAATAAACAAAAACTAAATAAAATAAAACATTTATGAATTTCATAAATTGTAAAGAAGATTTTAAGCAATGTAAAGACAAAAGTTGAAATGTATCAGTAGGAACTAAAACCCCTTCGAAGACGGGAACGACAGCTAGTATTTAAATAATTTTGTCTCAATTTTTTTTTAAATTTAAGGTAGATATATCTGACATCGAATCTACTTCTTGGAATTTTAAAAGAAAAATTTTGTTTTTTAAATATTTAATTAACAAAATTTTTTTTTCATTTTCAAAGAGTACTATTTTCTTAAATTTACAAAGTTTTGTTTAAAAATGATTTGTACTACTTAAGCAACGATTAAAAAATAGTTTTAAGCAACAGTGTTTATTTGAAAATTTTCTTTGATTTTGTTACAAACAAATAAATAAAAAGTTACATTTTAGTCATTTTCGGCAATGTTTATAAAATTGTTTTGATCCTAGTTTGACAAAATTGCAATTATTTAAGGTTTCAAAGTTTAGTTTTTTAAAATCTCTTTATTGTTTATAAAATAATAAATCATAAAAAAATTAACCATATTTAAATAATTTTATCTAAATTTTTTTTTAAATTAAAGATAGATAAATTTGACATCGAATCTTCTTCTCGGAATTTGAAAAAATTTTGTTTATCAAATATTTAAGGAGGAACCGGACAAATAATCGGAACAAAAGTTAGTCCAAATGAATAATTTTTATTTTTGATATAGAAGACACAGAAGTAAATGCAATTTTTTTCAGGGAAAGTGTGGACACTTGTAGTTTTTACAAAATGAGCCGTTAAAAATTGCAATTTGTACAAACAGTATTATTCTCTTAAATTTACAAAATTTTGTTTAAAAATGATTTGTACTACTTAAGCAACTATTAAAAAATATTTTTAAGCAACAGTGTTCATTTGAATTTTTTTTTATATTGTTATTAACAAATAAATAAAAAGTTACTTTTTAATCGTTTTCGCTTTTCGGCAATGTTTATAAAATTGTTTTGATCCTAGCTTTACAAAATTTGCAATTATTTATTTAAGGTTTCAAAGTTTAGTTTTTCAAAACCCATTTATTGTTTATAAAATAATTAATAATATTTAATCATAAAATTATTAACCATATTTAACTAATTTTGTTATGTTCAATTTCAACTTTCTGAAAAATATTGTTATCTGTGCATAATATAGTGCTGTTCATTATAGAATTAGTCATATAAACAAATCTTAAAAACATTACCGAAAACGACTTCAATGTAACTATTTCTTTATTTGTTGAACACGACTTTCTATGAAATTTGAAATGCCAACCACCTCCTAGCATGTAATAAGGGTAAAAGAGGCTGCCTGTCATCCCAATTTTATACAAAATGTATAAAATGAACTATTTTTGAAATCGCTTTCTCAAACTTTCGAAATTCCCCTTCTCTCTCTCTCTCTCTCTCCTTCAAGCTGCCTGTCATCCCAATTTTTCGAAATTCTTCAAGCTACCTGCCATCCCCAATTAGGATCAGGATCATTAGACGAAGAAAATTTTCTAATTATACCTACCTTTCTTATCTCTCTCACTTCAACTATTTTCAATCTTCCTCTCTCTCTATACCATTAAGCGTCACGCTTTTTGCGTTACAAGCCCATAGCTAGCTGATTTCTTATATAGGAATAAAAATTTCTTTTTGATATTTTGCTAAAACGAAAATAAATAATATCTAGGAAAAAGAATTAAATTTTAAATCATCTTGGTTAAGTCCAAGTTTTTTTTAAATTAAAAATTCTTTGATAATAATTTTTTTTTCTTGAATTTAACAGTGACACATCGATTTGTAAGGTTCCTAATATGTTAAATTTGTGATTATCTCAACTTTTTTGGAAAATGGATTTATCAACTTTTGAAAAAGTGCTCCTCATATATAAAATTTTATAAAATATTTGTAATCATTTCAATCGATTTTAATCTACACGCGTTTTTACCCGGTCATTGATTACCAGCAATGTTCTGTCTCCAATCAAACTTAATCAAAACTTGATCAAATTCGGTTGAAAAGCGATATTCCGAATCCGGTAGGCATTGTTTTGATCCTAGAATCTTTATGTTTCATTTTCTTCTTTTGAGTTTTAAAAATTTAATGAACTTGGAATTTATTCAGTGTTTCTGTTCTTGTAATATAAAACTAAATAATTACAAATTATTGTATTGAATTTTTGTATTATTTTTAAGGTCACTAATGACACAGCTGCAGAAGACACACCGTCAAAAGAAAGAGCGCCATTTCTAATTATTTGTGGCAATACTACGAAAAATGTCAAATGCTACGTTGATTCTGAACCACTTTTCGTAGAGACGCCATTAAATTCAATCATCTTATTAATAGCATGTTACTGGGTATTCAATATTAATTTCGATAAGCATTTTCGAAACCAACTAATACTTTTAAGCATGCTAATGTTTGACAAAAATGCTGAAAGAATATTGGGTCCTTACGGTATCGAATCTACGTGTGTCAATAACTTACTTTTAAAAGCTAAGTTATAGAAAGATGTTTCTTAGCATTAAAGATATTGATATATTTTTATTCTATGTCTTTCTCAAAGTACAAAATATCTCTGTTTACGTTGAAAGAAAGAACTACATTTTTTAAGGAAGTTATTTAATATTAGGCTTTCGATAAATCGCGCATAATAAGTAATTGAAACTAATTTCGAAAGTTCGTTTTTAAATACAGTTTATTGTATAATATATAAGTATATTTACTTCACAAAGAATTTTATGAACAAAGTATATTATTTTAATAATTTGATGGGAATCTTCTGTAATAAAAATGAAATGAACACTTTTCTAATAAATAAATACAAATCTATTAGTGTTGGATACTTACTTAAATTTATTTTTGTAAATATTTTTATAAAAATTATTATTTAATAAAAAATAAATAATTTTAATTATGTTTTTTAGATTATACTTTTTCCTAGTTTCATTTTCCTTTTAAAAAAAGCAATCCTTCCAGTTTTAAATAGTAAATTTTAATTTCAAAATATATAAATATTAACTGTTAAAAAAGTATATTCTTCTAGTTCTGTAGTATAAAATACCATTTTACAGTTATATCCTGATTTACAATCGAAATTTTGTAAAAATACATATTATAATATTAACTATTAAAACCAAAAGTTCTTCCGTGTAGATCAGGCATCGAACTGAACATATGGAACGATATTTGAAAAAATTAAGAATTTTTTTCCTAACTTATCAATCAATATAATCACTTTGAAATTTCTAAAAAATTTAATTAATAGGTATTCTAGAGCAGAATTTTAAAAGCTTTCCAAATTTTTAAAAATCAAGTTTCTATCTGAATTTTTGACAACCTAGCAAACGAAAACTAATTAAGGCGAAAAGAAACGAATTAACATTTATGTTAAGTTGCTATTCGTATTTATTGCTAAGCGGGATTTACTAGACCTCTCTGTATATTCGTTTCAATTTCATTTAATTTTAATCAATTTGTGCAAACGAATTAGAATTCATAAACGAATTGTCCAACTCGTCTATTGAATTCGTCCTGACAAATTAAAAAAGATTTAAGTCGAAAATTTTGGTCACTGAATTGAAATCAATAGCAGGTTCAGAACTTCAATGTAGTCATCTCGAATTCACTCGGATTGAAATATAGGTTTAATTCGTATTTGTCGCTAAGCGGTATACGCTGAAGCTCTTTGTTTATTCGATTCAATTTGTACCAATTCTTTTTCGTTTGCTGGACAAGTTATTGTGGTTTTATTTGAGTTGTGTTCTTTCGATCAGCTTCAGTCGATCGGACCAACAATTTTCGACGGTAGTGTATGTCCAAATTTTAACTGCAGAAGGCCATTATTGTTGTGCAATTAAAAAGAAATTAACAATTCCTGATGGATTTAATAAAAATGCATCTTAAACTATTCAAACAAAAAAACAGTAAGTAAATAAGATCTTGGTCCTGATTTATAATATAATATGCTCCTGAGGTAAAGTAGAAAACTTTTGAATATTAATTGTTACATCAAAGAGGAAGGTTCGATACTACATTTACCGCATTGTATAACTGTTTAGAATGTGATACAAGATTATAAACATTTATTTTGTATCTCAGTTACCACTTTATAAAATATGTTCATCACTTTATAACGGAAGGCGAACGTAATTATAAAGTGGTAATGCGGAAAATAATATATTAACCCATTAACGCCGGGACGGACAACAAATTTGCTCTGACTTTGACGATCTTATTTTTTATGAAAAAAGCATTTTAAAAAATTGGCACATACCATTCCTAAGGTAAAATTTATTGGTCTTTCAGATTCTGTGATCAGAAATTTTTTTTATATTTTCCATATTTTCACAATAAGAAAACAGAAATGAGATTGCCTCGGGAGCTGAAAATGTCGCGTCCATGGACCCTTATCTATGAATATTTAAAACTACTTATTTTAAGTTCCAAGATGGCGGCCAAAAAATGGCGACCGAGTGTCAAAAAATTGGTCTATTAGTCACTCAGTGTGGTATATGCACAGAACCTTAAATTCATTATCATAAAACTAAATAAAATGATAATTTAAGGAAAATGATTACAAATCTGATAACATTTGCAAAAAATTCAAAATGGCGGATCCAACATGGCGGATGAATTTTTGAAAATTGATTAAATTCGCTTAAACTTTGTTACTCGGGGGTTTTTGGGGTCGCTGATTACGAACCTGAAGTCTGATTTTCAAAATTCAAAATGGCGAATCCAGTAAGAACCCCATTTTTAAACCTTCATTTCGCTTTAATCGATTTTGATTAGGGATAGTGTTTAGGGTCCATTACCATAAATTTTTTGTTGAAAGTTGTATTTGTGTGAATTTTATTGTAAAAGTCGGGCATCGGCGAAATTTTCGACGGCTAACGGATAACCATGTTACAATAAAAATTCGAACAAATACCACTTTCAACAAAAAATTCATGGCAAAAGACCACAAACACTGTCCCTAATGAAAATCGATTAAAGCTAAATTAAGGTTTGAAAATGGAGGCGCATGAATATTACCTAAATATCATTTAGCCTAAATCCCATTAAGCCTAAAATCACAAAGCCTAAAATGCATTCAGCCTAAATTCCATTTAACCTAAATCTCATGTAACCTAACATCCATTCAACCTAAATTCCATTTAACCTAAATTACATTTAACCTAAAATGCATTCAGCCTAAATCCCATTTAACCTAAAACGCATTAAGTCTAAATTCTATTTAACCTAAAATGCATTCAGCCTAAATCTCACTTCACCTAAATCCCATTTAACCTAAATCTCATTTAACTTAAATTCCAATTAACCTAAATCCCATTTAACCTAAATTCTATTAAACCTAAAACTTTTTTTAATTTAAGGATAAATATAGTTGAATCAAGTAAAGTTTTAGGTTAAATGGAATTTAGGTTAAATGGGATTTAGGTGAAGTGAGATTTAGGCTGAATGCATTTTAGGTTAAATGGAATTTAGATTAAATGCAATTTAGATTAAATGGGATTTAGGTTAAATGGAATTTAGGTTAAATAAGATTTAGGTTAACGGAATTTAGGTTAAATGGGATTTAGGTTAAATGGGATTTAGGTTAAATGGGATTTAGGTTAAATGGAATTTAGTTTCAATGAGATTTAGGTTAAATGGGATTTAGGTGAAGTGAGATTTAGGCTGAATGCATTTTAGGTTAAATGGAATTTAGATTAAATGCAATTTAGATTAAATGGGATTTAGGTTAAATGGAATTTAGGTTAAGTGGAATTTAGGTGAAGTGGGATTTAGGCTGAATACATTTTAGGTTAAATGGAATTTAGACTAAATGCGTTTTAGTTTAAATGGGATTTAGGTTAAATGGAATTTAGGTTAAATGGAATTTAGGTTAAATGGAATTTCGGGTAAATGAGATTTAGGCTCAATGGGATTTAGGCTAAATGAGATTTAGGGAATATTTATGCTCCTCTGAAAATGGCGGTCTTACTCTTACTGGATCCGCCATTTTAAATTTTTAAAAACTGACTTCAGATTTCTCATCGGCGACCCCAAAAACGCCCGGGTAGCAAGTTTTTAGCGAATTTAATCAAATTTCAAAAATCCATCCGCCATATTGGATCCGCCATTTTGAATTTTGAAAATCGGACTTCAGATTCATAATCAGCGACCCCAAAAAACCCCGAGTAACAAGTTTTAATTAAATTTAATCTTTTTTCAAAAAATCATCTGCCATATTGGATCGGCCAATTTGAATTTTGAAAAACTGACTTCAGATTCGTAATCAGCGACACCTAAAACCCCCGAGTAACAAATTTTAAGAGAATTTAATCGAGTTTCAAAAATTCATCCATCATATTGGATCCGCCATTTTGAATTTTGAAAATCTGACTTCAGATTCGTAATCAGCGACCCCAAAAACCCCCAAAAAACAAGTTTTATTCGAATTTAATCAATTTTCAAAAATTCATCCGCCATATTGGATCCGCCATTTTGAATTTTTTGCAAATGTTATCAGATTTGTAATCATTATTCCTTAAATCATCATTTTATTTAGTTTTATGATAATGAATTTAAGATTCTGTGCATATACCACACTGAGTGACTAATAGACCAATATTTTGACACTCGGTCGCCATTTTTTGGCCGCCATCTTGGAACTTAAAATAAGTAGTTTGAAATATTCATAGCCAAGGGTCCATGGACGCGACAGTTTGAGCTACCGAGTCAATCCCATTTCTGTTTCCTTGTGAAAATATGGAGAATATAAAAAAAATCTCTTAAAAAATCGTGTTTTTTAAAATAAAATTAGTTATAACTTTTGTTACGTTTGTTATAACAAATTCTGATCACAGAATCTGAAAGACCGATAAATTTTACGTTAGGAATGGTATGTGCCAATTGTTTAAAATGCTTTTTTCATAAAAAACAAGATCGTCAAAGTCAGAGCAAATTTTTCGTCCGTCCCGGCGTTAATGGGTCAAGTAAATTAAATGACCACTTTATAAACAGCATGACATTTTATTTATACTATGTAAAATGAAAGTAAAATTTGTTAAAATTGTTAGGTTATTATATAATAATGTTAATATTATTTAGTGTATTTAGGTCTGCCGTGCGCTTCACACGATACGAGAGGTATTCCTCTCCGAACTTTAAGTGATTTCTCAATAGTAACCATTAACTCTTCAAAAATGTTATTCTTTTGTTTTTGGAGTTGAACTGTGAATATTTTGGGTGGAAGTGCTCTTAGTGGGTGCTTTGTTCAGAAGTTGTCATCCATTTTTCTAAAGTAACCTTGAGATTGGCGATTCATTTGGACTTTGGTTTCGTTACACGTTTTTCCGGCATCTACTGAAACGACTCATCTTTATCTATTGAATCTGTGCTTCAAGGTCTTTATAAGGAATAAAACTCTGAATATCACCTATAAAGGAATAAAAATCGTGAATTCAAGGTAGAAAGAAATTTATAAAATCTATGGATCGCCACGCTTTTAGGCTCGTTGTTTGGCTTGTAAACAAACCTGACCTAGTAGTATACTAGCAGAGGTCAAAAATCAAAACAAGTCTGGCCTTCGACTCGGCTTGATCTTCCCTATCTCTTTCCATCGGCCTCTCACTTTTCTTTTCTCCAAATATAAATTGAGTTTTTGTAATTGTTTGTGGCGGTATTTAGACAACTTAAAACCTGTTTCTTGTTTGCGCCTTTTTGCAATTACCATTGAGTCGGTTGCTTGCTTCGGAGTTTTGGGCTTGATGTTTTTTAATTGTATTACTTGAATAACTTAGAACAGTTTTTATAAATTGCTAGAATGCTTATTGTTTGATTAATTTGCTTTAATTTGATCTGCAACAGTTGTTCTCGGCATGTTCCTAAAAAGTTTACAGTGAGTTCTACTAATCAGGCTACAGGGCGAGCACTCACTCCCTCTTTGATTATGCGGAAATGAGCTTAGACGAAGGGAATTTAAATTTTTTTTTTTATTATTCTCGTTTACGCAGCCAAGATGAGTTAAGTCTCTGATATTTTTCTCTCCTTATGTTTCGGGAAAATATAAAGTGGAAGCCTAAAATGGAAAAATTTTTTTTGTTTCTTTATTTTATTTTTTGTCTTTTATCTTTAAATTAATGAAGGAATTTTTTTTCTCTCTTTATTAAACTACAACATAAGGTCGAACATGAATTCTATTTCTACCTAAAACAATTGCTTGCTTTGGAGGTTAAATATGTGTGCACGTATGGATATAGAAATAGTAACACTGTACGAAATAGACAAAATATAAAAGGGGCTTAAAGAGACAAATAACTAAGGAATAATTTGTTCAGTTAAAATTGGGTTAATAATTCATTCACTCTGCGGAGTCTTGGGTATTAATTGCGCTCTTTTTTTAGGTATGTCATCTCAAGAGTTGTCAGGGAGTGACAAGGGGAGTTCTGGAGTTGGGTCCCGAGATCGCTCTGTCCACTCAGGGTCTTACTACACGAGAGGAAGAGGATTTAAAAAACCCAGAGATCCTGGTCTGGTCCCCCCGAAGGTTCCAGGCGATTTACAGCGAAACCAGTCCACGAACCCAAGGAAAATACCAATAGTTGATAGAAGGAACTATGATATGCTTCAAGAAGGCACCTCGTCTTCTATACCTGGGCTCGAACTTCCTCCTCACCCTTTTGCCAACTCGAATAAAAATACCAATAAAAGAGCTAACATTTCACCGCCTGGCACTCGATCTCGATCGGTGAATTCTTTTAACGATTCTTCAACCTCCCCAACGGAGAGACCTGTTAAGAGACCCAGTAAGGATTCACATAACCCCCCCCCCCCTATTCTTTCTCCCCAGGATACACAAATAGTATACAATAGGAAGCCTGCCGGCAATTATGCCAATTCGAATCAGGACCCAAACCAGTTAACTGGTTCAAAAGCCATGCTTACTTAGGCTCAGGGATCCGGGGCATCCCCCTATCTCCCTCTTTCCTCCAGACCGGAGGTTACAGGAAGAGCTACCGCCTCCTCCCTAAATTATAATCTTATTTGGCAGAAACCGATCGGGCCTCTCAAAGATGCGAGGTACTGTAATTCTTCGTCCCCCCCGTATAACACACTTTTTCAAAGCACTAAACATGGGATTAATCTTGGTAGATTTGAACCGCTAGCCATTGCTGATATAGTTGATTCAATCTGTGAAGCTCCCAGAACCATTCATCGGATTGGTCCCAACTTACTCCGAATTACTTGGGATAGGTTGAATGATGCCAATGCTTTTCTCGACCTTCAAGCGAGATATCTGGGGCACTATTCGGCTTACATCCCCGAAGGTGCTTTTAATAAGCGTGGCTTTAACAGGGACATCCCAATAGCCCGTTCGCCCAAAGAAATCTTCGAGATGCTGGACCCCCCCTCACAGGAATGTATCTCGGCAGTTAGGAGGTGTAAGGACTTCAACGGTTCGTTATCTTCCAGAGTGGAGTACACGTTTAGTAACAACGAGATTCCAAGGTTCCTTTATATTAAGAAAGTAGGCCTACAAATTAGCCCCATTATCCACAAACCCAAACAATGTCCTTTTAGCCAGAAATTTGGTCACGATGAGGAACAATGCAATTCAACTGTTCCTACTTGCGTTTATTGCGCTCATAGACACCGCACTAAAGATTGCAATAATTTACTGCAGGACTCGTTCTGCGTTAACTGCAAGGGAGAACATGCTGCATCCTCGAGCGACTGCCGAATTTACAAGCGTGAATTCGAAATCTTAAAAACAAAAATCTTAAAAAGTTTAGACTGCAAAGAGGCTCTGGCATACATTTCCAAAACAAACCCTTCCTTTTTTCGTGACTTTGATCCGGAAACCTCTAGAGTATCCGTCTTCTCGCGCCCTTCCAACGACCGTTCTGATCACGATGATCAGGATATGAATGAGGAGTTGCTTAACAACCCCTCAAGCAACCAGGAGCAATTTCGAGTACCTCCCGACCCCCTCACATCCACTCTATATGAGCTTCCACCTATCGTAGATTATAAGGTCCCTCCTAGCGTGGCCCCTGTCGGGGGTCAACCTCATCATGTATATGCCCCCTCTCTTCCCAACTTACATTTCCCGCCTTCTCAGGATATGGACCTGACCTCATCGGCGGGTGGAACTTTGCTTCTTCTGAGTCAGGTAGCCTGTAACACTGTACAAAACATGAGCAGATCTGAACGGGAAACTATCGGGCAATCCGGTTCACAAGAGAGGAGAAATTCCTCCCCCTCTCTCCCATAATTGGGGGCTCTTAGGCCTTTTGTTTATTTTTTATTTTATTTTTATTTTACATGAGCGAAGTTAGCCTGTTTTACAGTACGTTTTTAACGTTTCGGTTGTCAATGCAACCACTTAGTAAATATATAAATAGTAAACAAAATGTAATTAAATTTTCAGTATATTATTGACTTTCAAATGAAACGTATCAGAATAAATTTTAAATTACTGACAAACTTTTGTTTCTTTCTGAAAAGAACAAAATGCTCTATTTTACACAAAATAACAATCAATTTACGTTATTCTTCGAGTAAAAATTGTTAAAGAAAATCTTGTGATTATATTAAGTAAGTACCATTATATTATCTGTTCTACGTTCCGCCATATTTTTGTTATATAAATTTTAAATTATAAAATAAAATTCACAGTTCTGATGAGGGTTGCATTGACAACCGAAACGTTAAAAACGTATTATTTTATTTAAATAATAATACCTGACATCCTGACTCGAAGAAATCGATAAAGTCTTTTACCTTGTTTGAATCACACCGAGTGATAGAGTCATAATCTACAACCTTAATAAGATTTTTTCTTATTTTGTTGAATTAGTTTAGATTCGGCTATATAGCACTTTTTACATTTTTATTTTTACTCCTGGTTCTTTCTTCTACTTCTAGTTTAGTAATTTACATCGATTAAGTCTCTAAACGGTATCACACTCCCCCATTATCTACAATAATTAGTAACACGGGTTACTCTTCGTTTTGAAAATGCCTACGGGTCCAAAACACATTAAAATGGGCACTTGGAATGCCAGAAGTGTCGTCAACAAGAAAGAGGGCATTGAGACCTTGCTGTTTTCTACAGGACTGGATATTTTATCCATCTCAGAAACTTGGCTGTCATCCAAGTTTCCAGACTGGCGTATTAGAGGATTCCTTACGTATAGGGACGATCGTGAGAGTGCTAACCCTGGCGGAGGGGCGTTGATTTTGATAAAAGACCACTTTAGAATCACCCCAATCTGCCTGGATGGTGAATTCAGAAATCATATGAATGTAGTGGGTATATCCTTCGTCTCAGCGATCGGTCCCATTCAGTTCATATCCTTATATGCACCACCTACTGTTCCTATCCCAGAAAACTGCTGGCTGGAACTTCTGGAAAAATTGGATCGCACTAAACCGATGATAATATGCGGGAATTTAACGCTCACGCCTGGACCTGGGGTTCTGGGCATAATTCCGCGAGGGGGTCCCATATTACAGAAGCCATGGAGCAACTTAGCCTGGTGTTTCTGAACGACTCCATTCCAACACACCTCTCACCCCCAGATAAAGAGAATAGTAACCTAGACCTGATTCTAATCTCAGAGAAAATCAGAAACCTTATGGATTGTTATATCTCAGGTGAGGCGTATTCCTCCGACCACCTCCTAGTACAGGCAACTCTTAACACCGTTCCAATCCCTATTCGGTCGAGTTCAGCCGATCGGATGGTAACTAGCCAGGTATCATGGGAGCTTTTTTCGAAATCTATAAGTGATAAGATACCAGAGGATTTTATTTCGGCTAACAGGGACACCGAAATTACGGAGTTGTATGAGATATTTGTGGAAAATATTATAGACTCTTTAATGGAGGCTGGGGCTTTCTTCCCCCGCGGCACCCCTGGCCTATCGCACTCTCAACCGCTCTGGTGGGACGTGGATTACGCTAGGGCGGTGGCAGTGCGGAGTTTTATGAGAAGAGAGTATCTCAAATTCCAAACTCCAGAATTCAGGTCTTGGTATAAGGCTGGAGACACACAAATCAAGAGGTTTCTCAAAAAAAATAAATCTGCCTCTTACTTAGCTTTTTGTGAATCACTAGACACCTCCAAACCACCTACACTTATCTGGAAGGCCATTAGAGCTTTCTCCAGCAGAGGAGCCCCCATGTCGAACAACAACTGCACTGACCCCGAGTCCGAGCTCTTCAGATCACTGCGTGATGATCTGGTACAGGCTCACATTAACCCCCTCTCTCCTCCACGCCTAGAGACCTCGGATAGTGTGGACGAAGAAATGAATTTTCCTTTTACACAGAAGGAATTTGAAGCGGCTCTAGCAGCCTGCAAGATGAACTCTGCACCAGGCCCAGACAATGTCTCATACCAGGTCCTGAGAAAGCTTCCAGAGAGAATCTTGAACTCGCTCCTTACATTGTTCAACATCTGTTTTGAGAGAAGTACTTTTCCCCAGACATGGACCCACACCAAGGTCATCTTCATCCCCAAACCCAATGGAAAGGGTTTTAGACCAATTTCCCTTACTTCCACGATCTGCAAGCTCTTCGAAAGACTTGTCCAACGAAGACTCGAGTTTTTGGCAGAGAGCCACAGTTGGATCCCACCCTGTCAGTTTGGCTTCAGAAGGGGAAGATCATTACTGGACGCCGTGGCTAATTTGGTCACGGATGTTCAGCAGGCCTTCCTCTGTGACTTAAATACTCTGGCGGTAGCCATTGACATCAAGGGAGCTTTTAACAACGTGCTTCCTGCTGCCGTTCTAAATCAACTTATCGATCGAAAGGTCCCATCGAAAATCATCAATTTCATTGCACACATAATTTCCAAAAGACTCTTATTTTTTTCGACAGACGACAAAGAGGGCCGACCCTCCGGGGTGGGGGTGCCACAAGGCGGGGTATTTTCTCCCCTTCTCTTTAACTTGTCACTCCGAAGGATTCTCCATCTTTTCTCTAGGCATATTAGGGTGGTTATGTTTGCTGATGATTTGCTCCTGTACATCAGATTCCAGGATTTATAATGGGCTCTAGAGGAAATAAAATTAGCACTTGAGGCTCTGTCCCCCTGGCTCAGAGAGCTAGGCCTTCAAATATCGGTGGCCAAGACACAACTGTGTATTTTCACTAGAAGTAACCAAATAAAATTTAACGATCTTTTTTTCGACTTCCAGGGTGACCAAAACAAAATTGAATCCAAGCTATTGTATCTGGGTATTTTACTCGACTCCAAGTTGCTTTGGAAAAAACATGTCCATGATGATAGCGGCGCGAGCCGCGAGAACAGTTAACATTCTGAAAGCTCTAGCAAGAGTCTCCACGGGAGCATCCCCCCTAATCCTGATCAAGGTGTATAGAAGCCTAACTAGAGCTCACTTGGTGTGGGGAGCTCAACTATTTGAACAAGCAAGTCCGTCCACTCTCGATATTCTCGATAGGGTACAATACTCAGCGCTCAGGGTCGCTCTGGGATGCATGCGGTCTACTCCCTATACAATTCTTTTATCAGAAGCGAACGAACCGCCCCTCGAAATCCGGCGATCCTTGCTTTCAAATAGATTCCTGATCAAAAACGCATCATGACGCGCTTGTACCCTGATTCCGAAACTCCAGCTATTAAAGCAACGCAGCCTGACCCTCAAAAAGGGCAAGCAATTTGTTCAGAAATTCTCCCTTCTTAACACTTATACCAGATTACATGATCTCATCAACATGATCATGAAAAACAGTAAACCCTCATATTTTGATT
This sequence comes from Ganaspis brasiliensis, assembly GCA_037103525.1. Classification (NCBI taxonomy): domain Eukaryota; kingdom Metazoa; phylum Arthropoda; class Insecta; order Hymenoptera; family Figitidae; genus Ganaspis; species Ganaspis brasiliensis. The sequence goes on from JAZKLR010000427.1 coordinate 100,640, forward strand.
TTACCTGGCATGAGTTAACAATGAACCTCGACATAGATACTTCCTCGGGTCGAGTTATAGGGTCCAGTGTTACACCCGAAGATATGCTAAATGAGATTTTAACCTCCAACTACCCTGACTCTACTTGCATATATACTGACGGCTCAATTAACCCCGACCTTGCTTGTTCCGCATGTAGTTTTACTATACCAGATCTTAACGTGAACCTGGCCAGCCGCCTTTTGGATTTCTCATCAGTCGAAACTACCGAGTTTCAGGGCATTATATCCACACTACGGTATATAGATTCAAATAATTTTCTGTCGTCATTAATTCTGTCTGACTCCCTCTCCGCCCTTACCAAAGTTAGGGATAGACTCAAGTCTAATACCTCACACCCTTTGATAAAAATTATCATGCATCGCTTATCCCTCCTCCTTTCAAAAGGTGTCCGGGTGGCCTTTATGTGGATTCCGGCTCATTCAAGATTATCCGGGAATACCCAGGCCGACTCTCTGGCTAGGAGGGCGACCCTTTTCCCTTTTGGCAATTTTCATAAAATTCCCGCCTACGACCTGAAGGACCTGATTGAGAGGGAATACAGAGCTTGGCTGAGGATCGCCTGGCCATATCTTAAAGAAAAGGACACACTATCCCCATCCAGTGTTACGTACTTTTCCAAAGTTGCATACAAAACCCCCAGACCATGGTTTTCTGACATCGAGAGTTCCAGAGGATTCCGAAACCTGATTACCCGTATTCATCACACATTTGCACAACGGATCACTTCACTAGAATGGGATGGAATATTCCTCCGGAGTGTATCTGCGGGCTCGCTGACAGAACTCTCCTTCACATTTTCCGTGACTGCCCCCAGCCTTCTGCGGGCAGACCGGAATTCTTTGCATTTTGAATTCTATGGTTCAGAACTTCGACCCTGATACGTTGGATCTGAGAGAGCTAGCCCTAGCTCCTGATAAGGAAGTAGTTTTAAATTATGGTAAATTTTTCAAGGGGGGTAACATTATTCTATAGATGATTCTAGGGAGTCAACCTGAAGCTCTTTAGCAGAAACGGATTCGAGACCCAACGCACAGGATAAAATTAGTTTAATATTAATATTATTATTGGTATTATTAGCGATAATAGTAGTTGGTGAGTAAATAGATAAACAAACAAGATCAAAAATTTTAATTTTCCCGCTCCCCGTTATAACACTTCCCACCTCGGGTGGCCGAGAGTCGGATATCTACAGCTGCGGACGAGTTTTTAGTGACCACGAACTACCCTTCTGTGGAATCACTATATTTTCAAGATATCCTCTCTACACAACTGCTACACTCCTGGCTATTTGCTATAGGGCATAAAGCCAATTAACAAAAGAAGAAGAAGAAGAAGAAGAAGAAGAAGAAGAAGAAATGTTTCACGAAACCTTGAAACTTTCATCAAACATTTCATTTGACCAAAATTTAATGAAACTTTACAACCCTAAGTGTATTGTTAAATTCTACGAAATATTGGAGGGCAGAGATCGGAAGGTACATTACTGCATGTAATCTACATAGTTTTCTACAGGTAATTTACCTGATAATATACGTACGTCCAGAGTTTTCTACATCTATGCATTTATCAAGAGTGGGGGGTATTTTAAAGGTAAATTACTTAAGTAATTTACTGTAATTTACCTTAAAATCAAAGATGACATGTCATTTTCCGATCTCTGCTGGAGAGTAAAAATGGTTGAAATTGATGAAGCCCAAGCAACACGTATTATTACGTCGATATCACCTTAATATTATACTGTAATATTGGTAATATTACGGGATAATATTACAATAATATTGACGTGATGTTGAAATGTCCGCCTCAAGGTAATATTACCGGTTGATATTGGGGTAAAATTACAGAAATATTACGAAGTGTTATTGAGGTAATATTATACAATTATTATATGAAAACATGGTAATATTGGAAAACATTTCCTAATTAAGGATTTAAGAGCATGTAGAGATCCTATAAAGAGAGTTGAGACACAGTTTGATGGTTCGTGATTGGTTGCGATTAAACCGGAACCAGAAGTGATTTCGTAATGTTAAAACATAACCTTAAACCTTACAAATGACAACTTTGACAGTTGACGATCGCGTCAATTCAAATTTTTCAATGTAAATATTTCGCGCCTTTTACTGGAACTTCTGGTTCCGGTTTAATCGCGATGCGCAGAAACCAACTGTGTCTCAACTCTCTTTATTGTCGGTTATATGTCTTTTAGTATCTCAGGGTGAAATCTCATGGACACGCAGAACGTTTAACCGAAAGCAGAAAATATAAGAGTGAGAGAGACAAGCAGATATTACTGTCACTGTTACGCTAATATTTTCTGCTTTCGGTTTAACGTTTTGCCCGTCCATGTGATTTAACCGTCATGCCCTGTTCCCGTAATGGCCTGTTTACACCGTCGAAAAAATTTTTTTTCATAACGCAGTCATAAAAATGGCGTGAATCGGTTCTCTGTAGGTAACCAGAAAGTTGCAGTTTTAGGAACGATTCACGAAGTGACGTCAGAGTGCAAACAAGTACAGTCCAAATTGAATGTCCCCCACTTTTTCATTTTTCTTGCACGCACTGTTTGACCAACAGAACAGAGTCGATGTTTTTAACGTGAGTAATATAGCTTCGAAACCTAACCTGACCGTAATACTGCGTAATACCGGCGTGGCGTGTTGACAAGATCTGACGTGAATAGATAAATATATTATGTGAAACTTGTTTCGTTTGATACTCGAAGTTCTACTTATTTTCGACTGTAAGTATATATTTTCATACAATTATAAAAAAATCTTATATTGTAAGATTGCAAATCTTATATTCTGTATATATATATCTTTTACACAGTAAAATTAGCAAAAACAAGTTAAATATTCTATTCTGGCTATTATTCTGTATCAGTATGATTTAGATCTTATTTATGTTTTGATTTTACGATTAAATCTTGACCCCAAATTAAATAATCGTGTTTCATGCCTTTATTTACAAAATTTGAGGTTAAAAACATCAAATTGTTCTAAATTTCAGTCAATGCCAATTATAATTAGTCAAAATACATTCAATTATTTAAATTTTAATCTTCCATACGATTTAATTATATTTTGTATGTATATTTAATTTTACTTCAACATTTTAAACAATCTAATACTTAAATTTTAATTTATTCAAATTGTAATAGTTTGTTAATTAATATAATCAGCACTTTAATTTCAAACACTCTCAATTTTCACTTGTTCTTATTGTAATTAACCTCAAATTAAATGAAACCAAACTTAAATTTAAACAAATTTTAATCAGTTTATTTTTCAATTCATTAAAATTTTAATCAGTACCATGTTATGTTGTTAAGATTTCAATCTCTGTTCAATATTAATCTATTTAAAATTCAAATTAAAAATATTTATTATTTTAGGCAATGGAAAGTACCGATGAAGAATGGTGTACGCCACCAGAAATGCGTAAAGAAGCCGATGATATGAGCAGCGATCTATTGCCCAAAAAATCTAAAGATGCTTACGAAGAAGCTTATAAAAAATTTCTTGAGTGGAAAACAAATAACAAAGCTATCACATCAGAGAATTGCTTAAAAGTTTATTTCAAACAGCTTATCCAAAATTACAAACCTTCCACTATATGGTCAACGTATTCCAAACTGAAAAGCACAATTCAGATTTACGAAAAAATTTCTATTGAAAATTTTAAAGAATTAACTGCGATAATCAGTCAAAACTCCAGAGGTTACAAATCTCGAAAAGCAAAAGTTTTTCAAACTGAAGAGATTAATGATTTTTTGGATAATGCTCCAGATGAAATTTATTTGGCAATGAAGGTAAGAAATAATAAATATTAAAAATAAAAAATATGTTATGTAAATAAATATAATAAACGTAGTATAATAAATTGTAATAATAAATAACGATGAATACAATATAAACAATAAAATATAATATAATTGAACAAATCATGATAGTTGTTAAAACAAGAACAATAAATGAATAAAACAATTAAAATTTAATAAAATACATGTAAACAATAAATAACCACCTATAAAATATAATGAGTAACAAATAAAAATAGATTTCGATTAATATAATCAATTTCAATAAAATAATAATACATGCTAAAAGAGATTTAATAAATAAATAAGTAAAAATAATGCAATAAAATACGTATAAATAATGTTAAAAAATATTACCTTTAAGATTAAAGAAAACAAATTGTAAAAAATAAAAGGAAAATATAAATATTTATTGTTTTACAGGTTGTTCTCGTCCTTGGTCTTAGCGGTTGCTGTCGAAAGATAGAAATTTATTCTATTAAAGTAAATCACGTTAAAAAACAAGGGGATCTTTTGGAGGTCATTATTCCAGACACAAAAAATAAGGTTCCTAGAAGATTCGTAATAGATCCAATATTTGTACCGATCATTGAGAAGTATCAAGCTGTTCGACCTTTAGACACGACTAGGGATAATTTCTTTCTGCAATTTCATAAAGGCAAATGCAGTAACCAAGTTATTGGAATAAACACAATCGGTAAAATGCCTAAACAAATTGCTCAATTTTTAAAGTTAACTAATCCAGAGGAATATACGGGACATTCGTTCAGAAGAACTTCTGCAACTGTCTACGCCGATACCGGGGCTACAACGATGGATTTGCAGCGTCACGGAGGTTGGAAGTCGGCAGCAGTCGCACAAAGTTACGTTGAAGATTCTACTGAGTATAAAAAAAAACTGCAAAAAGAATTTCCAATGCAATAAAGGATAATGTCTACGAAAATTTGTCAGAGGTCGAAACCGTCCCTCCGAAAAAAATGTGTATCGAAAATTCTAAAAGCCTTAATTTAAGCGTTGAAAATACTTCGACAGAAAAAATTATACTTAATAATTGTACCAATGTTACAATTAATTATAATCAATAACATCATTTCTTTTCAATATTATAACGAAAATTTGATCTTTAAGTAATACATACAATTTATCGTAATTGGAAATTGTTATTCCAAGAATAAAACCAAATGTGAAGCTTTAATTTTAAGTTTGATCCTTCGTCGGAAAACTTATTATATATTTATTTTAATGTTTAAAAACGTTTTCTAAAAATATGTTGACAAAACTAATGTATAATTTGAATAAAAAAAAGTATATTAATTAATATATGAATTTCTACTATTATATTTCACAAAAACAAACTAAATATGCTAAAAAATAAAATTAAAAATTATAAAAATCATACAGAATTACTTCAAAATACCATTTTTTAATTTATTGACTTTAATAAATCATTTAAATATTCAATTTAAATTCCAATTACAAAATTTAAACAATAAGAAAGCAGTTCCTTTTAGTATTTCTAAATTTTCTATGCTTAATTGCGATATTATTTATAACTTATTTTATTAAAAGAATACTTTGAGTAGGTTTTTCTGTTTAGGGGGGCTTCCACCCCTGGACCCCAGCGGGGGGCTGCGCCCCCCGAACCCCCCCCTTGGCGCCTTCTGCTATCGGCATATGTTTCTATATCCGCTTTTCAGTTCCTTTATCTTTTTATTTACATTTTTAGTGAGTAGTGTCTAATTTTATCTTGTTGCAAAAAATATAAATATTCTCTTATGTCGTTTTTCACGCCTTTTATGACTTTATTATGAAAAGTATCGTTCGTAACTTACGTGAACAGCGCAGGCGTTTTTGAAACTCGCGCAAGTTTTTGCAACTCGTTTCCGGCGCCTACAACTCGTTGCAAAAACATTGCGCTCGTTTCAAAAACGCCTGTTTGTCACGCATGTTACGAAATGTACTATTTTCGCATTAGAGTGAGGAGGACAGACTGTACGTAAAAAAATGCTGTAATTGCATCTACTCAAGGAAACTAGTAGTCAAAATACTCCAGGCTGTGGTGACATCAGCCTCAACTGAAGTGAATGTAGCTACAGTTATGAGGTTCGCGAGTTACGTGAGCATGCGCGGTGGCGCTCTACTCAGCTGACAATCGACTTTGTGTTAACCTTTACTCCAGGCTGTAGTTGTCATATATATAACTATTTTTTGCGTTTCCCAGTACTCCAGTTGAAGTAAGTTAAACTCCAGTTTTTTTTACGTGTGACAGTCTGTCCTCTTTACTCTCAAAGAAAAAAGATTTTTTTTTGAAAGGTGTAAACAAAGCATAACCGTATTCATTGTGCGTTGGGCATTAGGAATGTACAGATGGAGTTAAGTCCAAAGAACAATGACTAAGGTTACGGGAGCAGGGCATGAGATAATAAAGGACAGCGACTGTTTCTGTCCTTTTCTGTCTCATGCAAATGTCCCGTAACCGTATTTCTACCTGCTTAGGCCTTTATTGATGCCTTCCATCGTCTACGTTTGGCTTATCCATATGAACAAGTGTGTAAGACAAGCGTAGACAAGGGAAGGCATATATAACTCCGACTGTACAAGTTCCTCAGAGATTCGGTTCTCGATTCTTACGATTATATCCGGCAATGGAATCGATTCTAGGAATCGGATAATCGTTTCTTTGAAAAATTGATTCCTATTCGCTATATCAGGGTTCAGAAATTACACCTACATAACTCTAAGCTTTAATGTATATTACGTAGAAAGCGTAATATACGTAGTCAACTATAAACAACCTAGGTAATTTACAATTTCAACATGGCGTCAATAGAAAAAAACTTTTTGTTTCTATGAATGTTTTTTATTAACTTTTAAGAAAGTTATGGCATTTTTTGATTAGTTGTAGAATAAATTATGCAATTATTTTAGTTTTAGACTTTACTTTTAGGTTATGTGGCATACGCATTTTTGTAGCTCACGTGATATTTATAAGGAATGTAAATTACATAGAATACTTCTCTGGTAAATTACTAGGTAATATACATGTAAACAACCATGTACAGTCAACTTTATATATGCCTTCCAAAATGTTACTAGACATTATTGAGTGTGGGGAAGATAAGAATAAATTTTTGCGCATGCGCTCTTTTTTTCTATCAAGTGAGACAAGGTTAGGTCTACCTATGTATTTCCGCCATCTTGAAATTTTAGAAACTTTTCTAAAGTTTCATGAAACTTTTCATTTTGTCAAAGTTTCATGAAATTTTACAACCCTACCAATTAGAGATCCTATAAAGAGAGTTGAGACACAGTTTGATGGTTCGTAATTGGTTGCGATTAAACCGGAATCAGAAGTGATTTTGTAATGTTGTAACATTACCTCAAATCTTGCAAATGTCAACTTTAACAGTTGACGATCGCGTCAATTCAAATTTCTCAATGTAAATATTACGCGCCTTTTAACTGGAACTCCTGGTTCCGGTTTAATCGCGATGCGCAGAAACCAACTGTGTCTCAACTCTCTTTATTGTCGGTTATATTACCCGGAGAATATTACCGAGAATGAGAATATAACCGAGAATATTTTCGACGATCAAATTCTCGAAGAATTTAAGAGAACTTTAAATAATTCAAATTTCTGTAACATATAAAATAAAAAATGGTTATTTTATTATAATTTATGAAGATACAATGCATTATTTTATTAACATATCTATTTTATAATCTAATGTAATTTACCAAGTGTATATGCACTTGTCATATGCCATAAATAAAGGGATTAGACATTATAGATAAAAGTAAAATGAATACTGTTGTGACTATTAATAATTTTGATATTATTAACAGTGCTTTTTCGTGTAGGTTGACGTTGATAAGCAAGAATGAATAGAGCAACTCATTTTAATGAATTTAATTTTAATTAAACATAGAAATTAGTACATTTTAATCATGATACATTGATTTGATGCTGACTGTATGGCTATACAGTTTTGACTGACTCAAAAACTAAGTGTACAGGCTACTGTTCTATCTATTCTAACCTTTTCGAGGTAGGAAGAACTAAGGGTGGGAGTATCTCCAGGTACACCTTTTGCAAATATACCCCTTCTCAGGAAGTCTAGGTTTTAATGACCGACGATTTATCACTTAAGTACGGTGCCTAAATAAACTTATGTTTCTGCCCTTTAAGCTTAAATCTCTAAAGATTACAGTTTCAAATATATTGCTAATAAAACGATAAAATTAAATGTTTAGAATTTTGAGTATACAACGACAATTGATTTAAGCTAAAATGATGCCAAAACAAGATTGTAAAAGGCTAATAAAATAAATCCGTAGTTGGTTTAGAAATACACGTTCCAAATAGAAAATTTGAGATCCAAACTAAAAATAATAAAACAAGTTGAGGGTCTCAACATACCGGCCCCCTTGAACAATTATGTTCAAAATTGTTGCAATCAAGATAGAATTCAGATACATTATACTATTTGTTAGATATAAAGCGCATGGAATAAAATAATTCAGTTACAATATGAATAACAATTATTAAAGAAAAAGATAGCTATTACATTCATGCCTTTCATTGAAATCCAAATTAACAGAATTACAAAAATTTAAATCACTCATCATATCATATCACATTAATAGGTAACGGTGATAAATTTTTAACACTTCGTTTGTATTCACCGCATGCAGTTTTTACAGTCACGACACGGATAATTCCGTCCGAACCTGGATGAGTATTTATTACTCGACCAAGAATCCATCGCATGGGAGGCAAATTATCATCTCGAATTGTTACAAGTGTACCGATTTTAATCTCTGTCGTAGATCCTTTATGCCAGCCCTTACGAACGGTTAATTCGTTTAAGTATTCCTTATTCCATCGTGACCAGAAGTGTTGTTTCATCTGCTGGACTTGTTGCCAAGAAGAAAGTCTACTTGTTTGCAAGTCCAACAAATTGTGTTCTGGCACATTTGTTAATGAGTCACCTATTAAGAAATGACCAGGAGTTAAGGCGATAAGATCATTAGGATCGGAAGGTATTGGAGTTAAAGGGCGAGAGTTTAAAATGCCTTCTACTTCTGTTGCGAAGGTTGTAAATTGCTCGTAAGTGAGGATCGTTTCTCCGATAACTCGTGTAAAATGATATTTAAACGATTTTACCGCAGCCTCCCAGAGACCGCCGAAGTGTGGCGATCGAGGAGGAATGAAATGCCAATTTATTTTGGCTTGATTAGCAAGTTTACTTGTGATTTCATCGTGTATTTTTTTATTGTTTAAAAACTCATAAATTTCATTGATTTCACGGTTCGCACCTTGAAAATTAGTCGCATTATCGGAGTAAAGATCCGTACTTAATCCGCGTCGCGAAAAAAATCGTTTCAAAGATGCTAAGAAGGCTTCAGCAGTAAGATCACTAACGATCTCGATATGTACAGCTTTTGTAGAAAAACAAACAAAGATAGCAACATAAATCTTTACTTTGATTCTATTTCTATGCTTTTTTTCCTTTATAAAAAACGGTCCACAAAAATCAACGCCTGTATGTTTGAAAGCTCTTTCGAAGGTTACACGATCTTTGGGTAATTCACCCATAAGATAAGTTGGAAATTTAGGATTTGCTCGTCGACAAGTGATGCATTTGTTAAGGATATTTTTTACTTTGTTCTTAATGTCAACGATCCAGAAATTATTCCTGATAGCATTGATAGTGGATTGTATCCCGGCATGCATTAATTTTAAATGTTCATCGCGGATAATGATATTTGCAATGCAATGATCCTTGGGCAATAAAATTGGGTGTTTTTGATCATACGTAAGATTCGATTTATTTAGTCTACCCCCCACTCTAAGAACACCATCAGGATCAATAAAAGGATTTAGTGCTGATAATTTGCCGTCAATCCACCCCTTTGATTCTAACGCTTTCATTTCTGTAGAAAATGTTTCATTTTGCACGTTTTTTATTAAACATATCGAAGCCTTTTCCAATTCGTTTGGAGTAAGCATACCGATTGGTTTTAATTTGCGAATTTTTATGTCTATAAACCGTTGGCAATAAGATATTATTCGCAAAAGTTTAGGAAGGGAGCTTATTCGCTTAAAAAGAGTGCTTATGATTTCGTTGTCACGCTTTTCACTGTTTTTATTAATTGTTAAGTTAACGAAGGTATTTTGAACTTCCGGTATTTCTGCAATTTTAACGATTGATCTTGGCCAATGTTCTTCGTTATTATTAATCCATGCCGGACCATTGAACCATAAAGAGTTATTCAAAATTTCTTTAGGAGAGAGACCGCGTGAAACTAAATCCGCGGGGTTGTGCTCGCTGCGAATATGTCGCCATTCGCAATTATCTGTAATTTCTTGAATTTTATTAACTCGATTGGATTCAAAAGTTTTTAAAGTGTGGGACGGACTTTTTATCCAATGGATCGCGATTGTTGAATCCGACCAAAGAATTGTTTTCTCGAAGTTTAATCTGCGTAAAGCGTGAGTAGTTGATTGAAGCAAGTTTGCTAAAAGCAAGGCAGCGCAGAGTTCGAGACGGGGCAAAGATAATTTTTTTTAGTGGCGAGACTCTTGATTTTGAACATATTAAATGAGTAAAATTCTCTCCCATTTGATTAGAAGAGCGAAGGTAGATGCAGGCCCCGTAGGCCTTCTCGCTCGCGTCACAGAAACCATGTATTTGTAACACAGAAAAATTATCTATTATGATTTTTCTACCGATATTGAGATTCTCAATGAAAGGTAGTTCATCTCGGTACGCACACCAAGCACTATGTATATGTTGTGGTACCGATTCGTCCCAATCCATTTTTAACAACCACAATATTTGTAAGAAAAGTTTTGCTTTTAAAATTACCGGACCTACAAGGCCAAGAGGATCGAACAGCTGTGCAGTTAACGACAGTATTGTTCTTTTTGTTATTGGCAGATTGCTATCTGCCACTGTTACTGAGTACGTCAGTGAGTCTAATTTCGGGCTCCAATACACACCTAATGTCTTTGTAATATCTCCTAAATTCAAACAAAGATAAGAATCGGTATTATCTGTTGCTAGTGAGGAGATAAGACTCGGTTCATTGGAGGCCCATTGTCTTAAATGCATTCCACCTTTCTCAGTAATGCACTTTAATTCCTTTATTAGATTTTTCGCTTTATCGATACTAGATTCACCAGTTAATAGATCATCCATATAAAAATCTTCTTTTAACACTAGAGAAGCATTTGGATACAACGCGCCTTCGTCATCAGCTAATTGGACAAGAGATTGTGTCGCTAAAAAGGATGCTGACGAAGTACCGTATGTAACCGTATTTAAATCAAAGATTCTTACAGGTTGATTATTGTCAGTACGCCATAGAATTTTTTGAAATTTGCGATCGTCTGAATGAAGCCCAATTTGACGGTACATTTTTTCAATGTCAGCTGTTATCGCGTATGTATGTGATCGGAAACGTATTAATAAAGAAAAAAGATCATCTTGAACATTCGGTCCTACCATTAAGACGTCATTTAATGATTTTCCCGTGGACGTTTTTGCCGAGGCGTCAAATACTACCCGAAGTTTTGTCGTTAAACTGGATTGTTTAATGACAGGGTGATGTGGCAAAAAATAACCATCAAATTGGGAAGTCGATGTATTTTCGGACATGTGACCTAAAGCTTCATACTCATTCATAAATGCAATATACTGTTCCTTAAGATCAGTTTCTCTCGTTAAAGATTTTTCTAATGAGTAAAAACGTTTAAGTGCTCGATTGTAAGATTCGCCGAGTGCGTTTGAATTTTCTTTAAAAGGGAGTCTTACGACGTATTTCCCGGTTTCAGGTTCACGATAAGTATTTTTTTTATAATGTTCCAAACAATTCCTTTCTTCGTTCGATAGGATTTTTTTGGAAGGGACATTTTCGATTTCCCAGAATTGCGAAATTTTATTATGTAATAAGTCGAAAGCTAAATTACAAGTAGCGGCTTTAGGAAATTCCTTTCCCGGAATTTTCCCTCCTAGAATCCAACCCAAATGTGTTTTTTGTAAAATTACGTTATTATTTGCTAATGATAATTGCCCGATACAGAGTAATTTTAAAAATATTTCACCACCGATTAAGATATCGATTGGACCCGGTACGTGAAATTCTGGATCTGCTAAATGGATATTAGTCGGAATTTTTAATCCGATTTGATTAATAGGTTGGGTCGGTGAACATTCATTAATTTCTGGAGTAATCAAAAACGTTAATTTTGCTCGATAATTGTTTAACCGTGATTCAATAGTTGAGTATGTTATTTTCGTTACGGTTGAATTCATTTGATTCACACCCCCCAGAGGGATTTCCTGCTCGTATTGTTTAAGTCCTAATTTTTTTGCTAAATTTTCGGTTATAAAATGTACCTGCGACCCGCCGTCAAGAAGCGCGCGACACGCATGAGGATTTCCCTTGATATCAAGAATATGGACAATGGCTGTGGAGAGTAAAACTTGAGAGTGGGCTATATTATGCAAGGTAGCAAAATTAACCTGTGCAGGTTTCTCGTCATTAATTCCGTGTAAAAGCGTGTGATGTTTTTTATTGCACGTTTTACATAGAGTAGATTTACACTCATTTACAGTGTGATTAGATCGAAGGCAATTGATGCAAAGTTTTAAATTGTTTATTATGTCTAGTCGTTCCGATAAATTTGCGTTTATTAACTTTTCGCAATATTGTGCAAAATGTGCACCTTTACATACGTGACAAAATGCCTTATGTGTAGCGTATGAAGAATTAACACGATTTGCGTTTGATTGAGACTTAAAATGATTATTACCACGGTTTTGATTTTCAGTGCGCGACGAAGCTTTGTCCTGTTTCTCGTTTTTCAAGATTTTATTTGTTTCTAATACCCGTTCTCGACAATGTAAGAATTCAAGTAATTCTTCCATTTTGGGGGAACTATTAGATTGGATATTTTCTTTCCATTTTAATCTAGTTTGTGGGTCTAATTTCGATACAACCGCATAAATTGGAAACGATTCAAGAAAGGGTTTGTTTAGAGCTTCTAATGCTCGATAATGCTTTGTCACATTATCTAAGAGATCACCAATCGATGTCGCGGATGCATTTGGGCAATGGGGTAAATCAAAAAACGCCTTTATATGATTATTGATAACTAAATAAGGATCATCGTAATATTTCTCTAATATTTTCCAAGCTACTTGATAATTAGCATCGGTTGTTTCTAGAGCTTCAATTTTATCGGCTGCTTTGCCACTTAAACACGATCGTAGATAAACAAGTCTTTGAGCATCAGAATAACGCTTATCATTGTGAACCGATGATTTGAAAACGTCACTGAAACCCGGCCATTTTTCGTAAGAACCGCTGAAACTAGGTAAATTTAACGCTGGAAGCCGAAGATTAATTGAATTATCATTTATCTGTTGTGTGGCAGCTAACACGGGTGTATGATTTTGATTATTCGTATCGTTAGCAGAATTTTGAGTAGTAGACAAATCGGAAGATGTATTATTTGTTGTTGGTTCTTTTAATACTAATGTTCGTTTTATTTTTGTACATAATGCGGATAATCTATCTTCGAAATCGCCTCTATTATCATACTCGGCTTCAAGATTTTGATCGGAAACTAAGGATTCTATCTCTGTCTGTCTTTCTTCAAAATGTATTTTCACTGACTCTAACTCGCTTAATTTACTTTTTATTTCGAAAACGTCTATTGAATCGATAGGTTTATTGAGTAAATTTTCAGAGCGTGTTAATTTCGTTTTTAAAGCACCGATAAGCCTTCTCAGCGTCTTTATACGTTCTTCATTTTCCATTTTTGTGCGATTACGATATTGAAGGACAGGAAATAGAAAAATTTGGAAGTTCGAGTATATAAAGGAAATGTGACTCAGAATACAAATGTGCAAGACTTACCCTTCTGGAAATTCTGGAAATTCTTAAACACTTATGTTAAAACCATAAAGGAGAAAATACAAATGCACATAATCACACACGCACACACCCTTCACAAAACCTTATGGTCCACTAATTTGTCAATATTTAATACACTTCAGGTTGATGATGCTCGTTTTAGGGACCTTGCTGCGATAAAAACGATAATGGTAATGTTGATGGCTCTGCTCTCTGCTGCTGGCACAATACTTAATTTGTGATATTTAGACTTTATCTCAAATTAAGATTGCTTCTCGTTCAGGAATTAGTTTTTGTTCACGTTCACGTTATTGTTGTTTGATTGGAGATCACAATAACCAATGTTTGATTTGATTATTGATTTGTAGATTCTTTCACACTCGGTTGAAAATAAAGATTTTGCACGTTAAATCTTTAGATGTGATGGAAATCTTGAAGATAGTGAAAACTTCAATTACTGAATCTTCTGATTTCGTTTCTCGTTCACGTTATTGTCAAAGAAGACAATGTTGAATTGCTCATCACCTTGCTTAGATATGATGATACTGCTCACACATGGCAACTGTATCCGGCTCGAAGGACCAAAAATGTTGTGACTATTAATAATTTTGATATTATTAACAGTGCTTTTTCGTGTAGGTTGACGTTGATAAGCAAGAATGAATAGAGCAACTCATTTTAATGAATTTAATTTTAATTAAACATAGAAATTAGTACATTTTAATCATGATACATTGATTTGATGCTGACTGTATGGCTATACAGTTTTGACTGACTCAAAAACTAAGTGTACAGGCTACTGTTCTATCTATTCTAACCTTTTCGAGGTAGGAAGAACTAAGGGTGGGAGTATCTCCAGGTACACCTTTTGCAAATATACCCCTTCTCAGGAAGTCTAGGTTTTAATAACCGACGATTTATCACTTAAGTACGGTGCCTAAATAAACTTATGTTTCTGCCCTTTAAGCTTAAATCTCTAAAGATTACAGTTTCAAATATATTGCTAATAAAACGATAAAATTAAATGTTTAGAATTTTGAGTATACAACGACAATCGATTTAAGCTAAAATGATGCCAAAACAAGATTGTAAAAGGCTAATAAAATAAATCCGTAGTTGGTTTAGAAATACACGTTCCAAATAGAAAATTTGAGATCCAAACTAAAAATAATAAAACAAGTTGAGGGTCTCAACAAATACATAACCTCACTTTTATGTTCGCACATTAGCCCATTTCGTCTCTCGTCTATGTTTCATCTTTGCACTGCCTTGTTTGGTTTTTTTCGTTTATTACCCTGGTGTTTTTTGGATGTTAACAAATCCTTGATTAAAAATGACTTAGCCAAAAGATTTAGTTTGGAAATATTTTCAAAACAGGACCGATAAAATACAATAACAAAGTTAAATTTTTCTGTAAATTTTGTGACCAAGAGTACAGAAAAAATGCAACAAGGCAAACTAGACATATGCTTTCATAATTTGTAGGTACACATTTTATTAATATAAAAGGAATCAAATTTTTAACACAAAACAAACTTTTGTTTTCCAAATTTCTTATTTTTCAAATACAAGGTGTCCAGCGTTCAGGAAATGCGTGAAAAGCGGTAATTGTACTGGAAATTTTT
Source organism: Ganaspis brasiliensis (assembly GCA_037103525.1). Classification (NCBI taxonomy): domain Eukaryota; kingdom Metazoa; phylum Arthropoda; class Insecta; order Hymenoptera; family Figitidae; genus Ganaspis; species Ganaspis brasiliensis. The sequence goes on from JAZKLR010000427.1 coordinate 116,057, forward strand.
TGATGCGGAAAAAGTACGGGATTTTTTTCCACTAGGAATTTTAAGCATATAAAATTATTTACACAAATTTTTCTTATAAATTTATATTTAAAAAATTTTTTTTCTGGGGTTGGAAATTAAAACCAAAAAAAGAAAATTAATGAAATTTTATGGCTTTAAAAATTTTAATATTTTTCAATTTATTGAAAAATAAATACTTTTCAAATTAAAATGTAGCAATTGAATTATTTTTTTTTTTTTATAAAATAATCTTTTTTTGAAACAAAAATTAAAATTAACATAGAATAATACATGCAAAAAAATGTTGAGGGGACTTTATATATTCAAACGGGAAATGTACAGGAAGTTTATTTAATGTCTTGGCTGGACACTCTGAAATAAAATTTTTTATTATTTAAAAAAACTTTTTGATACAAGAGTAATTTGTTACTACTTATATACTATAACAACAATATAGTATTTAATAAAAGATATTATCATACATTATTTATATTACTGTAGGTACTTAAATTATTAAAATTCTCTTGGAAAGAGAACATTACCGTAACTTCTCCATGTAAATTACCCGATTTTAAATTCTCGAGAATTTAAGAATGCTAGCCACCGAGCAACTGTGCATTTAAGATTTCGTGTGACCGCACCCTACATGAGGAATATGCAAGGATGTGCATGTATAATACCCACGAAGGAATAATAAGGAGACCGAACTGTAGTGTTCAGCCCTGTAGAAACTGTGCCAAAATTCTGTCTTGGTCACTTGTTGAAAATTAACTCTGATATGAGTACGCGTGCGCGGCGCACTGTTGCCATCTTCGTTGCTCCCAAAAGTAGAATGAGAGAGAAAATTATTATGGCGGGAATCGAAACGTCAACTGATATTTAAGGTTATGTTTATTAATGTAAACAAGTATCGATACATCGATATATCGATAGTAATCGCGTACTGAGCATGCGTACTCATATCAGAGTTAATTCCAATACGTGAACCAAGACAGAATTTAGTCACGTAAAAATCAGCGAGTGCAGTCTCATTATTCCTTCGTGATAATACCCCTAATAGCACCGAATGTTCCAAGAACGTAGTTGGAATGGTCCACCGGTTTCTTGGGTACGTTCCCCAGGATCGTTCCAATATACCTGACAAATCCGTTCCGGATTTCACTAGGCTAGGAACGTTCAGAGAGACCATTCCTGGAATGTTCCTAGTGTAGTGAAATCCGGAGCGGATTCGTCTGGTATATTGGAAAGCTCCTGGGAAACGTACCAAAGGAACCGGCGGACTGTTTTAACTACGTTCTCAGAAACGTTTCCCGGAAACTTCCTTTGGGTACTTCCTGTAAGCTTCCCGGAAACTTCCCTTGGGAACTTCCTGGAAACTTCTCTTGGGAACTTCCTGGAAACTTCCCTTGGGAACTTCCTGGAAACTTCCCTTGGGAACTTCCTGGAAACTTCCCTTGGGAACTTCCTGATATCTATTTTTCAATTTGATTTTATTTTAAATTTATTTCAATTAAAATATTTAAAATTTTGAACATCTTTAAGAATCTTCTGCCAAAACTTGGTTCAGGAGATTTCAAAATGTGTAGACACATTCAGGAGATTCTTAAAGATATTCAAAACTTTAAATATTTTAATTGAAATAAATTTAAAATATTTAAATTCAAATTAAAAAATAGATATCAGGAAGTTCCCAAGGGAAGTTTCCGGGAAGTTTCCAGGAAGTTCCCAAAGGAAGTTTCCATGAAGTTCCCAAAGGAAGTTTCCGGGAAGTTCCCAAAGGAAGTTTCCGAGGGAAGCTTCCTAGGAGGAGGACATTTTGCTATTTCCAGGAAGCTTCCTGGAAACTTCCGAACTTTTCATGGGAAGCTTCCTGGAAATTCGGGTGCTATTTGGGAGTTTTCTAAATTTTTTATGTATTATACATCTTGACTTATAACATGCGGAATTTTCAAATTTTGTAATTAATAAATTTTTAATAATGATAAGTTTTACATAAATGTTGGAAAATATAACAATTTATTTGTTATTAAAGTTAATTACCCAGTGTTAGCAAACATTTTAATGTTGAATTATTGATAATAATTTGAAGGAGCAACATAACATTTTACCTTAGGGTACTGGCACATGGTGGAACATAGCAGCATAGAGGAATAGAATAGACCAATCAGGAAATGCTTCCCAATGTAACCAATTATCTGCTTGGTCTATTTTATTCCTCTATTATTATGTTTTCCTCCATGTGCCTGGGCCCTTAGGTTGAAATCAGATAAAAGCGTCAAACGTTGCGTCGTAATGACATAGAAAGAGATAGAAACATATCTGCGTCTTTTTTTTCTCATTATGACGCAAAGTTTGATGGTCCCATATGATTTCACCCTTAAAGGTCTCATCCCATGACAGCGTCAAAGCAGAAAACGGAAAACGTTTAGCCAATAGGAATATGTTCTACAAAGGAAGTTATTGTAATTAAGCGTTCTGATTGGAGCAACGTTATACGCTTTTCTTTTTTGCGCATTCACGCTGCCGTGGGACGGTACCTTAAGGATGAAATCAGATGCATGCATCAAACGTCAAGCTTCAAGCTGCAAATCATGAGAGTGAGAGGGACAAAAAGATATAACTATCGCACTCACTCTCATGATTTGCAGCTTGCTCGCGTTCATAGGACGCCGGCCTTTTACCCCCTATCTACATGGAGCTGATTATGCGTAAATACGCAGAACGTATAAACATATAATTGTGAGACAGACAAGGACAGACAATGTTTGTTATTGTTGCGGTCGTTTTCTCCCTAATTGGCTTTATTGCGCGTTTTGACGCTTGACGCAGAATCAGCTTCCATGTAGATAGGGGGTTAGGCTGGCGTCCCATGAAAGCGTGAAGCGTCGCGTCGTAATGAGAGAGAAAAAGACAAAAATATATCTACGTCTTTTTCTCTCTCATTACAACGCTACGCTTTACGCGTTCATGGGACGCCGTCCTAAAACTAAATTTTCTACAATTTTCTGCGTATAATACGTTTTCTACGTATTATACGTAGAAAACTTCGAGGAAAGCACTTTTACCCAGCCCTGGGAATATGTTCTTAGTTTAGAGACCCAACTCTGAATTCTTGAATCCAAGTTGTTAGCAAAAATGTCATAAGTTGAAATTAAAAACATGGAGAATTGTCACTTACATCATTTTGTAATGAGAGATATTTGTTTTAAAAAAATAATTGTGTAATTTGTCTTTTATGTATTATATTATGTATTATAAACAAAAATATGTGAACTTACCTTTAACCAATTTTGACAAGAGCGAATAAAGGTTAGTGAATCAAACTTAAACTTGAACTGTTTACATACATATATTATGTTTCTATGATACGAAATAAATTTTTCAATAACTTACAATGTCAACTTTCCTAAAAATGTACTCTCAAAATACAAAAGTGCACTGAGCTTTTAAAATTAATTTATAAAATTACGAGCAAGTCTGTAGCGGCCATGACAGGTATCATTTTAATACCTCCAATGAGTATCGAAATTTGATTCCGCTGAACGCATCACTTTTAAAAATAATCCTCGGAAATCAAATCAAATTGATACAAACTTGGGATATCAAAACGTTGCAGTCAAGTTTGATACCTATCAGAAAACTGTGTAATATTAAATAAATAAATAACAATAATTTACATGTGAGGAATGTAAAAGATGCGACACAGAAGAGAAAATTAGATTATCAAACTAATGATAACTTTACAGAAATGAAAAGAGATAGTAGTAGTCCTTCATTGCATACAAAAATAGAACAGAAAAAAGTTGTTAATATTCCTGCCCAGTGAGAAATAGTTGCTCGATCCGATGTCGATTCGATATCGATTCCATCGACAAATCATCAATGATCGAAATGCAATATGATTTTGATGTAAAATCGATGTTGCATTAAGAGGCGCTGTATGTACTGTTTTTTACCAAAAAAGCAGAGCACGATTAATTTTTAATAATTTGGACACTGAATTCACAAAATTTCCAAAATATGTAAATCGACGTCGAACCGAAATCGAATCTATAAATTTTTTTTTCTCCAGTCATAGAACATTTTTAAAATATTTCAATAGATGTCGAATCGAAGTCGAATCGATAAAAGTTTTCCTGGCAAACTTGTTTTTTGCACTGAAGTCATTTTGGCTTAGTTTTTTTCATTTTCTACATTCCTTACGAATATATTGTCAAAAACTAGAAGTTAGGCGTAACTGCGTAACCCTGATCGCTTCTACATGATCTTTTCCATCTTTTATAATTTTTTTGGTTTTTTTAATTGATGTTAGTGGTAAGTATCATCTTCTAAAAACTGTTTTATATTTATTTTAGGTAAAAACAAAAAATTAAGTTTATTTTCATAATTGACATTAACTAACACATTATTAGTTTATTACATAATAATTCCTCAAAATTATAATAGCATTATATGCACCTCGGGAGGCCGATTTTTTTGCATAATTCACTGAGAAAAATGGATGTTCACCCGTAACATCTAGATGTTAACGCGTAACATATTTATCATTTAACATAGGGACAGCTATCTAGATATCAAAAATCTAGATGTTAGACGTCATTTTCTAGCATCTAATTCTTAACATCTAGATATTAAAGTGTAATATCCAGATGTTCAACGTTAATATTTTTTTTTAAATATTTTTTCGTGTTTTCGATCAAATTCAGATAAATCCGAATTTTTACTTAACAGAGTTTTTTGGTTTTAAGTAAAACTCCTGGTATACTGACTGCCCACACATGTATATTTAAGATTCTTTTGGATTTTTAGGTTTCCGGTGATTCAAAATGGCGGAATCCGCATCTACCGCAAAACGCCTTCTTTTTTAGAGTCAACTTCATGACATTAAGATAAACGTTTAATATAACATTTTAGATGTAAAAATAATTTTTTTCTCTTTCAAAATACTTCCATTTTAATATGTTTTAATGTTTAATATGTTAGGTTTAGATAGATATTTATAAAAATAAATCAATAATGAAATAAAATCGAAAATGTTCATTTTTCGACTTTTCCATTAAAAAATTCCCTTAATTTTAAATTTTGCACAAGCAACCTTCATTTTGTTTGGTAATTTGCAACTTCAGTCAAATAAACATTCGATGTTTCAAAAATTCTATCAAAAAAGCAAAGAAAAATTTAGGCACATAGAAATTCTAACCATCAAAAATTCGGTCAAGTGAATATTCTGAGATTTAAAAATTGTTCTTACTTAAAATTTTGTTAGGTGAGAGTTTTCGTAAATGAAAATTGTGTTGGATATATAAATTGAGAAAACTAAAAATTCTGTACGCATAAATATAATATAAAAGGGGCTTAAATGAATCTGACCGTCGATCGCATTTCGATCACTGTTCGATAAATCGAGATCGAATCGAGGTCGAAACGACATCAATACAATGTTTTTCATTTATCATCGATTTTTCGTCGATATCGAAAATGCATGGATTTCAGTGTCAGATTTACATCGAAACGATTAGACACATCGACGGAATATCGACCGATAAATCGACGTCTATTCGACGTCGATTCGAGCATTCATTTCTTACTGGGTGACTAAGAAACTAGAAAAAGCAGTACCACTTATGAAAAAATGTATTGTAAAAGACCTAAGTTAAAAGAAGAGATAATAGATGGGAAAGAGAGTCAAATAACAAATATGGAAAGTGTAAATAGTGACAGAATATAAATGTTTGTAAGAAACACATGTTAAAAATGCGACAAATTCTATTAAAGTAGTAAAAGAAGGTAATAATTTTAAAATATTAGAAACAATAGTAGTAAGAAGATATTTTTTATCAATGATAATGAAAAAAGTAGAAAAACTAGAGCAGAACATCAGAAAGAATATAGTGAAATGATGAAATTAAAACAAAAAAGAATTGATATCAAAGAAACAGAAATATCAGTTATGAAAGATGTATGTTTTAGTAGTAAAACAGATTTAAATTTTTTTAAAAAAACACATAGATAGTGCTGTTAAAGAAGAAAAGGAAGATAATAATTCTGACAAATTAATAATTTCTAGCGATTGTAATGAGACAAGTAAAAAAGTCTTGCAGAATATCAAAAAATGTTGAAAGTCAGTAAAAGTATCTTAAAGAACTAAGAGAAGATGATTAGAATGAGAAATTACAAAGAAAAGTGAGACAGACAAAAATTGTTAACACCTCTAATCAGAAAATTAAAAAAAAGTTGAGCAGAATATAAAAAAAAGCTATCGTCAAAGATTGAAATTGAAACAGAAGATGTGCCATGATCAGGATGAAAATAATGAAATACTATATTCAAAAGATATGCAGAGGAAAGATGTAAGAATTTGTGATGAGAAAATGAAAAAAAGTCACGCAAAATAACAAAAACAATAACGTAAAAGATTTAAATTACAAAGAAACGTAATTGCTGATGAAAAATAGATGTTTTAGCACATACAGATAAAAAATGGTCATTTATTCGAATGAAAACAACATTGATATTCGTGATTTTGCTTATGCAGAAAAAAATAATAATAGCATATATGTTCCAAGTTATAACGAACATTACCTTGGTATCGTTACCTTCAGAAAAATACCCTTGTGAACTAAAAAAATTGTTAGATGGATCTCATTAGATATCTGATAATTTTAGGAATAATATAAGACTTTGCAATAATTCATTTGATTTTGCATCTTAAAATGCCAATGTAGTTAATTTTAATAATAGAAGTCGGGGACCATTTTAATAAATAATTTAAGGTCGAATTTATTATCAAATCAACAATTTCCTAATTCCTGAAATGGATAATGATCCATCTCTTGATCAATTATTCCTGTTAGATCCAAAAGAAGCAATTTGATATAGATTAAACAAAGATGACAACTTAGATGTAGATATATTATTTAGTATTGACAAATTATTGAGAGATTGTAACGCATATATACAAATTCTTTTTTAATCCACAGGCACAAAAATGGCGCTTTTAGATACCTGAAGACAGCGACTAAAAGGCACTCATTTGTTGGATTGTATAAAAATGATGTCTATTTTTACCCTTGGGCAAAAAAGGATGCAAGACGCGTGTGTTTTTTTAACCTTAGGTTAAAAATGGACGCCATTTTCATATAATCAAACAAATGAATGACTTTCAGTCCCTGTCATCAGGTTATCTAAAATCGCCTCGTTTGTGCCTTTGGAATAAAAAGTATTGTAAGCAACACGGGTTTAAAGTCAGTCCAATTTGTTTACAATGATGTTTGTGGACGAGTGATAGTCGAGGGCGAAAAAAAATGTAATTTACAATTTTTAAAGGTGTAATGAAGTTGCTGCTATTTTTAATATGAATGCTGAAAGTTTATATCAGAGTCTTATGTAACGATTTATAGTACATCCATTCAACAATTGCAATTAGTTAGTCATTTAGATCCCAATGTTAAACCATATATATATCTTATACTTTATCCTCTAGAAAGCAAGGGTTATAGTCTCGATATGATTCGTACTCGTAGTAACAAACCAACCAGAAGCCAAACTGTGTCCACATCTGCTTATATAAAATATAAAATAGAAGTAAGAGATCATACCTTCAATCAATTTTTATATGGTGGAAGAATGTTTCAGCAATTTTTAGTTGATAATTATGTCAAAATTGAAAACGTTAGGTTACATTTTTGTAAAAATAATCATACAAAATTAAGAAGTAGAACTTACAAAGGATTAATTGATCATTTAGATAATCAAGAAATTGAAAATAATGTACTTGTTGGCAAGATGTTAATACTGCTTTCAACGTTTATAGGATCACTTCGTAACATGTTAATAGTAAATTGTGCGCACGCATGTCATACGATATTTTTTCGCACGCTATTGATAGTTCAGGTAATTCTAACGATTTTCGTGACAAAATATAAAATAGAATTCAGAACAATAGTGATATAATTATTACAACCCTGTTCCCGTTACGTCATACCCTATAAGCTGATTCATTTGTTGAAATGACACCACGACATGGCGCGCAGTTTTTGTTCTAGTATATATATTATAATAAGATATAATATCTTTTAAAGCATTTTACAGAAAATCTTTTTTTTTTGTTTTTTGTAATTTTCAAATTTTTTGTTCAAACATTGTAGTTGTGATTTATTTTAAAATTGCTGACGCACTTAAATATAAGTATGTAAGAGTTAAGACAAATCCAGATGCCATTAAAGACATATACGACGGGGCTAAAAACAAAGAAATGATGGAGCCGAGAAATTTTCTGTCCAATGCAAACAACTAATAATTCACACTGTGGATCGATGGCGTAAAATTAACTGTATCTTCGAAGGTTGTTGGATAGCCAATTGTGGTACTGACTCACGAACTATCTTTTTATACAAGAAAGAAACATTTGATTTTAGCCGGAATTTTTATGGGCAGTGAAAGTCCAGATCTGAATAGACAAATAATTCCAGTTGTACGTTAAAGGGTCAGTATTGGTTTTATTGTACATATTTTTAAGAATTTATATTTTATGTTTGAATATATTTTTATAACCCAGTGTTTTTACACATAAAAATTGATATTTAAAAGTGCCAATAAATATTTTTAACCCTATTTTTAGAACTAAAATTGTTTAATATATGGGTTAAATATTAATGTATAATTATTTCCGTAGTTCATACCAAAGCGTCACATGCAAAGAAGAAGAATGCCTGAATATTTGAGCTGAATCAGTCGAATAAGTTTTTTAAATCGTGTCGGCCAGGTCGAAAAACGTTGTTTCGAGAAAAAGGCGTTTAACATTCGCTCAATATAAATATTCTATTGTGCTTCTTATTTAAATGGTAAAAAGGACTTGAATTCATAAATAATTTTTTCTAACATTGCTATGAATGATCAAATAATAAATTTTACAAATGTTACTTTTCACATTTGTTTAAACAATTTGTTATTGCTGTTGCTATGAACCAATATGCTTCTGCGGTATGGCGTATATTAGCATGTTTTTGAACCCTACTACCTATATAATGGTCTTTACCTTATTTCTACTGGTACATAGTATACAAAATTGATGTTCTTAAAAAATAAATGTTTTTAAAACATAAATCCATACTGACCCTTTAACTTGAAGATCTTCGTGTTAATGGAATTAACTGATCACCCAGAGAAGGAATAAAAGTAACTATCAAGTTTATCATTATTATCATGTTTACAGCAAAGAGCCGTTACTCTCAGAGCTTTTTCATTTTAATCTTGCTAATGGATCTATTGCTGATTTTTGACACAATTTAGATCTTAGAAGAGGAAAACAATATTTCATAATGATAAGAACAAATGCTGGAAAGCCATGGTATATCGGGGATTCTCCTACCCACCAAAGGATATATAAATTACTTAAAGCTGTTAAACCTCCTATACGAATCTCTAGACGTTCTCAAAGTATATTGATGTAACTTAACTTTACGTCCATCATAGAACAAGAACTACAACTAGTAAGTCAGTTTATGAGGAAAGTTGTCTCTGAATTCGAAATGTATAAAAAGGAAAACATGTCTAACAATGTACATCCTGCAGGTCAACAAGGCATTTGGGTGAGAAACTGGGCACCACTGTGAGGATACTCAACTTTTCCTTTTGAATCTATGAACCGAAAGATTGTTGCAAACATCACAAGACGAAACGGCAGAGCAGAACAAATCGTAACTCGCTTTTCTTCGAAAAAGTATGTAACCGATTTGTCAGACACTAAAAACGTCAATCAAGCAACAAAGAGTTATATACGAAACTTAATAAAAACATCAAAGGGAAACGTACGGGCAGAAATAATTAAAGATGATTACATAGTCAAGAAAAACGAAGAAATTGACATCTTAGAAGCAGCGGGATTTCAAATCAAAAGAATAAGAATTATCATGTAACTCCAAAAAACTGTTATACAAGGGGTAAAATATCAAAAAACTAATAATAGAGTACCGTCAACTGGGGTAACTTCGGACAAGCAGGCTAATTCCGGACACTTAAAATGTAGCTGTTACCAACTTCACATTCTTTTCATTTCTTTAGATCACGCAGTTAAAAAGTTTATAAAATTAAAAATGCGATTTAAACTATTCGATACAATATTTTTGCAATGAAATTTAAGTGTCCGGAGTTAGCCTGCTTGTCCGAAGTTACCCTAGTTGACGGTAACGAACTACTGTGATTCTCTTACCTACAGTCGCTAACTACTAAATAGAGAAAATGCTTTTGAAACACAGTACATAAGAAAAATTAAAACATCAGAACAAGAAATGTTCATACCATACCAGGACCTCATGTTACCAACCATCAAAATCACAACATCGGCAACAAACTACGTGGTTTTCTAATCAACAACTTGGGAAACAGATTAGAATGAAGGTTTAATAAAACAGAAAATCTCAGCAATTATATCGCGAAGGTGATTTATATAAGGTAAATGTCCCTATTTGTAGACCCGTACCAATTTGTGCACAACTCAGTTTAAATGTTTAAAATAAAAACCAAACAATATAAAAATAATATAGAAAACAAATGTTTTTAATTTTACCTTTTTTTTAAAACCTTAATCAAAATCAATTTCAATTCAGAAAAGGATTGGCTTTATTTCAATGCAAATAAATATTTCCATAGAAGAATTTAAAACTAATTTTTTCTTTATTTATTTTAGCAAAATTCTTAGTAGTGCACTAATTGGGACATTTACCTTATTATAAGTATAATTTTATTGTAGGGCCAGTGGCCCAGTGCGGAGGAAAAAGAAGGGTGGTGCAAAATTATCTCGGGGACAAGTTCGAGTTTCAGTGTAGGGCCAATGCGGTAAGGAAATTGCTGTCCTTGATGGACAATTTAATAGCAACAAATTAACTATCGGGATAAAGTTGAGCTCTGTTTTAGTCTTTTTATTTTGGACATTCACCTAAATGCTTAGTAGTCTGCAGAAACGCAAAGGATATAGAATCCCAGTAAAAGAATTCCGATAGCATGAACAGAGAAAAGCAAAAGCACATTTGTGTCTGCAATCTATCTATCTGTTAACTAAGATATTAAAATCTGCTGGATTCAAAATATTGTGTTAACAAAAAAATCACTCTTAAACTGAAATAAAAATAAATGTATAATCATTAAATAACGTAAGAAAAGGATACAAAAAAATATTAAATAAATAAACAATTTTTACGATTCACAATTTTAGGTTATGAAGAAACTAATATATAAAGTATTTCGCTTAAATATAAATTATTTGGTACATTTTATAATTAATACAATATAAAAAATCGGGCAAGTTCGAGTTACACTCGCACTAAAATCCAGGGTTCCGTACACAAAACAAAATAATTTTTAATATATTTGATACTATTAAATATATAATATATAAATATATTATACATATTACATATAATATAATAAATAAAATAGAATATATAATGAATTTTTTATAAAAAATGGACCACCCTCCCCCCCTATCTTCCAAAATATTTTACTTAGAGAGTTCAAATTTTGTACAGGAATATATTTTCAGGTGTAAATAACATAAAAATTATAGAGAACGTGATCGTGATTGCATTTTTAACGAAAAATCCAGAGGTTTTAGCAAATATCCATAAAAAATACTCAGAAATCATTTTATTTCCTTAATTTTATTTCCTTTTATTTCCTTATGATCAACTTCTACAATCATGTTCTCTACAATTTTTCTGTAATCTACACGTGAAAATACATTTGTGTACCAAATTTGAACTCTCTAAGTCAAATTGTTTGGAAGTTATGGGAGGGGGGATACGGTAATTTTTAAGCATTTTGTTTTAAATCGTTGGTTTTTGCTTAAAAACACTATGATAACCATCTGCAACAAAGTTCTTTACAGTTTTTCTGTAATCTATATGGCAAACTACATATGTATACCAAATTTCAGCACTCTAAGTACAATAGTTTGGCAGATATGGAGGTGGCATTGTACACTTTTAATGCATTTTTGCTAAAAAAATGACCGTATCCCCCCCCCCCCTTATCTTCCAAACTATTTGACTTAGGATTCTTAAATTTGGTACACATATGTAGATTTACTTGTAGATTACAGAAAAATTATAGAGAAAGTGATGATTATAGCACTGTCAAAGTTATAACACTAAATTATGGCCCATATGTTAAAAAAATGCTCAAAAATATTGTTATTTCCTTGACAACGCTATGTTCAACACATACAATCATGTTCTCTATAATTTTCCTGTAATCTATACGTGAAAATAAATTTGTGTACCAAATTTGAGCTCTCTAAGTCCAATAGTTTGGAAGATCAGGGGGGGGGGATACAACCATTTTTTAACATTTTTTTAAAAAAATCTTTTTTTTAGCTCAAAAACGCTATGATAACAGCCTGCAACAACGTTTTTTATAGTTTTTCTGTAATCTACACATCAAACTACATATGTGTACCAAATTTTAGCACTAAAAGTACAATAGTTTGGCAGATAGAGGGCAAGAATGATACAAATTAAACGAATTTTTGCTAAAAAATGACTTTATCCCCCCCTTACCTGCCAAACTATTTAACTTAAAGAGTTCAAATTTGGTACCAAAATGTAGTATCATATATAGATTACAAAAAAAAATATAGACACCGTTGTGGTGATAGCGCTGCAAAAGAAAAGGCAAGAGATTTCAGCCAAAAAATATCAAAATTTCTCAAAAATCTTGTTATTTTCTTGACAACGCTATGTACAACCCCTAGAATCATGTTCTCTATAATTTTCCTTTCATCTATACGTGAAAATACATATGTGGGCCAAATTTGAACTTTCTAAGTCAAATAGTTTGGCGGCTAGGGGGGGGGGGATACGATTTTCGACAAAGTCTTGCCAATAGGGTTCCGTGCGTACACTTGTGATGTACGGAACCCTAAAAATGATAAAATATTCTAAAAAGGGCAAAATAAAAGCTAACAATGTTAAATAACAAACGTAATTATCTAATATTTGAAAATTTGCATATCCATTCTTACATTATACATATATTTTGGACTGACTACGATTAAGAAAGTAGTTTTTATCTTAGTCAATTCAAAATGTCCGTGTAATTACACTCTTTTAGATAACAGAGAACACTCAAGACTGCAATCTGTTAAAATCGAAATAAGAGATTGCAGATACCGATGTGCTTTCGGTTTTCTCGGTTGGTGTTATAAAGAATTTTTTACAGGAACCATGAGACCAGCAGAAAGTAAAATTAAGCGTCAGGATTTTTAAGGATTATGACATCAATCAACTTAAAATGCCTACTGCTACTCTGAATTAAAAAGACTATCATTCATACACTTTTAAATGCTAGATCCGCATTCATTATATAAAATTTAAAATATTGTTAAATATATAAACAAATTATTTAAACAATTAAAAAAACTTTTATGCTTTCCCATTTATAAAACAATCTGATTTATTTAACATATGGAAAGTGTAAATATAATGTTTATCATGCACATACCATCAATTAATCGATTAAGTACTCCATATTAAAATTTATTAATATTTCTAATGTTTTAGTAAATCTATTTTATATTCTAAACTGTACTTCTTTAAACGTCATTTGAAAGTTGTAAAATTAAACATAGTTAATTTGAAATTTGAAATTTGTTAACCTGAGTTCCACATATTACAGTAATGTCACTTTCACAACTCGGCTGGCTGGCTGGACAGCCAGCTGTTACTATGGTAACATGTGAGAGTAAAGAGTTCAGACAATAAAAATTTGAATTGTCTGAACCCTTCACTCCCACAGAAAAAAGAACAAAATTTGAGTTTTCGTATTTTTTACGTATGAAAAAAATTAACCGATTTTGGTTTATTTTTTTTAAAATACTCGTAAGAAATTCTACTATAATGTCTGACTGCCAAAAAATCGATATTAATTAAATATAACCTATAAAAATGTCAGTAACTTAAAAATCAATAGTAAAGTGTTCATTTGACAAGTAGAATTAGTCTTGTGGTTTGTTTCATGCCTGACTAACACTTGGATGTTTTTTGCTAGACATCCAGCAATGACAGAAATTGATGACCAAACATATGCAACCCCTCAATTTCACACCTTATCAATATTTTCATTCCTTAAGACTTTTACTCACTTTTGTAAACTAAATGATTTTTTATTAAACCTGACTAACAATTGAATGCGTTTTGTTGGACATCCAGCAATGACATTACTTGATGACCGATCATGATCAACCTCAGAAACTCACCCCTTATCGATATTTTCATGCCTTAAGACTTTTACTCACTTTTGTAAACGAAATGATTTTTTTAAGCCCGATTAACAATTAAATGTGTTTTGTTGGACATCAAGCAATGACATCACTTGATGATCGATCTTTGTCAACCCTCCAAACTCACCCTTCATCCATATTTTCATCCCTTAAGACTTTTACTCACTTTTGTGGACTAAATGCTTTTTTCAAGCCTGACTAACACTTGAGTGTGTTGTGATGGATATTTAGCAATGACATGATTTGATGACTGATTATGTTCAACCCCTCAAGCTTACTCTTTATCCATATTTTCATCCCTTATGACTGTTACTCACTTTTGTGAACTAAATGATTTTTATCAAGCCTGACTAACACTTTGTTTATTTTTTTTTAAATACTCGTGAGAATTTCTAGTATTAGGTCTGACTGACAAAAAAACGATATTATTTAAATATAACCTATAAAAATGTCAAAAACTTGAAAAGCTGTAGTAAAGTGTGGATTCGATAAGATCCATTAGTGTCGTAGTTTGTCTGAAACTCCATATATAGAAGTTTTGTGTTACCTGATTGCTAAAATATTTTGAATTCATGAAATACAAAATAGCTTATTGAAAACAGAGAAAACAATTTTTAAAATGAATATAATTTTAATTATATTAAATGTAATTGATAGTTTTCTGGTTAATAGGTGTGAACTTTATCTTCAGGTTAAATTTGAATTATTGAATAGTTTATGTTTCATACATTCTTATATGAATATATTTTTATATTTATATATTCATATAATGTTTATGTTAACATTTTTAGTTAGCGAATTATTAACTTAATATTAAATTGAAAAAGTTCTAATTTAAAGTCAAAATTAGCAATGTTCTATAAATATATTTCTGAACAAATATTAACTGACCACCCATTTCTGTTTTACAGTTTATAAGAAAACATTTAAAAAACTCTAAACTACAAGTCTATGGAAAAAGAACTAAAACATCGAATCTTTATGTATGTAAAATAAGAAAGAACACAATTAAGTTAAAATTTAATTAAAATTTACAATTCTGAAAAGTTAACGATTCAAGTTTGTTCTTTGATATTCTTTAAAGTACAAAATACATAAAACCCAGTTTAAAGTTGAATAATAGGAATAAGAAACAGAAAATAATTCTCTAATAATTTTGTTAACAGTTATCAATAAATATACTTTTTTCTATAATATTTTTAAACAATTGCATCAATTAAAAAATATTTTAAACTATTAACATTTTAATAATAATGCTTCTGCTTCTTCGGTTAAAGGCTTCGGATTTTTAGATTCTTTAATCCTCAAAGAGCTAACCACAGGATCTGAAGAAATCAGCAAATGATGAATGAGGTCATTATTCGTCAATTTTCTGTTGGACATTCTACAATTTTGACTTCTTGCCTGACAAAAGATCTTATTATTACATTCTTGTGGTTCTTCTGAGAGACAACCGAACGGTATATCAAAAGATTTAACAATCTCACTTCCGTGAATGAGTACTTTATGTACTGATGGAGGCATTGGATACCAACCATACAACTGTATGCAAATCTGAGCAGTTTTTAAACAATAAGATTTAAATTGATTACAATCGATGTTCTTATTGCGAGTTAAAACTTGTAATATTGAATGAAACCTGACATCCAAATTTTTATCTATGCCAATACATGCAGCAACTTCTTCAGCCTGAGCAAAAAAAAAACGTGCAACGTTACCTGTGTTTGTAGTTCCAGAACCTTGTTTGACGATATCAACTGGTAAAGATAATTTCGATTTTAATAGACATTAAATATGTTTCTTTCTCTGCTTTTTTAATTCTTGCCGCACCTTTCTTGAAATCCAGAGTATATGCCATATGAAGAAGATATTCCATGCACCTTATCCAACAATGCAATGTAGAAAGCCCGAACTGGTAATAAATTACCATACAAGGAAGTTTTTTTATATAAGTCAAAATTATTAATATATTTCGGACCAACTCGACAAATATTGCAAGAATTTAAAGCTTTCTGGTCACAAAGAACATTACACTTTTCCATTTATCATAGTACATTTCAGATTAAAAATTACATTAAAAGATGTATTATTAATTTCAATAATATATTTCTCGACTTTCTTTAATGAATCTGAGTAATAATTATACAATTCTAATGTTCTCGAAATATTTTTCTTTACGAAATCAAATTATACTGTCCTACAAAAGTGAACAGAATTTGGAGTATCATTACTCCAAATAACTGTATCATCAGTTTTTAATTGAAGTGGTACAAAAGATACTAAAAATACAGAATTATCTGACATATTATCGAGCACAAAATTTTCTTCACTAGTTCTTTCTTCACAGGAATCAAAACTGTCAGAATGATTAGTATCATTATCTTTGTCAGTACTGGTAGAGGAAGTTTTGCCTTGCATTTGTGAAGACCACTTTTGAAGCGTTGTTTGTTGTCCACCAGCCCCATCCATTCCTCATTTTCCCACAAGTATTATATTTTTATTAGAAAATTTTTGTAATTCTTCGATTTCGAATTTTTCGAGAATTCGTTTGGTTGTACGCATTAACAATGATGTGAACTCTACATCAGCTCCTAATTCTGATGAAGTTATGTGGTCAAATGGTGGATAGCACTCTTCCTTAGCTTTCGCAATTGTTGTATAAGGAGGATACACTTGATGATCTGAAAGTCTTTTGTTATGCTGTCTTAACTTTTCATACTTTCTTCATGACAAATTTAAATCTACATACATTGCTAAAATTTCCGAGTTATTAATCTGCTTGATGAATCAGCACTTATATCTTCAGGTTTATCCTCTAACATGTTTCTCTTCGGTTTTAAAGGTCTTTCTAATTCCTCTTTGGTGTGATTTAAAGCAAGTACTTCCACGCGTCTGAATTTTGTCTTCTCTGAGTCTTCTTCATAAGACAACGTTGGACTACCAATTTTCGTTTCTTTAAAAGGGATATCTTTTGCCGAAAGAGTATTTCCGTTTTCCGAAGAAGTATTACAATCATAATTAAACTCAACTACAAAATCACTTTCCAAGAATGTTTTATATTTACTGACAAATAATTTGTTATTTATTTTCGTATTTTGACACTTCTTATAATACTGCGGATAAAATATATTCTTCAGCTTACATTTCATTTCAGTTAACTGACCTGCAGAATAATTACTCGCATCTCTCATTTTCTCAACAATTACGTCTATTGTGTTTCTTTCTCCATTTGGATACAAATTCCAAAACATTTCACACAATCTTCAGTTATTTACTCTATAATTCATTTTGTCCTGAAATATTGTAAGTAAGCAAACTTAATCAAACACTTTTACATCTTTTTAGTCCGTTAGTTTGTTTATTTCAATAGAAAACTTCCTTCAAAAAACACAAAAGAGAAATGTGAAAGGGCTTTAAAAAAAGAGGAATATGAATGAAAATATTACTAGATATGTTGCTGTTAATTAAGATAAGCAAACTGATAATTTGAACATTTGTCATTGCATGCAGATTTACAATTTTGAAAACAGCATGAAAAAGTTAAAGTGCATATTTAAAGAATTTTTGGTTGTTAAGAGAATCCTCCTTATAAAACAATGGCAAAATCTACTCGAAAAAGTGTAAACTTTTAACTTGTAACGTCATGGTAGTTTTCATGCCGTTTTTTTCTGTATTTTTTGTTTACTTATCATTATTTTGTTCATTTTAAAACTCATATTGTATTAGGAGTTCAGAAACATGAGGAAGTATTCGTTCCGGGGGTTACTGAACTCCGAGTCCCAAACATTTTATGATTTTCTCAATTTCCAAGTCTGAAACTACTTTCAAACGAACATCGAAATAGAGAAATAAATTTGAACCCTAAAAGAATATTTTCCAGAAACTCACTTAAATCTGAAAAACATAAAATAGCCTGAGAAACAAATCTCAAAGGCGCTGCAACATGTACAAGCACTTTACTGGCCTGGCAAAAGACTCGGTAGTCCCTTTTTACGGAAAAGAGACTCTGACACCCCCTCTAATAACTGCTGTTAACCAATTTGATGGTTAACAGGCCTCAAGAAAAATGAAATACTCCACTTTTGAAGGAAACTCATATTACACGCCACAATGGTTTATGCGTTCCAGGGCACGGATTCTCTGTAGCACCAGCGCTACGGTAGCGCTGTTTGCTTTGTACTATATAATTTTGGGATATGTAAGCTGAAATGCATTAACAGTAATGTAAATAACACTAATATGCTTTGACTTTAAAAAAAAAATGCGAATACACCCTTGTACTAATACAAAAAACTTGAACTTAACCCCACAAGATAGCGATTTGACATAGATATTTAGTCAAAACGCTATGAATAGCTATGAAAATCATTTAACATAGCTTATGATCGTCAACTTTTCGTAGCAGTAGTTGAAAATAAACATGTTGACAACTGCTTGGAAAAAAGCAGATTATACAAGATGTCACGATAAATTAGAATTCGAGTAGTAAATACAATTATAATTATTATAAAGTTAATAGGCTAACGTAAATAAGGTAGTCTAACCTATAGAAAATTGACACGAGAGTCCTAATAATTTTCGACCAACGGTCCTGTGGATTTTCAATAATGTTGTAAAAATTCCATGGCTAGTGTTGTGACTTTGACTCTACGTTTTTATGAAAATTCACAGGACACTCCTGTGTAATTTTATGTGAACCAACTGTCGGTGGAAAATTAAAAGACAGTGTATCCTAATATTTTTACTCTATAGTTATACTAAAAATACTATTTTACTTTAATTTTTTTCTTTTAATTTAGAAATAAATAATGTACTTATATTGGTTTTCTTTAAATAATATTATTAATTTGATAATTGTATATTTATAATTAAATAATGCTATTATTAAAAACTATAATTATGTATATTTGATAAATGTAATGAATTTATAATTTTTATAAAGTTTTACTATTCTGAATTATAAATTTATACATTACTTAATTATATTATGAACTAAATAAATAATATGTATAAGTCTGTTTATTGGGATAAACTGAGTAGGGGACACCGAGGAGGAGAGTAACAACGCTTATAACTTTTAAACTAATGAGCGGACAGACATAGTGCTTAAATAATTTTTAGTCTGTTTTGCTCCCTCTGACTCCCCCAAATTATGTTAGGGGTCTACCGGAAGCTATATATCTGATACAGACATTTTGTGCAAAAATTACGTCAAAAGTAAGTTTTTGCCTAAATTTTCAAAATATCATATTTTTTTGATTTTATAGATATTTTAAATAAGCTTTTGGTTTTTTTGAAGCTTTTTTATTTATCTCTAAATCGTGCTAGTGCATAATTAAAAAATGCGAAATACTTTTGTGTAATTTAAACTTGTTTTTTGAAATCCAAGGAAAAGAGGGGTGAGGTGGAAAGTAACACGTTGTTACTTTCCTCCTCATCTAATGTTTTATTTTTATAAACCTGCTCCTTTTTATAACTATGTGATTTTATATGTTTATTTTATATTTTAAAGATTAAATATTCGACTTTTGATTTGAATTTTTACGAAACGATCCTTTTTTAATGTCATTGCTATTCAGAGGCGCATGAATTCTTCCAAAATGACATTTGATCGAATGCCATTTGATCGAATGGTCATTAGGTCGAATGGACATTCGATCGAATGGACTTTTGATCGAATGGACATTTGATCGAATGGACTTTTGATCGAATGGACTTTCCACTGAATGGACTTTTGATCGAATGGACTTTCGACCGAATGGACATTTGATCGAATGGACATTTGATCGAATGGACTTTTGATCGAATGGACATTTGATCGAATGGACTTTTGATCGAATGGACTTTCGACCGAATGGACTTTTAATCGAATGGACATTAGATCGAATGGACTTTCCACCGAATGGACTTTCGACCGAATGGGCTTTTAATCGAATGGACTTTCGACCGAATGGACATTTGATCGAATGGACTTTCGACCGAATGGACTTTTGATCGAATGGACATTTGATCGAATGGACATTTGATCGAATGGACTTTTGATCGAATGGACTTTCCAACGAATGGACTTTTGATCGAATGGACTTTTGATCGAATGGACTTTCGACCGAATGGACTTTTAATCGAATGGACATTAGATCGAATGGACATTCGACCGAATGGACATTTGATCGAATGGACATTTGATCGAATGGACTTTTGATCGAATGGACTTTCCACCGAATGGACTTTTGATCGAATGGACTTTTGACCGAAGGGACGTTTGATCGAATGGACTTTTGATCGAAAAGTCATTCGGCCGAAGTGTTTTTTTAATGTGAGTTTACTCTCTATTATACAGCAGTCTATGGATACTAATTATCGTGCGTTCCAAGTGTTTACAGTGTTCAATTTTTTTTCGGCAGATGGAGCTAGGAGTACTGAAATTTAATTTGTGTGTGTATTTTATTGATGGAGTACTCCTAGCTCCATCTGCCGACAAAAAATTGAACACTGTAAACACTTGGAACGCACGATAATTAGTATCCATAGACTGCTGTATAATAGAGAGTAAACTCACATTAAAAAAACACTTCGGCCGAATGACTTTTCGATCAAAAGTCCATTCGATCAAACGTCCCTTCGGTCAAAAGTCCATTCGATCAAAAGTCCATTCGGTGGAAAGTCCATTCGATCAAATGTCCATTCGATCAAATGTCCATTCGGTCGAATGTCTATTCGATCAAAAGTCCATTCGGTCGAAAGTCCATTCGATCAAATGTCCATTCGGTCGAAAGTCCATTCGATTAAAAGTCCATTCGGTCGAAAGTCCATTCGGTGGAAAGTCCATTCGATCTAATGTCCATTCGATTAAAAGTCCATTCGGTCGAAAGTCCATTCGATCAAAAGTCCATTCGATCAAATGTCCATTCGATCAAAAGTCCATTCGATCAAATGTCCATTCGATCAAATGTCCATTCGGTCGAAAGTCCATTCGATCAAAAGTCCATTCAGTGGAAAGTCCATTCGATCAAAAGTCCATTCGATCAAATGTCCATTCGATCGAATGTCCATTCGACCTCATGACCATTCGATCAAATGGCATTCGATCGAATGTCCATTCGATCAAATGTCATTTTGGAAGAATTCATGCGCCTCGCTATTCAACGAATACTAAATAGATCAAAAAAACTTGATTTCAAAAAAGTGCAAAATATTTGCCAATTATGTACAAAATGTAGTTAATATCACTTTGTCTTTTTATATGTTCATAATAAAAATAATTTAAATTAATAGCAGTTTAATATTTGAAATGCTAGCCGTAATTTTAAAGTGTTACTTTCCTCCTTCGTGCTGTTACTTTCCACCTCAGGGGTGAGGAGGAAAGTAACAAATAAAGAGCTGGTTAAAAAGACCTGCAGTGAACTATCAAATTATTATTAATGTTTAGTTTCAATTTTATTTAATAGGTGAAAGTCCAAGCTTTCGATTAATATGTTTACAGAACTTATCCGACAAATAATGTTAATGCTAGCATCAAAAAACTGATTTTTGTTACTTTCCTCCTCGGTCTCCCCTACAATAAAATATAAAAATGCATATTTTTAAATTGAATTTTTAAAACTAAAATTAAATGATTAATATACCTAATTAAAATTTAATCTTTCGAGAAGCCAAGACGGTTTAGTTGTAGCTTAGTTTCTTATTCATGTTAATTTAACTTGGAAAAATGGATTAGTTCTTTGAAAAAAGTTTATAAAAATAATAAAGGCATTGTAAAATTAATTAATTAAAATTTATTATTTTGTAGGGTGAAAGTAAAAAATTATAAAATATTAATATAAAAAAGTAATAAACTATACAAAAATTTTACTAACTCTAACAATTCTTTTATTGAGACTTATTTACATGATTTCTTTTTGTCAATGTTTTTATTATATATTTTGTAGAAATAGTGTTCCTACAAAACTTGGATGATTACTTAAATTGAGGACTTTTTTAAGTGAATACGTTAATATGAACCTTTAAGAATATGTTTAAATTACTGAATTTAAAGAAATTTAAAATAAAATGTCACATACTTTTAAATATTTTTGAGTTAGAAGAAAATATAACCTCATGAATAGAACTTAATATTTCGAATTTTATTGACAGTAAATGGTTTTTAAAAATTCAATATTTTCGTAAATCAATTATTATTAATAAAATCAAATTGAATAAATATGTAATTTTTTTCAAACTATTGTTAATGATTTGTAGAAGTACACAATTATATAAGTTTGTACTTATAGTTCTAATAAACATTTATTAAAATATAAGAAATTCATCAATTAAGGGGTCTGTCTCATACAAACAAACTTTTTTCAAGATTTTTTTTTTCAAGATTTTTTTTTTATAAATTTTTTATAAAACTGATTTATGTTTTCATACATCAAAATGCACATATTAAATTATAAGAAAAAACTTTGTTTATTGATTTTTTTGAGGTTTCTTTCCGAGAAATCACTGCTTGAACTATACCACTTTTTTCTGGTTGACACGATATCTTTGGAAGGCTGCATGTAAAACTAAAAAATAAAACGGATTCTTAAAATATATATCAGTCGCTATCGTATAAACTAGAATTTTTGTGATCGGGTAAAACAAAACAAAATGGCGGCCATTTTAATTTTTTTACCTTCTTTTTACAACTTAAATTGTTTGAAAATATTAGTAAATATTAATGAAAAATTAAAATCCTAGTTTATGCGATAGCCACTTATGTGTAGTAGAAGTCCTGAAAATTTTAACGTGATCGATGCAATAGATTTTTGAAATCGTGTCAACCGTGTCTAAAAACACGGTTTCGAGAAAAACGCGTTTAAAGTTTTTAGTTTATTCATTTGCAATGCCAAAGCTATTTCTAAATGGTTTCTCATGACGTTGCATATGTAAATGTTTTTTGGGTCGCTTATTACGAATCCATAGTCTGATTTTCAAAATACAGTCGACCATCCCAGTAACGCCGCTTCCCCAACTTGACGCGGGACACGTACCCCCTCTTTGCCCTACACATGTGCTGAAAAACTCGAGCAAAGTTTAACTACGCTCGACAGCGAGCGAGCGAGCGTGCCTATAGTGGAGGAACCTCACACTGAAAGAAATACTCTAGCTTTATCAGCCATATGATTATTGTTGACAGTTTTTGTAGAACTTCGAATACTATATGAATGAATATCCCATAATGCATCGGTGCGCCACTGACAGTTCTTCTAACCTAAAAATATACATCGCAGTTTCACCAGTCATATGGCTAAAAGACAAATATATTATGGCAGTATCTATATTAGCAATATATTATGGGTGATTTATCCATAATTATGTCAGTACCGTGGAATTATTTCTTTCAGTGCAGTTCCGCGAAAAGCTCTTCTCCTTTCCGCGCTTGGCAGGTTTACTGGGATGGTCGACTGTAGCGGTTTTAATATGGCGGACATTCTTTTTTATCTAGACCTTTTTGAATGGTAAATTACATTTTGGTTCCGTTGAACGGAGACATCCTACTATTTTTTGGCTTCTGAAGCCCTGTTCCTGTGCTCGGAAATATTAATAACTATTTTTTCCTGATTTCAACATACATATACAGTATAAAAAAATATTTTTAAAAAATCGATTTTTTGAAATTTTTGATGAAACAGACCCCTTTGTTAACTAGCTTGTATAAATTAATACTAAACATCACTTATTTTAAGTTAGGAGAATTTAATAATATATAACTTATTAGTAGTATGAACAGGGCCGGATTTATATGTAGGCAAACTAGGCAACTGCCTAGGGGCCCCCACCAAAAAGAGCCCCCACCAGCTAAACTATTTTCCACAAAAAGTACTTTCAAAAATTTTGTTTAGACATTTAAAAATCTGAAAAATATTTTTTAAAAAATAATTTTAAGTTTTAAGAAATTCAAAAAGCCTGCTTATTAAAAAAGGACAAGTTGTGAAGCTGCTTTTTTGACTTCGAGAATATTTTGGAAAAATCCATTCCTCGCATGGGCCCCCACCAGCGTCTGCCTATGGCCCCATGTTTGGTAAATCCGGGCCTGAGTATGAATTTAACTTTGTCAAAAAATGTAGTTCTCATATAGGTATAAATAAAATTAATGATTTACGCGATTACTTAAATATTAATTTCCTTTACAATTTTAATAGGTATATAAAAATTCTTAACAAAAAACTAATTTTCTTAAATTATCTGTAAATATTTTTAAGGAAGTTCTATCGTATCACAATACTAGTCAAAACAGACACCATTATTTTGAGGCTAGGTTTAAATTTAATTTTACTAATATATAATTAAATAATTGTATTTATTAACTTTTTTAACTTTATTTACTTTTTAAATATGACTATTTTTCATGTGCGATCAAAATCAACATTTTAAAATGTCAGAACGTCTGAACTGTATCGTGTAAAACATGAAATATTTTTACAAATTAATTTATTGCAACTCTCACAAGAACCCATTGTCCTTTTTTAAATACAATATTGCCTCATTAGATATCTCTGTTTAACTATACAAACTTTGATCACTATCTGGTCATTTAATAATTTTTAGTACGAAAATATATGTGACAGAGTAATCAATTCTCATAAGAATCAATGTTAAACAGGTTAAACAGTGAAAAAATATATCGATCATAACTTTTTTCCCAAGAACCTACAGGTCTCAAAAATTTAACTACAAAATTTTAGAAACTTTATCTATCAGTACACCAAGTTTTATCAAAATATGTTTGATTATTCGATTTACGGTAGAACTTCCTTAAACATCTCTAAATGCTGATAGTGCAAAAAAACGACACTGCTTCAAAGATGTGTTCCAGTGTGGGCTTTAGCAGGGACCACAAGATCTTTTTTCATTAAATAGAAGAAATAATATAATATAATTATAGAAGTTTCGCTGGATTAAAGCTTGATTTAAATTATCTCATACTGATTTGACATTAAAATTAATTGTCAAAAATGAGATTGAAATTTTTAACCTTAAAAAATTGTATTACTAAGAATTAGGAAAGATTAAATTTTAAAATTGATAAATTAAAATGGTTGAGAATTTATATTGTTTCAATAGTTATAAGAGTTAAAGATAGAACGATTAAATTTATTAAATAACTTGAAATTCGGGACAGCTTCAATTTATAATTAACTAGCATTTTTACCCGTCTTCGACGGGTTTTAGTTCCTACTGATACATTTCAACTTTTGTCTTTAGATTGCTCAAAAACTCAAAATTTTCTTTACAATTTATGAAATTATGTTTTATTTTATTTTGTTTTTGTTTATTTTCTACGATATTGTTTCTGAGATGTGTCACGTCAAAAAGTAACCAATCATTTATCTTAAAAAATAATTATAAAATCTCGTAAGAGTCCATAAATTATAGAATAATTTATATTCATAAATATAATTTACTTAAAAAGAACCAAAAATGCAAAAATCTTACGAAAATTAATAGTTTTGTATTGTTTTGTTTACATTATATTATATTTATCATAAGTGTATTTATAATATATATTATGTAAATCTGTTTTAATTCCAACTTTAAAATTAAATGAAATTAATTTTATTTAATAAAATTTTTATTTCACATTAGTTACAAATATTAGAAGTTATGTACATTAGACATAATGATAAAATTAGGAACATTTCTAGATTGTTAGAAAAATTGTTCAATCTCCCTTTTTAAATATTTTTAAAGTTCTGTCAATTAAGGAACATTGTATAAAAGAAACAAATCTAAAAATGTATATTTTTAAAAATTATGTTGTATCTCCAATTTCAAATTTAAATTCAATTAATTACAATTTTTGATTTAAGTATTGATTTGTGTCCATTAAATAATTGAATTAAATATTTTAATCTTGTATTTCTCAAATATTTGAATCTGACATTTTGAATTTGTAATTCTGAAATATATCCTTCTACATCAAAATCTTAATCAAAGACCTCAACAATACTACTTATTTATGCTTCAAAGTTAATTGCTACAATTATACTTTTTTGTATTTTTTTTATCCCGATAGCAATTTTCTGTTTTATCTCAGTTATAGAATAATAGTTTTGCAAAATTCTGCTAAAATGTGACGAAATCACATGTAATACTCAATTGTAGAAAGTTTAAAATCAGTCCATCAAAAAATGTATAATTAGAAAAATTTTTGATTTTTTGAATTTTCCGAATAAATAGTATATCTCCCGTTGTTATTAATATTTTTTAATTTTTTAAATGTATAAACCCAACTTGATTCAAGACCTGACACTCTGTCAAATGTGGTTTCAACAAACAAAAAATTTTTGCTTTTTTGAATTTTGTAAAAATTTGAAAGGCAAATTTGTAATTTATTTTTCCATTTTATTATTTATGTTAAAATATGAATTAATTTAATTATTTTTATTAAAATAAAAAAAGCTAAGTTCAAAGAGTGTTAGTGTGATCCGTCAAAACATGATAAATATCATAATTCTTTATTTTTTGATTTTTTTGAAAAAGTGCCATATTTTCCGTTTAAAAAAATATTTTTTAATAGGGTTTGGCTAAAAATTATTATTCAATTATTAATTCCTTATTAATTATTGTCGAAATAAAAAGCTCTAGGTACAGACAGTTTAAGAGTATTACGTAAAAAATGAAAAATATTAAATTTTTTGTTTTTTTTATTTTATTCAAAAAATGTTATAACTTCCGTTAAAATTAATATTTTTTAATGGGGTTTGGCTATAAATTTAAGTTACACGAATATCTAACAGACTGCAAGATTTAACTTCATTCCGTCGAGCCGTTTTTAAGTGATGCCCGGACATAATATCGCGAACATACATACATACATACATACATACAAACATACATAAGTTTTTTAATCACCATTTTTGGAATTTCTACTACTTGAAACGAAAAAATAAACACAAATTTCCAAGTTCTCTGCAATGTACAGACAAAACTCTGATTTTATTAATATAGATTAAAATTAAAATTACATTAAATTTTGACAACATAAATTTCAAATCGATTTACATTTTACCAATAAAAATTAGAATTTAATTTTGGATCAATTAACTAAAGTTTATAATTGATTACAATTTGGAGAAGTATAAATTTAAATCGATTAAATTAAAAATTGATAAAAAATATAATAAACATATATTTAGATTCTGATTGAATTTTGAATTGAAATCATTTAAATGTTTAAGTGGTTAAAATTTGTATATAAATAGTAATTTACGTCTTATTAAATGTATTATTTATTCATCTTCGATGGTTTATGATTGTTATTTTCTAGTGAATTAAATTATTGTTTACATTTTTCATCAGTTAAAATAAAATTTTTTAATTTTCTAAATTATGTAAATTTTTTTATCAAAAAACCTAAATCGTGAACTAAGTAACACATTTTTAGCAAGTGTAATCTTAATTAATCAAATTTATTATTAATTTGATGGATTTAAAACTTTAAATAGCTCTTCTGATTCTGAAGAAATTAAACATTCATTGATTAAGATAGGACCAATAGTTTTTGCAATATTTTATTTGCTTATTAAAAAACTTGTCTCTTTGTAAATCTCTAGATTTTTTGTACCTAGATATTTTACACCTTATAAGTTTTCTTTTCATTCTTTTCATGTTCCGCTAAAAATGTTGTTTTTACATTCTCATCCTAAATAAGAAGGGCTTAAATTTGTGCGATTTTTGACTTTTTCTAAAACCCTTATTTCTCGACGTTTTGAGACCTCCTGATTCCGAAAAAATGGGTTTTACGAAAATGTCTGTCTGTCTGTCTGTTGTGAAAAAAATTTTGTCGTCGGATAACTTGAGTTAAAATTGTCGGATCAAGTTCATCTTTGGTACACTTTTTCTTGGAACAAAAATACAGGTCAAGTTCGTTAGCTAGCTATTTACGTCCAAAATTATCAAAAATAGAACATTTTTTTTTTAAAAAAAGTTTAATTTGAAAAAAAAATTTCCTCTAATTTTTTTCTTAAAGTACAAGTAAAATCAAACAAATTTCGTTAATAAAAGTGTCCGATATAATGCAAACTTAAAAAGATATGATTTTTTTAAGTTTCGCAGTTGTGTAAAAGTATTGTTTGGTGAGTAGAGGGGGGAGGGGGAAGTAAATATCGGTCAGAAATCTGGTGACGCATTCTTATCTTACTCAACTAAAGTAGAAATTAACAAGAAACTATCTATTTAACTGCTAAAAACTTTGAAAATCCTCAAAATACACGTTATACATGCAAAAAATTGAACATAAATTGGGTAAATCATATACAGAAACACTATTATTTTTCAAAAAAATGAATAAACTCCCGGTTTATCTTCCTATTTACTTTAATTCATCACCCTTAATAAAACTGCATAAAAAAATACTGACTTTTCTAAGAAATTTTGGAAATTTTGAAAAAATTTCTTTTTACATGCTCATCCTAAATGAGAAGGTCTTAAATTTGTGCGATTTTTCACTTTTTCTAAAACCCACATTTCTCGACGTTTTGAGACCTCCTGATTCCGAAAAAACGGGTTTTTTTTA
Organism: Ganaspis brasiliensis; assembly: GCA_037103525.1. Taxonomy (NCBI): domain Eukaryota; kingdom Metazoa; phylum Arthropoda; class Insecta; order Hymenoptera; family Figitidae; genus Ganaspis; species Ganaspis brasiliensis. The sequence goes on from JAZKLR010000427.1 coordinate 144,874, forward strand.
TAAGTGCTACACGCGTTTTGCTTTATAGGAAAATATGAAATTCGTCTCTCAGCCTGTAAAAACATTATTAATATTTTGAAATTCATATCTTTGCAGAAATTAAAGTTCTTTTTAAATTAATACATTTTTGAATAAATATTATTATGTCGTTATTAGTAATATAATGAGAAGGAATTTTATTTAATGAATATGCGAAATTAACAATTTCTGCATAATGGGAATAACGACACAGGCAGATAAATGAAATACATACGAGTGTATTTCTATTTGATTTTTTGCGCTGAATCGGATTTTCAAGTCAGAAGTGTCAGATTGGCTAAAATTTTTAAGAGTAGGGGAGACCGGGGCTAGTTGGGTCAGCGGTAGAGTGGGTAATTGCAGTTTACTCAAATGTTATTAGTCGAATTAATTCCTCTCTACACAAAAACTATTTTACATTGTGAGATGGAAGTTTATGTAAAGTTTCATTATGATGTCATCATTTATTTGGAGTAAATGTGAGAAAAACTATTTTTGTTACTCCAAAGTAAATTTTTACTTACTTGTTTTTTTTTGTTATATTTTCCTGGGTAATAGTTTTAAAAAAAGTTTAATCATCAAATTTTGATCTTTGAATAGTTTCTTTTAAAGGGCAATGAAGAGATTTTAATTTATATTTGCAGTATCGATAGAAAAAATCAAATATTTGAAAAACACATGCGGGGTCAGTGGGGTCGTTTTGGCCGGGGTTAGTTGGCTCGACAAAATGCATTAGGAATCTACTATATACTTATTCTACATTAATAAACTACATTAATTCATTTAAATTTCACTATGAGTAATTTATTTTAGTCAATTAACACCAATAATAATTCACGGAGAAAAATGGATTATATAAAAGTCATTGTCTTGGATTATTAAAAGAAATATCATACTGAATATAATTTGTATTATACCATTTATAATCTATAATCTACTTTTTATTGTTTTTAAATAATACCAAGTATAAATAATGGATTATAAGAATTATAATTTAAATTCAATTGATGTACAATTCCAGATTATTAACAGTCTAAATTTAACATACAACTTAACTATAACTTAACATTAAATCAAGTTGAAATTTATGAAGTTTAGAAAACTAAACAATTAATTTTTTAAAAACTAATTAAATACTATTTTTTTATTATATACTTTAATACTAAAATTCAAAAGTTAATTTATTAACCACTTCGGGAGTATGACGTCAGGGACATTTTCCATGTGGGGCACCTCTCCCCGGGGCAGGGAAATTGAAATCCACATGGGGCTACGTAAAAATTAAAATCAAAAAATTGAAAACTTTTTTTTTCGCTCCTCACCCTGTTGTCAACAAACATCCTGTTGCAGGATGATCCGCGGGGGGTCATTTCTATGCTGGGGAGACTTGCACCCATGTGAAAATTAAAATTAAAAAATTGAAAATTTATTTTTGTCAACAAGTATATCGTATATTTTCAATTTTTTATTTTAATTTTCACATGGGTACAAGTCTCCCCCCGCATAAAAATGACCCCCGTCGGATTATCCTGAAACGGGATGTTTGTTGATAAAAATAAGTTTTCAATTCTTTGATTTTAATTTTTACGTGGGTGCAAGTCGACCCCCTCCCCATATAGAAATGACCTCCAGTGGGTCATCCTGAGACGATATATTTGTTAACAAAAATAAGTTTTCAAATTTTTTATTTTAATTTCCATGTGGGGCACCCTTCCCCGGGTTTTTTGTTATTATTTTATTTATTACCGTTAACCATAGTTAGTAGGTATTTAAAGTTATCTTTGTTGCTAGATGTTCAATCCTACTGATTAATAAATAAACTAACTCATATTTTATAAGCCAAACTAATATCAGGTATAATTTCAAAACTATAATACTAGGATGAGTTGTTTTATAATCCTGTTAATTGTCTCACCGTCAGTGTTAAAATATTATAATTGGTATAATCCAGATTATACCTGTTATACTTTTTAACAATTAGGAATTAAAAAATACGTTTTTTTAATATGAGCAATTTTTTTTTTTTTATAATCGTATACTTTCACTGCTCTAATTTAAGTATATTAATTTTTCAATTCCTTTTGTTATAAAATAACCCTAAAAACTAAGTTTATTATATAAAGTAATGTTTTAACATTTAAACTGTAACATTTTAAACATGACCAAATCTGCCCCGGGTCGGGGCGGGTTGGGTCACTTTGGATTTCTCCAAAAACAATGTTCCCCAGAAAAAACTAAAAATAATAATGGGACTTTTTCTTTTTTAAATGGAAGCTGAAATATTAGAACAAGTTTTCTGTACGATAAGGTTTTCATAAATTGGATATTAACGAAGTTAAACAACGAAGAGTGCAAAGTGACCCAATTAGCCCCGGTCTCCCCTACCTCAAACAACTGCTCAAAAACACGAATTAGAGCCGTAATACAAAAAAGTCTTTTCCGAGACACTGCACTGGTGTATTCCTATGTATTTTTTCCTTCTATATCTGAAGTGAGATTTGTGAGATTGGCTCAAGTTGTTAACACTAGTCAATTTGTTCATTAGTGTAGTCTCTCGGCGAATTCTTTTTTCTATTTTCGCTCAAATTCGTGTTTTTTTAAGCATTGTTTTTAGGTATTGTTAACAAATCAAGCCAATTTGACAATTCTTATTTTAAATTTAGATTCAGAGGGGATATATACGTAGTTATATATCACTAGTGCTCGGCGATTTTATTTTCCTATTTTTGCTTAAATTCGTGTTTTTGAGCACTTGTTGGATCTAAACTCACAAATCAAGCCAATCCACAGTGGGCCGGGAAGGACCAAAAGTTGGCAAAAGACACTATTCGGAATTCCAAAAACATAATTAGTTGTCTTAAATAAAGACATATTAAACTAGTATTTACTATAAAGTTTCAAAGCATTAAGTTAAAAAATACGTTGTTGACAAGGAGATGTATTGAAAAATTTTGCGCAGATTAAGTTAAATTTATTTTTTCAAGTACTAATCAATTTTTATTTCTCTATAATATAAAGGGTTTTTTTTTTGTTTTACCACAATTAATTATGTTATGTAAGTCTAAAATAATACTTCATAATTTTCAAAATAGTCGTAAATGTATTTTTTGCTATTATATTTTCCAAAAATAAACGTGATTTTTAATATTGCACTTATTTTCGAATTATGGTTCCCCTACGTTCCACCAGATATTGAGTTTTAATTTACATGGATCTATTTTCTGAAATGTACTCTTCAAGAAAAATTTGCACCTTTTTGCGCTTTTTTTATTTGCGTGAGAAATCAAGCAAAACGTGTGTGCGCAGTACTTAGCGCACGTTGTGGAACGTCGTCTACTACTGATGCATAGCGCGATGACTTTTTTAATTTTTGCGATAAAAGTACTTTATCATACATCAAAATTTTTGTTATGAAGTCTACATTTTAAGACCGTCTAGTGTTTTACAAAAATCGTTAAACATAACCTCAAAATGTCGGTTCGATTAGGAAAAAACACAAGAAAATACATTTTTACCACAAAAATTCTTATAAAAAAAGACGAAAATGTATTTTCTTGACCAGGATAACATACATTATGTTATTTTGACTAACTGAATCTAAATTCACTGTCAGTTTAGAAACACAAAATGGCAGATCCAATATGGCGGTCACAAAATTTAAAAAACTGTCGTATTCGGTTAAAACTAGTTACATGTGAGTTTTTGGGATCGCTGATAACGAATATGATGTCGATTTTTAGAAATTCAAAATGGAAGATCCAATATGACGGACATGTAAAGTTTCAAAATGGTTGAAAAAATTAGGGGAAATATTTTCGAATATGTTTCACTATTTTAGAACTTCAATGTAATTTTTTTCTATTTTTTTCGACTTTTTTCCTCAAGGATTGTTTTTAGATTATTTTTTTGCATTGTTTTTAGGGGTTGATAATTCTGGTTATCAATTGTAGAAATTAAGGTGCATATTGAGGGAACTATTTTCGAATATGTTTCACTATTTTAGAACTTCAATATAATATTTTTCTATTTTTTTCGACTGTTTTCCTCAAGTATTGTTTTAAGATGATTTTTCTTTGGCATAGTTTTAGGGGTTGATAATTCTGGTTATCATTTGTTGAAATTAAAGTGCCAATCCCTAAGTATTTTCCGCCATTTCAGAACTTCATTAGAATTTTGTGGTAGAAAATATTTTTCAATATTTTCTTTGACTATTTTTCTCAGGGGTGGTTTTTAAGGGATGATAATTCTGGTTATCAATTGGAAAGGTTAGGGGTCACATTTCTGAGTATTTTCCGACATTTTAGAACTTGATTAGATGTTCCAAAATCCCCCATGTAACCAGTTTTAACCGAATACGATAGTTTTTTAAAACTTGTGTCCGCCATATTGGATCCGCCATTTTGAATTTAAAAAAATCTGACGTCAGATTCATAATCAAAAACCCCAAAAACAGTAGGTAGCATAATTTAAATTTATAAAGTTTATGTACTTCCAGAGATAATAATTTTTGCCAGAAATTTTCCCTTTCTGGACCACTGTGCAATCTGACAATTCTAACTCCAGACTCGGTATTAGCACGAAAAACTACATAAGAATACAGTACTGTAGTGTCTTGGCCATGACATTTTTTTTGGGTGCCTGTAAATTATTATACTGCGCGCAAATAAAGTGCCTACACTGTTAAAAATATTTTGAAATTTAGTCAACTTTTATGTTACATTTGTAACAGAATTTTCTAAAACGTCGATGCAGAAATTAAATTCTGATACGTGTGACAGAAACTTCTGTTACAATCCTCTTCGCGCATGCGCAGAATCAATAAAGTTATGTTAAATTTCTGACAAGGTAACAGAATTTTCTGTCACATGTGACAAGAAAAAATTGCTGTTACAGGTAACAGAAATATTGATTTGAAGATTAATCTTACTCAATCATGTAATTGTGTCGAGGCAGGAGTCAACTAATATCAATAAGTTTAAACAGAAATTTTAGTGTTTTTTGAATGACATTTAGGTGCAACAGTTCTTTGCTTTGAGAATTTGAGTAACTAAAATTTTTCTTTTTGCTCCAGTATGTTGCATATTCCGGAAAGTATTAGTATCGAGCGCGAAGTGCGAGTGCCGTGATAAGAATGTATTCCTTTAAAGCGTAGAAATTTAAGACAAAAAAGTTCTATTTTTTAAGTGATACCTCAATTGAGCCAGTATCATTTTGACACAAAACTTATTTTGAAGATTGTTATATTGTACAGAATGAAAATGTTATTTTGTACAAGTTCTAAATGTTATTTTATAAAATTTTGAAAAATGAATTTGTTATTTTGTTCAATTTTCTAAAAAAGCTAAAAACCTTTGGGATTACAATTAAGTCCATTTTTTAATAATTGTACAAAATAACAAATTCATTTTTCAAAATTGTACAAAATAACATTTAGCAGTTGTACAAAATAACATTCTCATTCTGTACAATATAACAATCTTTAAAATAAGTTGTGTGTCAAAATGATACTGTCTCCCTCAATTTAGAATAGCGCTAAACAGTGGTAAGATTAAACTGGTTCATGTCGTAGGGAAAGTATGCAATTTTGATAACGAAGAGCATTCTTTAAGTAGTCGAAGCGTGCTGAAATTAGCGAGCGAAGAGAGCCCTGCGCGCGAAGCGCGCGATGAGAATGTGACGGAGCGCGAAGTCAGATTTTTGCAATAAAACTGTGTTAAAAAAAGATAATTTTTACCTATAAACGATTAGGCATATCGTATTACATTTTCATTTTATTTAATCCGGATGAAATGCATTGCATTCCTTAAGTTTTTCTGCAAGTTTAAAAAAATGCATTTAAATCAAGGAGGAGGGTAAATACATATATTTGTAAAATTCATGACACTTTGTTTATTAATATTTTTCTTCGAAAATTAGCATGTTTAAGTGAGAATGTTTAAAGCCTTTGATAAAAAATCAACAACCTCCTAATTTCATTTTTTATTGGGCGAAAAAGAGGTGAAACTGATTTCCACATTTACGCTCATCGCGGTAGTTGGAGTGGGGGTCTCCCGGTCTGCAGTTGTTTGCGCAAAAATTGAATTTAAAGATTAAAATTTACAAAACTATTTCTTGGACAAAAAAAATTGCTAAAAAAAGCTATTTCTTTGTCTTTTAAACAAAATTCAAAATAACAAACCAACAAAAAATATTTAATAAAGCGCTTTCAAATATAATAAAGTTTTTTTACAACCCGGTCTCACGGTCTGCAGTTGCTTGCGCAAAAATTGAATTTAAAGTTTAAAATTTACAAAATTTACAATATCTGTACGTAAAAATGAATTAATTTTGATCTTCTTATTTTACAGGGCTAAAAGTTTCTTCTCATTCTAAATTAATGTCGTTTTTTCAAAAAAATCAAAACTTGTGTTTCAAAATGAATAATAATTTTTCTATTAAGGTTAATGGAATTTGTGAACAAAAATACTCTCACCTCATTTTAATGTTTATTATTCTCACAAGCCTGTTCGAAGAAGAGACTTCTCTGTTCGAAAGTTTATTTGAAACTTCAATGCTTTGCCTAATTTTCTTAGGAAAATCTAATACTTTTCAAAAAAAGGTCCATGTTATGCAATTAGTTAAAAAGTAGAAATTCTAAAACAGTGTCGGATCTCATGGACTAAAAGTCATAACAAAAAAGAAATTTAGTAAAATAATATAACGCCTTAGAATGATCCCCTTTTTCCGCACTAGGAAAGGGTTCTCGATTCGATTCTGTTCTAAAACCTATTTGTTTTAAAACTTTAAACGCGGTTCCTTTAAAACCATGTTTTTCAAATTGGTAGAACTCACAGCTTATCAATTTTTGTTTCGATTTACTGCATTTGCAGCTTAAAATAAAAGTAATTAAATATATCAGCAAATATAAATTGAGTATTCGTAAATTTTAAAGGCTGAAAAAATTCCACTAACAGAAAGGTCAAAATTTATTATCCATTTCCATTTTTTTTGTTATTTAAAAAAAATTGCAAATTGAAATTTATTCTCATTTTACGTTCATATTTTATTAAAAAATAGTTTGCTATTTATGTTTCAGACGACTTTTATTTATTTGTTTGCTAAGGGGGCATAGGCAGTCAGGGACGCTTCAATATACGGTTTTTCTCGATTCTTTTTAAGGAAAACGAATGACGGTTTTTTATTTTAAATTTTTACATGAAATTAATCTATATTTAAAGAACATTTTTGAATTTATTTATTAAAAAATTATAAAAATTATAAAAGTTATAATAAATTTATTCAGTCTCCTAAAAAAAAAGTTTTTTTGTGGTGGACATCATAAGTCCTGACAGGATCATTTAAAATCAAAATACCAGAAATTTTTCGTTAGTATATTAGCTTCTTTAGTACTTGAGCAAAGCACATTTGAAAAAAAAAATTTTTAATTTTTTATAGCACTTTAAAAATCGTGATTTTTGCTTAAAAATAGGATCCATTTTTATTTTTTCAAACAAATTGTAAACGTTATAAAAAAAGTCTTCCTCTCAAGTACAAGCTAAATATGTATAAAAGATGTGCAAAAAATTGCAAAATGATCGATGCATAATTTCTTAAGATATAGTGTCCACCGACTCTGAAAATGTGGTTTTGAGAAAAACGCGTTTGACCTTGTCGCTATCTCAGAGATTTGAAATCAGAATTTGATGTTCAAATTAACTTTTAGAGAGAACGGGTGCATGGATTGTCAATTTTTTTTTTAAACATTCAGTAATAAATTCTTAAGAGATTTGTGAGATTGATTTGAACATCAAATTTTGATTTCGAACCACTGTGCGCTACAAGAAACGACACGACAGTCACGGGCCTTATAAAAGACGCACTAAACGCGCTCTCTCTCTTCCAATTTTGCTCGCATCGACTTGAAATTTTCAGACAACATTTCTAAGATGCTGTACTTTAATAAAAAATAAATTCCAAAAATCGATTTTTTAAATATTGTGACGGCCTATGCCCCCTTAACTTTAATGTTGAAATATATACATATTAAGATTTTCACAAATCAAAAATCTACAATTGAAACTAATTATTCAAATTTTATAGCAATAATTAACAACAACCAGACTTTTATTATGACAATGAGAGAAAAGATTTCTTTTAATAAGAATGGATTAAGAGATTATGCGACGGATAATATAAATATTCCATAGAGTACAGTATTAAAAATTCCCATAAAAACTGTTATTATGATGTAGGATTGTAAACAAAATTTGTAATTTATTAATACTAGCCAAAAATACGCGCACTAAAGCGTGCGAGAATTATTTTTTTCATTGCCTTGTATAGTTTCAATACAAAAAATAAACTGAACTTATTTAGATTAAATTAATTATACTATAATTATAATTAAATTTTGTGAATTTGTTCAAATGTGTTATAAATTAACAAATACATAGAATTTTTAGAGAATAACACCGATTTTCTTCCTAAGTTGAAAATAAAAAGTTTTTATAATACGTTACAAAAAGTTAAAATATATTTCTAAATAGTTTTTTTAACAAAATATGTTTTTTTAATACAATTATTACAATTTTCTATACAAATTTCATTTATTTTAAACTTCTATTGATATGAAATCATTTTTAAATTTTCTTTAAAAGATACGAAAATTAGTAAAAAAAAACCATTCTTAAAAATTTCTAATCAATATAAATTTTAATTTTTCTAAATTAAAAAATTCCCAAATTCTATTAATTCAAATTTAAATTATTTTAAACTTCAATTCTAATCAAAATTTCAATATAACCAACGTTTTAAGATTTATAAATCAAGTTTAAGATTTTAAATTTAATTCAATTTGTAAAAGTGAAAGATTGAAATAATTTGTGATACCCACCATTAGGAATTAAAATAAAAATAAGTTCATTTTATTTTATTTCAATCTTTAACTTTTACAAATTCAATTAAATTACAAACTTTAAACTTGATTCAATTAATACGAATTCAAATTATTTTAAAAATTTTAATTAATATACTCTAAAAACAAGTGTTTTGAAAGTGTCTTAAACTATGATATTTTGGTATTTTTGATTGTATCTGAGGCGCAAAAAGCGTCTTAAAATGAGATATGTAGGAATTATGAATTACTCAAATTTTAATAATAATATACTTCAATTATTATTTAAAACTTTTAATGGTGCAAGTTTTAATCAATTCATGTTGAAATTATTATAAACTTATAGATATTTCTTAATTTTTACAATGCATATTTAAATTAGGAATTTCAAACTTCAACCAATATTAAAATTTTCAAATTATAAAAAATGTGTATTATAGTATCAAAACTTAAATCAATTCAAACTTTATGACTACAATTTTCACTATTGAAGTCTAAAAATATTATAATAATTGGAAACAATGGAACCTGAAATCATTTGCAAATTTAAAAACTATTTTTCAACTTATGAGGCATTCTCTGAACAAAAAGCTACCATAAAAAAAGTTGCCTAATGTTTTAGTCAATGATATGTAGTCAAAAAACAAAAATTTTAAGTAGGTTCTTAGGTCTGTGTAATGCGTAGTTGCCATGTTATCAGGGGCCCAATTTTATTGCAGCGTAATTTTCAACTGCCAATAACTTTTAACCGGATAAATGGATTTAAAAATCTTATGGGTGTTATATTATAATTTATAATAATAAATGAATAATTTTCAAAATAATATTTATTTTTTAATTACTTCTAAAAAATACAATATAAATAAGAATAAAGAATGAAAAATCATTATGTAATTGGTAAAAAGCGAGCACGGTTTTCAAATATTTTTTAAGACTTTTAAAATGCCTTTTTTATAATTTATTATTTTTTTAACCATATTTTTTTTTAATGTCAAACTTTCTTCCCCATTTTAAATGAAAATACGTACCAAATTTAGTTTCTTCAAATAAATGTTGTATTTAAAGATTTATAATAACTCTAGGAATTGATCAAATTCGAAAAATTAAAAGTTTTAAATAATTTAAGTTTATTATTATTAAAATTTAAATAATCCATAGTTCATATACTAACTAATGTTTGAAGCAATTTAAATTTATATTGATAATATCAAGTTTAAAATTTTTAATTTATTTTAATTTGTAAAGGTAAAAGTTTGAAATAATTGTTCCCACCATTAGGGATTAAAATAGAAATGAGTTGTAAATCTTAAAACTTTGGTTATATTTCAATTTTGATTAATTCAAGATTGAAATAATTTCAATTTGAATCGATAGAAGTTGGGAATTTTTTAATTTGGAAAAATGAAAAATATTTAAAGAAATTTTTAAGAAAATATAAATGCGTGTTTTACTCGAGGTTTTACTTTAATCTACTTTACAGTTTTTAATAAAGATTTACAACACTTTAAACATAATATGTGACTGTCCATGACAAAACGTGCCTTAGTTCCAAAAAATATATTTTGATTTTTTAATGCCAACCAACAGATGTTTATTTGCTCTTTCATTTCCAAAAATAAAAAATTGTTGTTTTAAAGAAATTTTGCTGTTATTAGGCAAGAAGCGTAAGCACGTTACATTGACTTCAATACATTGCAAAAACTTTAAACACTCACCCTGTAAAGTTGCAGTGTAATTTTCAACTGCCAATAACTTTTAACCGGATAAATGGATTTAAAAATCTTATGGGTGTTTTTTGTGCAGAATTTCCCAATCTTTCAAATAAAATTACTCATTATTTTTATAATTTTATTTTTGACAAGAAAAATGCAAAAAAATGTTTGTTTTTTAATTTTTGACCAACACTCCCCCCTAGGAACTTTTTCATAGCTACCTAGAAATGATCCTTATTTTATAAGCTTTTCAACCCCCTAAATGCCATTTTGGGAGAGCAAGATTCGTAAAAGCTATAGGTGAATGTGTGTTACAGTACACCTTACAAATTTGCATCCAGTTTTCTTTTATAATAGTCTTAAATGATTTTAATCTTACCAACTTTCTATACTTGAACAAAAAAGTGAAAAAATAGTATATATTGTTTTTTCTACAACAAAAAGAACGATTATTTTACTTTATTTTATTACTTTATTACTTTATTTTACTTTTAATTTTTCGAATTTGATCAATTCCTAGAGTTATTATAAACCTTTAAATACAACATTTATTTGAAGAAACTAAATTTGGTACGTATTTTTATTTAAAATGGGGAAGAAAGTTTGACATTAAAAAAAAATATGGTTAAAAAAATAATAAATTATAAAAAAGGCATTTTAAAAGTCTTAAAAAATATTTGAAAACCGTGCTCGCTTTTTACCAATTACATAATGATTTTTCATTCTTTATTCTTATTTATATTGTATTTTTTAGAAGTAATTAAAAAATAAATATTATTTTGAATATTATTCATATATTATTATAAATTATAATATAAAATATTCATTATTTTTCATATTATGTTTAAAGTGTTTTGAATCGTTATTAAAATCGGTAAAGTAAATTTAAATAAGACACGTTTGTATTGTAATACATTATTATTATTCAAAATAAAATATAAATTTGTCAATTGATTTAAAAATTACATTCAGGAGAATTTATAATTAAATAAATAAATTTAGAAATCTTATAATTAATATAAAAATACATTTTTTAAAAGTTATTGATTTAAAACAAAAAACATCTATTGTGCCAAACTTCAGGTGTGGACAGAATGAAAGAATTAAAGAATAAAGTTTACGATTATTATTATTATTAATTCTCAAATTAATAATTTCATTTATGCAGTTTTCTATTTTATATTTTCACTGATTTTCACTTGAAACACTTTTACCAACCTAAGCATGTCAATTTACTATATTTATTTTAGTCACCTGTCATTAAAAAATTACTTTCATCTGAATATAGTTGAAAGCGCTACGTAGCGCAGGGCTACATAGCGTTGACGCTTCAGAGAATCCGTGCCCTGCTCCTCTGACCACCAGTATACATTACGTCTTCTGGGAGTGGTACTTCTACGACGCGGCATTGACGCGTCGCATGCGGCGATTATCATGTTCATCACCGGCCGCACCTCCCCATCCAGATTGTTCGGTCTCTTCACCCATCCAAGTTCCTCAATGAGGCGGGATTCTTCAAGGGACCGACCGAACTTTTCGACGTGTAGTTTCTTAATGTTCCACCTAGGGCCTTTCTTACAGGAAGCAACCTGCTTGTTTGCTCTAGGTGTGTCTCCTCCTGAGACTGAAAACTTAATATACTGGTGATCACTTTCGGTATGATCCTCAGAGACGTGCCAGTCTGTAATGCGCTTGTTTAGGAGAGATGTTGTTATCGTTAGATCGATAATTGATCCGATATTATGGTCTCTCCTAAACGTCCATTTATGGCCCTGGTTAACAATCATCAGATTGTTCCTGGAGACCATTTCTGCGATTAGAATTCCTCTATTGTCGAGCCTTGTCTCGCCCCAGTCTGGCGACTTCGCATTGAAGTCGCTTGTGACGAGAACATCCAGCCTGGATTCTCGCAGGCTCGACTCGAGTTCGTCTATCTCCGCTTCGAAGGTTGTCAGTGGGTCGTTGGGTGAGAAGTAGCAGCTATACATGCGTATACCTGAAATTTCCACCCACACGAACCCACTGCTCGTCTCCAGGAACTTGTCTACCCTCAAATCGGGATTGTAGACCTGAATGGCTGCCCTACCCGATGAATCCTGGTACCAGCAGGCGAAATCGTTTCTTTTGTTCTGCTCACTACAGAACAGAACGTCGATCCCCTCCTGACTGGCTGTCACCAGCATCAGGTCCTGGGCTTTCATCGCTGTGTGCAGGTTAACCTGCAAAAACTTTAGGCTTTTGCCTTTTTAAGCTTCTGTAGTTCCTGCTTGTACACCGGGCAGGCGTTGCTACCAGTCCAATGTCCGAGGTCGGATTTTCCCAAGTCCGAGCACGTTATACACTTTGGCTCGTTTACGCTACAGGCCTTGGCGAGGTGACCCGCGCCGCCGCATCTCCGACAGTTTTTAACCCTGTCGGGGCCTTTGCATGCGCGAGTCCCGTGTCCGTATCCTAAGCACTTTTGGCACCTCGGGACTTCGACGTGTTGCCTAATTGCTGCATTAATCCAGCCAACCCGGACTTTGCCTATCTTCAGGAGAGTATCACACTGTCCTTCTCGTAGGCGGACCAATGCCATCTTCATTCCGCCAAAACGCGAGATAAGGCGACACGTCAGGTCCGGATGGGCGTTCTCAAGCTTAGCCCTTAGAGCAGTAACAACGTCCTCTTCCGTGGTTGTCTCGATGTTGTCGATGGTTGTCGAGATCCGAGATCTCGACGGTTTTTTTGTTAATTAGGGCGGACACTTCCGCCTTATTCTGCAATACCGCAGTAAGAGCTTCAGCAAGTTCTGAGGTCTTTCCTCCCTTTTTTACGACAATGAGGACCTCCTTCTTGATGGTCCTCCTGACTTTAAGTACCTTTGCGCCGAACTGGTCCGGATTAATGGACGATTTCATGGCGCGGAGTATCTCGTCGTAGGCCTCCAAAGACTCTGCTGAGATTTTGACGGCCTCCGTCATCCTCGGCTTAGAAGATATTTTCTTCTCCGCCAATTGGATCTTTCTCTCAGCAGCCTTCTTTTCCTTGGCCTCTTTCTTCTTATCTCTGACGGGTATAAAGCCGTCGCTCTCCATAGGAGCTGACCCTAGTGCCACATCTGCATAGGTCCTGGCAGGAGGTTTTGCCAGAGCAGTAATCTGCTTTTTCGGTTTCCCCCTCTCCGGATTCGCTGCAACTGGGGCCCTGCGTCTAAGTTTCTTTTCCCGTTCTATCGAGCCACTAGCATCTGGGCTGTCCCCCTCGATACGCGGGCGCTTTTTTTCTACTCCTATTTTTTCCTGAAGACCATTCTTCGCGGACGTTTTTGCCGACTTCTGGGTCGGCATTTGGACAAATCGCAAATTTTTGCTGATTTTATCAAAAACGTCCGCTAGGTCTTGGATGCCTTTTTGGACCTCCTTTTTTATATTTTTTTGGGTTCCGATGCCCTTTTTTATGACCTCGAAGATCTTTGGAACACCGGCCAACTCGTTGGCGATAATTTCCAAAAATCTCGTATTCGACATAAATTGGTCATCGATCTCCATACTATTTTCGGCTGTACTAGACAGCAAGTGAGATTGGCTCTCCCCAGAATCCTTGAAGCCAGCGTTGGCCATCGGGGCTTTCACCCGATCGGAACCAACGGCAGGACCACCCTCAGAAGAGGGGCCTGTCTGGGGTAGTGTGTTTTGATCCGCACTTTCCATTTTTACTAGTTTGGTGTCGTTGGTCAGACCGAACAGACAACCGGTCCATCGGGCGCCAACCCTGGATCGAGGCTACTCCACACCAACTTAGAGAAACCAAGAAGGCAGGAGTGTCTTATTCCTGCCAGAACCCATGTCGTCCACAGCTGACAAAGATGGTTAGCCCCCATTTGGAATCCGAATTAACATCATCCGCACAGGATAGCTAGTGCACAGGTTCGAAAAACGGCGACTACCCGAATTAACGGGGTCCCGTTCATTCCCCTGTGCCCAAACTCGCCAGGCATCGGGAGTCGATAAGTCCTGGGAAGAGCCGAACAGCTCGTCCAGTGATGGCGTCCGAAGGACAAGCGCCTGGCCGGTCCTAAGCCCCCTCACCTCTTTATCAATAAATATAATTGAGCGAGCGTTAGCGAGCGAATTAACATCGCTAGTCTTTATTATTCGGAAGAAATATTACTTAAAAAAAATACTTTTCTATAAAATCTTAATTGAAATAAGTAATACTTTTAAATTAGTATCTAAATTTCAAATTATTATTAAAAGCACTACTTTTTTTAATTCTAAAATTTTTTTTATTTTTTTTTTAAATTTTTAATTAACAAATTTTGAATGCTTTATTTATTTTTGAATTTCAAAAGAAATGTTTTTATTTTATCATATTTATCTCCAATGTTTTAAATTTATTAAATACTTTTTTTAATTTTTAATTTATATTTTAATTTAGAGATTTTGTTTTTTAAATTGAAAAAAAGTTTTTAAAGAAAACCATTTGATTGCTTTAACTTTTTATTTTTTAATTTTAAAAATAAAATTAGAGTTTTTTCTGTGTATGTTTTTATTCGTTTTAATGATTCTTTTTAAAGATAGTCGCTCTTTTATAAAAGCAAAATTTAAATACAAAATTATTTGAAGTTACGATTTTTATTTAATTTTATCTTAGATGTAATTAAATTTCTTTAAATTTCTGTAAAATAAAAATTTTTTTATTCATTTTCAAATTTAAAAAAAAGTTTTCTTTTATTTAAAAAAAAAAAAAATTGCATTTCTTTTCTATTAATATTTTTATTATTATGGATAATTATTTAAAACAAGTAGATTTTTTGAAGCGTTTATTGATTTGATTGGGTATTTTCAAAAATCTCTGTATCCAAATTTAGATATTGACGAGATAGATAGATATTGATAAGTCATCCAAATTTTTTTTAAATCCGTTAAAGAGTTGTCGAGATATCCTGGCGACAAAAAACGCTGTACATACACACGTCCACACACACACGCACACACACACACACACACACACATATGTAAATTTGATAAAAATGAATAATTATGTTTTTTAGATGAAAATGAGTCGATTTAGACTATTTTTGGAAAATCGAAAATCTCAACGATCACAAAGCTTCCTCTACGAGGAAGCAAAAATGAAAGACAGTCTTTAAAAAAAACTTTTTTTTGAATAATTAAAAATGAGAAAAATAATTAAAATGGAAATAATAGTTTAAATTTAAACAAATATCATACAAATTGAAGTCATTAACTAAAAAGCAACAAAAATAAATTAAGTTTTTAGGCTGTCTAAGAAAATTAAAGATATTTTTGAAAAATTAAGAAAAATATTGATGAAATTGATAAAAAATTTAAATAAATTTTCAATTGTTAGAAAATATAAAATACTGCGAATACAAGATTAATATGTAAGAACTACAATTTCAAATAAAATACTGAAAAATTAAGAAAATCTTAAAAGAAAATAATTAAAAATTAAAGAAAAATATTTTAAAAGACATTAAGAATATAATTGAAATTTTAGAATCACCTAGAAAACAATTTAATTTGTTCAAACAATACTTTAATTAAAAACTACTTTTAAAACTCGTTAAAAAATATCAAACGTAATTGAAAAATGTACGTTTCAATTTAAAATTGAAGAAAATAATTGAAAGAAGAAGAAATATACTAAAAATAACAAAAGTAATTGAAATTGATTGCAACAGTTTATAACTGAAGAAAGAAAAAGTGAAAATTTAAGAGAATAATTGAAAAAGGAAAACATTTATTTTGAAATAACAAGAAAAATTTAAATTCAAGAAATTCATTTGAAAACACAAAAATAATGAAATCATTTAAAAAATTGGGGAAAGAAATTTAAACAATCATAGAAATGTTTTAAACATAAAGAAAATAATTTAAATTTCAGAAAAATACTTGAAAATCTTGAAAGTAAAATGAAAAAAATTGAATAATGAAAAATTAGAGTAAATAATTGAACGTTGAAAGAACATTATTGAAAATCAAGATAAATAAATTAAAATTAAAAAAAATCATTAAAATTTAAGAAAATAATTAAAAAAATTACATAAACTATTTTAAATAAAGGCGAAAGTTAAACAAAATTTGAGAAAAGATACTTAAAACTTTCAAAAGTTCATTGAAAAAGAAGAAAATAATTAAAAATTAGAGAAAATAAATCAAAAAAAGTTTTAATTAAAGAGAAATAAGTAAAAACTTTTTGGCAATTATGAAAAAGAACGAGAAAAAGAACGAAAGTAATTGAAAATTGATGAAAATAATATACAAAATAATATAAATAGTTGAAAATTGAATAAAATAATTCAAAAGTCAGATAAATGGTCAACATTTTTTGAAATTATAAAACAAATTTAAAAAATTGAAAAATTGAAGAAAATAAATTTTGAAAAAAAATTGAAAAATGTTTTTTAATTTTAAAATTTGATGAAAATAGTTAAAGTATGATACAAACAGTGATAAGCTGTAAAATATAAATGATATTTAAGTGTGAAAATTGAAAAAATTACAGTTTTTTTTTATATAAAGAAAAAATAGGGCTTCCGTTTCCGGTACCGTACAGTAGTGCACGCGTTTGTGAAGGGTAAATTGTTTTTTGGAAAATTTGGTTATTATTAGTTAAGGGTGGGTAGTGATGTGAGTGAAAAGTGATGTGCAAAGTAAGGTGAATGGTTAAAAAAGAATTTAAGTAGAAAATAGAGTGAATGGGAAAGATAAAGAAGGTAAAAGGAAAGCGTGAATTGTGAGGTTAGGTGGAAAGAGTGGGGCGTGAGTGCGAGAGATAGAGTGAATGACGAGGAGAGCGAATGAACTGTAGGTAAGGTAGGAATCTAGAATGGCGAAATTTGACTCAAGTAGTATAAGCGGGAAAATATCGGAGATACGAAATATTATAGGCAAAATAAGAAAGGGAAAAGACGGGGAAATTATGAAGTGTCAGGACTGCATCGACTTACTTGAGTTTGTCAAGTTGTTGGTAAAAAGGTTCGATAAAGAATGGATAGAGGTGTGGGACAGAATAGAGATTGATAGGGACATAGAAGAAAAAAGAGATAAGCAGACGGAGGTAATAAAAAAGGAGATAGAAGGGATGGAAAGGAATTTAAAAAAGTGGGAGGAAAATTGGAAAATGGAAAAAGAAAATATGTGGAAGAGAATGAATAAGTTAGAGAAAGAAATATCGGATTGGAGTGAGGGAGATGGGAAGAATGAGAAGGGCGGATTGGAGGTTGTAGAGATAAGGGAAAAGGAATAAAGTAGAGAGAAGAATGGAGAAGTAAGGGATCGTAATTTAGAAAGGAAAATGAAAGAGTTAGCGAGTCAGGTTGAGTTGCTCGAAAGGGAAAAAAGAAAGCTGAACATCGTGATTAGAGGTTTGGAAGTAGGGTGTAGGGAAGGAAAAGAGGAAGTAGAAAGATTGCTTACAGGAATTGGGGCCAAGGTAAAAATTAAAAAGGTTACGGGAATTAGAGGAGTAGATCAGGGGACAATAAAATTGTGGATAGTGGAGTTGGAAAATGAGGAGGACAAATATGAAGTCATGAAATTAAGGGGAAGGTTGAGAGGGAGTGGGAAGAGGATAGATGAAGATAGAACATGGAGAGAGAGAAGGATAAGGTGGTTCTTGGAAGAGAAAGCGTGGACAGAAAGAAGAAAAGGGGGTGAGGTAAGGATGGGGAGAGATTGTGTCTGGGTGGATGGAATAAGATGGAAAGTGAAGGAAGAGACAGGAGAGGTTATAAAAGTGTGATTGTGTGTAGGTATGGAGTGCATGGGTATGTTAGGAATGGAAGAAAGTGTGGGGGTAAATGACGAAAGTGAAATAAATGGAGAAGTGAGAAAAAAGAGTGGATAGTAAGGAGTGAGTGAGAGAGTATAGTAAAAGGTAAAAGGGTGGTCGATAAAAGGGATAAAGACAGATTTGTCAAAAGGAACGGGAAATGGAAGCCCAGGCACATGGCGAATAGTTAAAATAAGTTAAGATGGCGTTTAGATTTAAGTAAATTAAGATTGTAAAAAGGTAGTTGTAAGAAATATATTGTAATAAAAATGTAAAGGAAGTGG
This sequence comes from Ganaspis brasiliensis, assembly GCA_037103525.1. NCBI lineage: Eukaryota > Metazoa > Arthropoda > Insecta > Hymenoptera > Figitidae > Ganaspis > Ganaspis brasiliensis. Next base: position 163,542 of record JAZKLR010000427.1, read on the forward strand.
AGCCCTCGAACCCGTGAAAGGGAGAGTATTACATTACATTTATTTACTCTCCTTTTTACAGGTTCGAGACTTACATTCTTTCTTAACCTACTTACAACGCACTTAATCTTAATTACAACTATTTAACTTATATCTACTATTTACATATTTACAATTTCTACTATCTAAACCTCGCCAGTGCCGGGCTTCCGTTTCCTCTTACCTCTCTTTCTCATCTATTACGACTTTACATTTACATTAAATTAGCTGTCTTTGACTCTCCCGTGATTCTTTTCCCTCTCTCCCTCCGCACACACTCTCTCTCTTCTTTTTTCCACCCTGTTCATCCACTTCACTCCTTGCCCATTTCCATCTAGAATCCACATAACTCTCTCCCATACACTCTTCCCTTCCTCATCATTTCCTTCACATCTGTCCAACACGTGTTCCCAGTCTTCCAACTCATAACCACATACCCTACATAGCTTTTGATCTTCCTCCATCCAATACCTACTCTCCATCACTCCTTCCCCCATTCTAAACTTTAACACTCTTCCCCATTTCTTCTCCTTCCTCAGATTCCTTAAATAACTTGGCTCCCCCTCCTCTTTTATTCTCTGATACCATTTATTGTATCTTGACTCCACTATCTTTTTCCACCTGTCTTCTCTATCCTTCTCTATCATCGCCCTTTCTATTTCCCCCTGCAAGCCTGCAAACCTTCTCCTGTCATCTCCTTCCTTGCCTCTTTCCTCTCTACTTCCCACCTTGACATTTCCTTACTACCTCTTTCTTCTCTATCTTTTATCATCCTCCAACATCTTTGCGCTATTCTGCTTCCCTCTCCCCTTTCAAACTTCTCCTCCAACCCCCACGCTCTCTTTCTTTGCCTAACTATCATCTTTTCCCTTCCAACTTCCTCTCTTAAGATATATCCTGTACATCTATTACTCACCCCCATGGTCCACCTCAGGAACCTTTCCTGCATACTTTCCACTCTTTTCCTCTCCGCCCAGCCCCAGATCTCTACCCCGTAACACATTACCGACCAAACCAACATATCAAACAGCCACAATCTTCTCCACCAGTCATTCCTAAATCTTTTCTTACCAATCCCCCATACCTGTCCCATGATCTTGCCTGCTCTCTCAATTCTTTTGCTCACATTCAGCTCCCCTCTTCCATTATAACTAAACCAGTATCCCAGGTAACAGAACTCGTCCACCTCCTCCACCACTCTGCCGTTTACTCTAAACTCCTCTTCCCTACCTTCCCTTCTCCCTCTAAATCTCATCACTTTCATCTTCTCAACATTTATACACAAATCTCTTTCACACACATACTTTTCGAACTCCTTTATCATTAGCCTCATTCCTTTCTCGTCCTCAGCTAATAAGACCACGTCATCCGCATACGCCAGTGAGTAAAGCCTACTTCTGCCTGACACCACTCCTCCTTTTCCCTTTTTCTGTAACCTTTCCTCTAAGTCCGCAAGCATTAAATTAAAAAGCAGAGGACTCAACGGGCAGCCCTGTAGTAGACCCCTTCCCACCCAGAACTCTTCTCCAAGCCTTTCTCCTATTTTAACTCTCACTCTTGTGTCCGTATAAATTTCCTTTATCCTCTCTATCAACCCTCTCTCTATCCCCCTCTCCTTCATGACTCTCCACAAAATGCCTCTATTCACCGAGGGAAACGCTGCCTTAAAATCGACAAACAGCGCCACACATTTACCTTTTTCCGCTCGCCTTTTGTTCGCAATAAAGTTTACTACATAAATATTATCCATAGTTCCCATCCCTCTCCTAAAACCCGTTTGATTATGTGGCACAGACCCCAGACTTTCTACCATTGTTTCCAACCTTTTCCTTAATATATCCGTGTAAACCTTATATCCAACGGGCATTAGTGTAATCCCTCTATAATCCTCCAACTTTTTTCCCTCTCCCTTTTTCCTTATCGGTACTATCCATCCCGTCTTCCACTCCTCCGGCCACCCTTCCCCCTTCCATACCTTATTCACAATTCTCCACATTTCCTCTTTTACACTCTCCCCTCCAAATTTCAGGCTCTCATTCTCGATTCCATCATTTCCTGCCGCTTTATTCCTTTTTAGTCTATCAATCGCTTTATTTACTTCCTCCTTACTTATCTCTCCTCCTTCTCCTTGCTCCCTTATCTTTCTACTCTCGCCTCTTACCCTTCCTTCCACACCTCCACTCAGCTCTCTAAAGAACCTTGTCCACTCCTCCATTTTTATATTCTCATTAATTTCTTGCCTCCTGCCTCTTTCCCTGTTAATTATCTCCTATTCTCTCCCTTCTCTGACCGCTACTTCCACCTCCTGTTCGTATCTCACTCTTTCTAACTCCCTCTTCATCCTCAACAGCCCTTCGTGCTCCCTATGCCTCGTATTATACTCTCTTCTCTATTTTTCCATGTCTCCACTCTCTAATACTGTCCCTTAACCTTCTTCTACCCCGCTCACATTCCTCGTCCCACCAGCCTGTATATACTGCTGTCCCCTTTATCTTTTCTCCAACTTCCCGTTTACCCTTATTAATTCTCTCCTTTAGATTCCCTAAAAGCTTGTCTACTCCAACCTCGGTTTCCTCCTCCTTTTCGACTTTCTGCATTCTCTCTTCATACTCTCTTAGTATATTCAAATCCCATTTCCCCATCTTCATTACCCTGTCACTCCTCTTTTTATTTCCACTTCTTCCGAACCTTCTCTCTTTTTCTGCCTCCATCTCTACTATTTACGGGAAGTGATCCGAACACACCTCTCTACCTACTTTCAATCCTCTTATCTTATTCCTACTTCTTTCTTCCGTTATCACATAATCAATCACCGTCTCACCTTTCTTCACGAACGTGAACTCTCCTTCCTCGTCACCTTTCGTGCACCCATTACAAATTGACCATCCATTGTCTCCTAACAACCTCAGTAGCTTCTTGCCTTCTTCATCTATTTCCGTATGCCTCGACCTTCTACTAAACTCCTCCCTCTCCTCATCCCAAACTGCGCCTCCTAACTGTCCTGTCCAAGCGTTCAAATCCCCTCCTATTACCACCAAGTCTTCTCTCCCTCTTTCCATCCATTCCTCCAACACCGACCAGCCTTCTTTCTCTCCTCTTCTCCTATACACCCCTACTACGTACATTCTCTGTTTTCCTAGTACTACCGAACGCACCATGCAGCCCTCTTTCCCTTTATTCTTATCTATCTCCCCTACTTCCTTAATCTCTTTCCTCACTCCCGATATCATTCCTCCTGACCACCTACCCACTTTCTTTTCTTTCTTCGCTCCTTGTATCTCCCATCTGAAACCCTTCGGCAGTTTTTTCTTTATTCCTATCCAACCCTTTTCTCCTATCCATGTCTCACTTATCACAATGATATCCCATTTCTCCAAAGTTTTCCAAAACCCTGTATCCTTCCCTTTCAACCCTGCCACGTTCCAAAACACTATCTTTACTCCTCCTCTTCTCTCTTCTCCTATTCTACCTCCGTTACCTCCCTCCGTTCGCCAGCTCCAAACCCCTGCTCTCTTCCCTCGCTACCCCTTTCCCTGTTCAATCTTCTCCTGATGACATCCGAAACCTTAACTGACTCCCCCCTTCTTCCTCTACCATCCATTTTTCTCCGTCCATCCAGAAGCCATCTCTGCCCATCCTTATCTGCTTCCCCTTCCTGTACTCCTCCCACGCGACCTGTTCTAACTGCCTGCTCATTTTTCTTTCCTTCTCCGTCCTATCCATGTCAATCCAAATTCTCCTTCCTTTCAACATCTTTTTCTTCTCTAAAACCTGCCTTTTTTTCCCTTTTACTTCCCAGTTCTACTACCCACACACTTGGTCTATCTCCTTCCCGACCACCAAACCCTCTTAGGTCTTTGATCTCTACCCCCACTTCGAATTCCTTCAGCAACTTTTCTATCTCCTCTCTTCCATCTATTCTCCATGTCTATCCACAAACTCTTAATTCCCTTAATCTCCTCTTTTACCTCCCTATAATTACTGTCCCTTTTCTCTTCCCTAGCCTTACCCTCCTCCATATCCCTGCAAATCTTTTCCAACTTATCTTTGGTTTCTTTCCTCATTTCCCTTAACAACTCTACTATGCCATCCGAACTTTCCTCTGATTCCCCCCTCTTCCTCTTTTTCTCTTTCCTCTCCTCCACCTCGTCTCTACTCGAATTCCGACTCTCACTTCCTGAGGAATCATAGCTGACATTTAGCCAGGTTTTCAATCCAGCAGGATTCACACCACCTGCTCCGCGCAGCCTATCTCTATTGCTCCGTCTGCCTCGCACTGCCTTACTCAAAGCCTGACTGCCTACCAGCGTAGTATCTAGTGACTCGCACGACTCATCGCTGTCGCCTCCCTCCCACTTATCACCTACTGCCGTCTCACTCTCACCGCCTTCCCCCGTCCTCGCGCCCGCCTCTAGCTTGTCGGACTCAACTTCTATTCCCTTTTCACCCTCCTGCTGCCCTCTCTCGCCTTTCGGCGGCGATCTTACTACATTCATTTTAAGGTTTTTCCGCCTAACCCCCCCGTTTCTCTAAATTTTTCCTAACCTAAAACCCACTAGCCACACTTTTCTCTACCCTCAGCCACACACCTCAACAACTTTCCTTTTGTTCTTTAACAACACTCGCTCCCTAACAATCACACCTACCTTTTTACCAAAAGCCTTATTAACTCCACACTTTTCACTTCTAAATATCAACCAAAGAATCACAGCTAAAAATTTTCCAACTACACGCGAACGGTACCGGAAACGGAAGCCGTTAAAGGGAGAGTAAATAAAGTATAAAGAAAAAATAATTTAAATTTGAGCAAAATACATGAAGATCTTAGAAATCAATTAAAAAAAGAAAATAACTAAAAATTGGAGGAAAAAATTGAAGAAAGCTACAAGTAATTGGAATTTACGATAATTAATAAATTTTTTTAGAAATTATGAAAACAAATAAAAATAATTAAAAATTGAAGAAAATAATAGGAATTTGAGAAAAATACTTGAAACTTTTAGAAATTAATTTTATAAAATGAGAAAAACTAAAAATTGGAGAAAAGTCTGGAAGAAAGCTAAAAATAATTGAAATTTATGATAATTAATAAAAAAAATTTTAAATTCTGATAACAAATGAAAATAATTAAAAATTGAAGAAAATATTTGAAGTTTCAGAAAAATACTTAAAAGTTTTAGAAAATGAGAATAATAATTAACAATTAAACAAAATAATAATTACAAAATTACTTAAAAAATTTTAATTAAAGAGAATAATTAAAAATTCGCAGAAATAACGAAAATTGATGGAAATAATTGCAATTTCGGATAAATGATTGAAATTTTCAAAAGTAATGCCAAAATAATGAATATAATATTATAAATTGATGAAAATCAAGAAAAATTGCAGAATTTATTTTTATGCAAAAGAAAATAATTAAAAAATTGTTATATAATTGAAAATTGATGACAATAATCTAAATTTGGGATAATAACTGAAAATTTAGGAAATTAATGGCATGTGTAAATATTTTAAACTTCTTCAAAAACCAGAATAAATTTTTAAAGCATTTTTCAAAATTTTTTTTTGTACACAAATGACAATTATAAAAACCAGCACAACACGACACTAACGAAAAAGTTTACCTTATTCTTTCAATTCAAATTTTAAAATATTTCCCGATAAAGAGAATCAAAATCAATAAAATAACAGGGACTAACTTCAGTTCAGATTTTAAAACGTAAGCAGAAAAAGATGAATAAATATTAATACTAACTCACTTCACTTCAAACTTTAATTCATTCAAAAGAGAAAAGACGTTTCGATACCAATTTTCGTGTTGTCTGAAAATCATAGATAATAAATGGAAGAATTTAATAATTAAAAAAAATAAATAAAAATATATAAAAAACCTGAAACTTGAATTTCTTTTATTTTTTGTATGCAACTCCCTGAAAATTTTGAGTTTTTGATAATATTTATTATTATCTTAACGAGGAATGAAACAGGCAATCTGAAAAAAAAGTTAGTCCAAATGCATTATTTTGATTTTTTAACTAGAAAACTCATATTTTCATGTAATATTTTTCAGTGGAAGTGTGAACAATTATATTTTTTACATAATGAGTAATTAAAAATTGTAATTTGATGAAAATTAAAAAAAAATCTGTGTACTAGAAATTTAGAATGATCTAACGTTAGATTATCCTAAATTTCTTGTACGTAGAATTTTTTTTAATTTTCATCAAATTGCAATTTTTAATTACTCATTATGTAAAAAATATAATTGTTCACACTTCCACTGAAAAATATTACATGAAAATATGAGTTTTCTAGTTAAAAAATCAAAATAATGCATTTGGACTAACTTTTTTTCAGACTGTCTGTTTCATTCCTCCTTAACTATAATAACATTAATAATATATTAATATTATTTATTCATAATATTCATTTATTAAAATGAACATTACAAACATTACGAACATTACAACATTAATAAATGTATTTGATGATAAGAAGATAATATCTGGATTTATGAATCTGTACCTCTACCTTCAATATTGCTGATATTCAAAAGCATCGTCATTAAATTTTTTTTGTACTTATTTCATTAGGTTATCATTATTGTATTTTATGCATTGTTGTCTTGATTTTTATTTGATTAATGGTTACATTTGTAATACATCTTTATACTGTTCAAAATAATGAATGACTTATTCTTCCTCTGATGATTATGAACAAGTATTTTTATGTCATCAATTTAAAGCTGTTGGTTTTTCTTTTATTTAATATAATTAATCTACCAAAAATTATACAAACTGTCTAAATTTTAAGAAAACTTAAAGCTTGTTTGAAATTTTGATTTGTTACTCCTACGACAGTTTTCATAAGACTGAGTGCTTTTCCTTTTTCTGAAGTTGAAGATAAAGAGTCCGTCCTATAATCTACTTATTTATTCAGAGCATATAGACAGTATAATACTAATCTGTTCAACATTCAGAGAATTTAAGGTGCAAAATTAATCATAATCATATATTCTAGACATAGAAGCAAACTTCTTTCACGCTAAACAATTAAACTTATATAAAGTAAGGGGAATTCTTAATCACTAAGTGTAGGATTTTCGAGACATAAAATCTATCTAGTTCTTCAACAGCTATGGACGTGAGAGGAACTTACTATAGTTTTAATTACGCAATGCTATGTATCACTGGACATTGGCCTTATCTAAGCAAATCACAAAAATTAATAAGAAATTCTATCAATTTTGTTATACTTTCGTCTATAATTATACCTATGGTAACTTAAGGCTACTTTTAATAAATAGAAAAATTTTTCTAAATTAACTTAAAAGTGCGCACTCAGCAGAAAATTTTTGTTAGTTTAAAGAAAATAATTTTTCAGGGTTAGAATTGTTGATCGGTTAAAATATAAAGCATATAATTATAAAATACTTCAAAAATTATTCATTTACTAATTAACGTAAAATTTTAGTTTTTGGGTTTGGTTAATTTAATACGAATAAAAGACATAAATTCTATATTCGAAATTTTTTCACTTTTCATAATTATGATCCTAAGTTTTCTACAAATGACAAACTTTTCATTTGGCATTCAAAAGGTAAGATGATGCAAATGAGCAACACTTCCATGAGAAATAAATAATTATTATTGTATAATTTTCCTGAGCCTTTTCTTAAATTATAATTATTTTGGTAATATTATATTCTCAGTTAGCACGATTACTAGAAAAAATAGAAAAAGATTGGGAAATTTGGTCAACAGAACCAGAAATTCAGATTATAAAAGAGCATGCTGTTAAAGGAAGATATTTTCGTCTAGCAATTGTTGGTAAATTTAAATTAAATAACACAACTATACTATTTTATAGCATAAAATTTAAAAATTTTTATTTCTTTATTTTTGACATTAATAATTTTATATTATCTCTCATAATTTCTTTAAAGAATTATCAATTTTTCAGTGTCAATAATAGCATCAGTAAGTGGTTATCTGTTCTCAGTGTTAATGCCAACAATTTTAAATTATGTGAAACCACTAAACGAATCAAGACATCAACCTCCAGTTTATATTGCTGAATATGGAATAGACGGTGAAAAATATTTTACTTTAATTTTTATCCACAACTATTTTGTAGGTTACTATACTATACTTATAATTCTAAGTGGAGATACGATGTTTTTGGCTTGTATTCAGCATGCTACCAGCATTTTCTCAGCAATAGGGTAAAATTGAATTTTTATTAAATTTATTCAAAAGTTTTTATATTTCATGCTTTTTTTTAATCTTAAGAAAATTTGTCGAAAAACTTGTTTCATCAGAAAAATTAATTCTAAAAGTTGAGAAATTTGAAAAAAATGTAATTTATTTTTCTAGTTTATTATTTTATTTATTATTATTATTATTAATATTATTATTATTCTAGTTTATTTTATTCTTAGATCCAAACTGGCTAAACTGGATAAATGTACAGATGACAATCAAGCAAAAAGTGTTGAAAATGAGATTAATTTTTGTGTTAAGCAACATAGAGATTGCATACAGTTAGTATACAACAAAAACCCTATTTTTTAATCATTATACATATATTTGCATTTTTATAAATAAATTTTGCTTTCTTATGGAGAAAGCGTTGTATTGGTTCAAATTTATAATTTTTGTAAAATGCTTCAAATTTTAAAGTCTCATAAACTAAATTATTCCCATATAAATCGGATATTGAAATTGCGATATAAAATTCAGATAAAATTTTTAATCAGTTTCTGAAAATCCATTCACTTATTATAAATAAAGCATTTAAACAAGTAACAAATAAATAAGAAAGTGCAAGTATGTATATCATTGAGTCTATTGATAATAATGAAAATTATGAAATTCAAGAATATATCGGAAAAATGACGAAAATAATTGACAGTTGAAAACAAAATTCGAAAAATGGCTACATAATTACATAATTGGAAAGAATAGTTTAAAAAATTAAACAATAAATATCAAATTTAAACAAAATAGTTAAAAAATTATAATTTATAAATTGAAAAAAATAATAAAAAATTGAGGAAATAAATTGAAAATTTGCGAATTAAATTAAAATTTAAATAAATAATTGAGAATTGAAAAAAAATTACAAAATAAGGAAAATAATTGACAATTGAAAACAAAATTCACAAAATGTCTAGATAAATACACAATAATTTAAAAACTCACAAAAAAATTATAAAATTTTAAGATAACAATTAAAAATTGAAAAAAGTGTGGGAAATAATTGAAAATTGCGGAAAATAATTAATAATTAAAGGAAATAGTTGAAAAATGACGAGAATAATTGAAAAATTGAGGAAAATATGTGAAATATGACGTAATTAAATGTCAATTGAAAATAAATTTCAAAAAATGACTAGAATAATACACAACTGAAAAAATCGGGCAAGTTCGAGTTACACTCGCACTAAAATCGAGGGTTCCGTAAACAAAACAAAATAATTTTTAATATATTTGATACTATTAAATATATAATACATAAATATATTATACATATTACATATAATATAATAAATAACATAGAATATATAATGAATTTTTTATAAAAAATGGACCACCCTCCCCCCCTATCTTCCAAAATATTTTACTTAGAGAGTTCAAATTTTATACAGGAATGTATTGTCAGGTGTAAATAACATAAAAATTATAGAGAACGTGATCGTGATTGCATTTTTAACGAAAAATCCAGAGATTTTACCAAATATCCATAAAAAATACTCAAAAATCATTTTATTTCCTTAAAAACGCTATGATCAACTTCTACAATCATGTTCTCTACCATTTTTCTGTAATCTACACGTGAAAATACATTTGTGTACCAAATTTGAACTCTCTAAGTCAAATTGTTTGGAAGTTATGGGAGGGGGGATACGGTAATTTTTAAGCATTTTTTTTAAATCGTTGGTTTTTGCTTAAAAACACTATGATAACGATCTGCAACAAAGTTCTCTATAGTTTTTCTGAAATCTATATGGCAAACTACATATGTATACCAAATTTCAGCACTCTAAGTACAATAGTTTGGCAGATATGGAGGTGGCATTGTAGACTTTTAGTGCATTTTTGTTAAAAAAATGACCGTATTCCCCCCCCTTATCTTCCAAACTATTTGACTTAGGATTCTGAAATTTGGTACATATATGTAGATTTACGTGTAGATTACAGGAAAATTATAGAGAAAGTGATGATTATAGCACTGTCAAAGTTATAACACTAAATTATGGCCCATATGTTAAAAAAATGCTCAAAAATATTGTCATTTCCTTGACAGCGCTATGTTCAACACATACAATCATGTTCTCTATAATTTTCCTGTAATCTATACGTGAAAATACATTTGTGTACCAAATTTGAACTCTCTAAGTCCAATAGTTTGGAAGATCAGGGGGGGGGGGGGTACAACCATTTTTTAACATTTTTTAAAAAAAATCTTTTTTTTAGCTCAAAAACACTATGATAACAGCCTGCAACAAGGTTTTTTATAGTTTTTCTGTAATCTACACATCAAACTACATATGTGTACCAAATTTTCGCACTCAAAGTACAATAGTTTGGCAGATAGAGGGCAAAAATCGTACAAATTAAACGAATTTTTGCTAAAAAATGACTTTATCCCCCCTTACCTGCCAAACTATTTGACTTAAAGAGTTCAAATTTGGTACAAAAATGTAGTATCATATGTAGATTACAAAATAAATATAGAGATTGTTGTGGTGATAGCGCTGTCAAAGAAATGGCAAAAGTTATCAGCCAAAAGATATCAAAATTTCTCAAAAATCTTGTTATTTTCTTGACAACGCTATGTTCAGCCCCTAGAATCATGTTCTCTATAATTTTCCTTTCATCTACACGTGAAAATACATATGTGGGCCAAATTTGAACTTTCTAAGTCAAATAGTTTGGTGGCTAGGGGGGGGGGGGGGATACGATTTTCGACAAAGTCTTGCCAATAGGGTTCCGTGCGTACACTTGTGGTGTACGGAACCCTAAAAAAAGAAAAAAATTGGAAATTCAAAAATGAAGAAAATTAAAGGAAATAATTGTTGGAAATAACTGCACATTTAAAAACTGGATTGAAAATTAAAGAAAGCATTCAAAAACTGATGAATGAAATTGGATTTTTGGAATATACTAACAAATTTAAATAAAATTAATTGAAAAAAGACGAGAATTAATAACTACAGAAGAAAACAATTGCAAATTAAAAAATTAAATTAAAAGTTAAAGAAAATAATTGATCAATTGTATATAAAATTAAAGAAACCTAATGATAATCGAATAACAGTAATATAAAAAAGGCGATACTTTTTTGAATATTAAAGAAAATAATTTAAAAAATGCGTGAATTACTGAAGAATGAAGAATTAATTGAAAATCGATAAAAATAATTAAAAATTGAAGAAATAGATTGGTTAATTAAGAATTAATTGGAAATTTCAAGAAAATAATTGATAATCAAAAGAAAAATTATAATATGACGAAATTAGTTAACAATTATAAACAATAATAAACAATTTATTGGAAAAAAATTTAAAAAATGGTGAAAATAATCAGCATTTGAACAAAAGAAGTATTAAAATTAAATAATAATAATCTCCGTAAACTCCTGAAGTTAGTATGTATTTATATTGATTCATCTTTTTCTGTCCACATTTTAAAATCTGAAGTGAAGTTAGTCCCTGTTATTTTATTTTGTTGTGCTGGTTTTTAATTGTCATTTGTGTAAAAAAAAAAAGTTTCGAAAAATGCTTTAAAAATTTATTATAGTTTTTGAAGAAGTTTAAAATATATACACATGCAATTAATTTTCTAAATTTTCAATTATTATCTCAAATTTAGATTATTGTCATCAACTTTCCATTATATAACGAATTTTTAATTATTTTCTTTTGCTTAAGGTAGTATTATACTTCACATCGATAAAAAAATCGACTTTTTTTTATTTTTCTTTTGTGGTCTACATTACCTCAAGAATATAATTCCTAAATTGCAGATTAAAATTCGAAGAAATAAAAAAGTTATACACATTTTAAAGTTATAAATTTGCACATCGGCTCATTACACACAAAGCTTTAAACGCGTTTTTCTCAAAACCATGTTTTTTAAACTGACGGACAGCATAACTCGAGTTCTTTTTAATCGATTTTAAAAAACCTTAGATCAATTTCTTCGTTATGAAATCCTTCAGTCATCCCCCCTAAATCGATTTTTCTACTTTTTTTTCTTTTTTTTAACGACTTAAAAATGATAAAAAAAATACCTTTTCTATGATTTTTCTTTAAACTGGCGCCATTTTTTTATTTTTTAATATTTTTTATCGGGGTTAGGGGGATGCCTAACCACATGTATCAGCTTTAAAACCACATTTGATTTTTTTAGATCAGATGTTTCTGTGAGGCTGTAGCATGTCCGCCGATTTATCGTTTATTTTTTTTTATCTTGACTTTGGCACCCTCTAGTGATGAAACAGGCACAGCAAAAAAAATTTATTTTTTTATTTTTGACAGAAAAAAATGTCAAAAATATGATGCAAAAACTTTTATTGCTTTAAATAAAATTATCACCGAGAAAAAAATTGTTTTTTAAAGTCATCTTTGACAGCTTACAAAGTATAATTGTATAATTGTCGGATAGGACTTGGTGTAGGGCAGGTTGATTATAATCAAAACTCTTTAATGCTGCTACACATTCGGTCGATATAGTGAAGAATGACCGATGATTTATTTTCAAAAGTAAAAATAGCGGAATTTGCGACTGGTCAAGGAGGCGGTCGATGTGCAATAGAACGAAACAGTGGGGAGAAGTGAAGCTCCCCACCTTTAACATAGAAGGCTCATAGATCTGCGCTTTTCAAAAAATATAAATGCTGCTAGCGCTGTGCGGCGTTAATTCAAACTACAATAGCGCGCGTGATCATTTGAATTTAAACAATATAAAAATATCATATTACTGAGAAATAAAATAATTTACAAGAATTTTAGTTAATCTAAACATACCGCCCACCTTGATATTACTTGGTATCAAAACAAATAACAATTACAAAATGCAAATTATCAACATGTCATCCAGCAGACAAATTTATGTTACATAGTTAGAATAAGAATTCACTGTGATTGAGATGAGTTTTTGTTGGCATCCCCTTCAGTGGGGAAAGGACACAGTTTGGTTGCGCCTCGCTTTACAATCCCAGTCGCTGTCTGCACTGAGAATACCCTGGCGATGCCATCCTTTCCGGGATGAGCTTCAGTTACTCGTCCAATCTTCCATTGCGCTGGTGCAGTATTATCTTCCTTCAAGACAACGAGAGCGCCGGGCTTGATTGATACGGAATCCATTTTTCTCCATTTAGATCGAGTTTGTAGTCCAGATAGATATTCGGAGCTCCATCTTTTCCAAAAATGCTGGAGAAGCTGCTGCATTCTTTGAAATCTGGAAAGACGATTTTCGGCGAGATGCATTAAATCTGGATCAGGTACCGTTGTCAAAGGCTCGCCTATCAGGAAATGTGCAGGTGTGAGAGGTTGAAGGTCATTTGGATCTTCGGATAAAGGACTTAAAGGACGGGAATTTAGGCAGCCTTCTATCTGCACGAGGATCGTGTTAAATTCCTCGTAAGTTATATTACAATTCGTTAACACCTTTTTTAAATGCATTTTTGTGGACTTTACTCCTGCCTCCCATAGCCCACCAAAATGTGGAGCTGGAGGTGGAATAAAGTGCCATTGAATGCCTTCCTCATTAAGCTGCTCAACGATAACTCGTTCATTAGCTTTTATAATTTCAAAAAGCTCTGAGAGTTCCTTTTCTGCCCCTACAAAATTTGTGCCATTATCCGAATAAATGTTCGCGGGCCTTCCGCGTCGCGAAACAAAACGGCGTAAGGCCGCCGTGAAGGCATTAGACGACAAGTCTCCGACGAGCTCTAAATGAATGGCTCTTGTCGCGAAGCATACGAACAGACAAATATATGCCTTTGTCAGCTTAGCACCGCGTAACTTCCGGTCCTTTATTAGAAAAGGCCCGGCGTAATCGACGCCACATTGCAGGAAAGGACGATTTGGAGTGATCCGAGAAGCCGGCAGATCACCCATGTATGTCGTAACTGATTTTGGACCGGAGCGAAAACAGGTATAGCATTTGCCAATTACCGATTTAATTTGACCTTTACCGCTTATGGGCCAATACATTTGTCTAATAGACGCTAGAACTGCTTGCGGTCCAGCATGCAACAGGCGTTCATGCTCATGCCTTATAATTAATTTCGTCAAAGTATGCCCCTTTGGCAAAAGCATGGGGTGCTTTTTATCAAAATCGTAGCTGGAATTTTTAAGACGCCCACCAACTCTCAAAACACCATTATCCAAAAATGGACTTAAGGGCAATAACTTGCTTTTATTGTGCAGGTTGAGATCCCGATTTAAACATGAAATTTCACGCGAAAATGCTTTCCTTTGGGCTAATTTTACTAGCGCGAGAATGGAAGAATTAATTTCCTTTGCCTTTAAGCTTCCTGTCAGCCTATTTTCTTTAGAACCTAGCGAATTTTTTACGAAACGGAAACAGTACGCCACAACATTAAGCAATTTAGAAAGGTTAGAGAATTTTTCAAAAAGAACATCTATATCAGTTTCATCAGTTGACACCAGGGATATAGATTTTTGCTCTGGAATCAGGTTCTCCGAAATATTCTTCTCACTTGAAGGCCAGCTTTCGGCCGGAGAGGACAGCCAGCTGGGCCCATACCACCACAATTTGTTATTTATTAAATCTTTTGGCTCTGTCCCCCTAGATAATAGATCCGCAGGATTTTCAATTCCACACACATGACGCCAACTAGAAATATCGACATTTCCTTGTATTTCGGAAACTCTATTGGAAACGAAGGTTTTCCACCGGCTGGGGCAACCCTTTATCCATGCCAATGTCACTGTACTGTCCGACCAACAAAAATTTTCGTTAAAGATTACGTTTAGTGACTCACGCACCTTCACGACTAATTGACTCAATATTAATGCTGCACATAATTCGAGTCGCGGAATTGATAATCTTTGGAGAGGAGATACCCGGCCTTTTGATGCAAGCAGGCGCACAGTGACATTTGAAAATTCATCACTCGAACGGATGTACACGCAAGCGCCATAGGCTGATTCGGATGCGTCACAAAATGCGTGTAATTCAATGCGAACAGGATTTTTACTTAGCGTGTGCCTAGGTACTTGAATTTCACTAAGAAAGGAAAAACTATCTCGTATTGTCAGCCACTTCGTGCGAAGATCTAAGGGGATTGCTTCATCCCAAGACAATTTTAATTGCCATAAACGTTGCAAAATGATTTTGACAACAGTTATAATTGGGGCAATCAGACCCAGCGGGTCGTAAATTTGTGCGATGCACGAGAGGATCTGCCGCTTTGTGACTTGCAACCCTTTTATTTTAAGATTTATGCAAAATGCAAAGCTGTCCGTCTCTCGATTCCAAATCAAACCAAGAGTCTTAGAGTCTTCAGTGGAAGAAATGACAAAATTTGCATCATCATTTCTGTCATTGCAAATACTATTTAGAAATTCATTGTTATTCGAAGACCATTTACGAAGCTGAAATCCAGCTGAGGCTAAGATGCGAGAAAGTTCACGATAGATATAAATTAAATCATCCAGGGTATCTGCTCCAGACAAAACGTCATCGACTGAGAAACAATTCAAGATAATGTCGCTGATTATTGGACAATTATCTTTATTAATTTTCGACAATTCGTTCAAGCAACGTATGGCCAAAAATGAAGCAGATGCAGTTCCATACGTTACTGTATTGAGCTCATAGCAACTGAGAGGGGATGACGAATTAAAGCGCCAAAATATACGTTGAAATGCACGATCGGCTTTATTTATTCGTATCATACGGTACATTTTAGCAATGTCTGCCGTGAAGGCATACGTATGCTTTCGAAACGATAAAAGAATAGAAAAAATGTCCTTTTGAAGAGTAGGGCCTACCAGCTGTACATCGTTTAGAGATTTCCCATTTGATGACTTTGCAGATGCATCGAAGACAACTCGAAGCTTTGTGGTTAAGGACGTGGGCTTAATAATAGGATGATGAGGAATATAATAATTTAATTTCTTATTGCCAACCTCGCTAATTTCCGTCATATGACCTAAATCAATATACTCTCGCATAAATTCATTATAATGATTTTTTAATGAATTGTTTTTATTGAGCCTTCTTTCTAAGGAACGAAACCTATTAATGGCCATTTCCCTAGAATCTCCTAAAATATTGTCGCCCGATTTTTTAAAAGGGATTGAAACTACAAATTGTCCGTCCGGCAATCGATAGGTGTTTTCCTGAAAATGAACTTCGCACTCTTGCTCGGAGGGTGTCATGGGCTTAGATTCTAGAAACCTTTCTTCTACTTCCCAAAAATTACGCAATTGACGGTCTAAGTCATTACTTAAACTAAGATGGCATAACGTTTCCTGCGAACTGCGATGAGGAAAGGTTATAGGCCCAGAAACAATCCATCCTAAATGAGTTTTTTGCATTAAAGGCAAACCATGGCCCAATCGAACCTGACCCTGACATAAGAGATCCCAAAACAAGGAACCGCCAATCAACAAATCTATTGGAGCTGATTGATTAAATTCTGGATCAGCTAAACATAAATCGTCTGGAATATTCAATCTTTCATAATTGAATGATACCCCAGGAATGTTTGATGTAATTTGAGGTAAGACAAGGCATGATAAAACTGCCTTAAAAGAATTGGTTCTTGAATGAATATTAATATTTGCTCGCTTGTTTACTTTAGTCAAGCTCGAACCAATTCCCGAGACATTAAGGTGGACCGATTTGGGAGTCAGCTGTAAACTATCACACAGCCTTTGAGTCACAAAATTTGATTGCGAACCTGGATCAAGCAATGCTCTTGCCTCGTGAGGTTCCCCTTGTTTATCAATTATTTTGACTAATGCGGTTGCTAACAATACACTTTTACGCGGATCATTTGAGCTGCAAGCGGCAACTATGTTGGGAGCAGATGTCCCAGGAAGCGAGATATTATTTTGCTCGTTTTCGCCTTCGAGATGTAATACTGAATTGTGCCGTTTATTACATATACTGCATAATATTTTGTATTTACAATCACGAGTCTTATGTCCCCTTCTAAGACAATTAAGACAAAGGTTGTGCTTTCTTGCCTCTTTAATACGATCTTTTACACAAAGTTTTAAGAGATTGGGACATGACTTAGCAGCGTGAGACTCTTTGCAAAAAATACAATTTTCGCCATCAGTGGATAAGAGAGTTTTTGAGGGTTGGCGCGCACGCGCTGAACTTGCCGCGACAACTTTATTCGGCTTTGAATTATCCTTTTTTATGCTTTGAAGAACTTGGCATCTATCGTTAAAAAAACTAAACATTTCTTTAAGCGTGGGAATTTTGTCCGCGCATTTGACACCCTTCCAATCCCTAAGCGTTACAGAATCTAATTTGGAAGCGACTATGTGCATGACTATAACATCCCAACTATCGACAGGCAGTTCCAGCGCCTTTAATGAGCGCAAATGCTTTTCAACGGTAGCATGCAATTGGCGAAGGCCTAAATATGATTCATGATGAAGGGGAGGTATATCGAAAATGGCATCCAAGTGACTACCGATTATCAAAGTCTGATTCTCGTACCTTTCCTGCAGTAGTGACCACGCTATATCGTAATTAGCGTCCGTCGTTTCTAATGATTGGATTTGATCCGCGGCTTCACCGGTAAGGGCTGAACGCAAGTAATGAAACTTTTCTATTTTCGAAAGCACTACATGATCATGAATTAAGGATTTGTAAGTATCGCGAAAATGTAACCACTGTTCGTATGCTCCCGAAAAGACAGGAATATTAATCGTTGGTAGTTTAACTTGATTTTGAAAGGGTACACGATCTGACGATTGCGTCTGAATTGACCCGGCAATACTATTTGCTTGACTCGCGGGAGGTTGAGGTGAATGTTGAATTGATGTCAAAGTTTTACTTTTTATTATGCTCTTAGCTAAACCGACAGCGGCGTAAAAGGAACTCTCGAAAGTTTCAACTTCTAGATTGTATTGATCTTCGGCATCTTCAATAGCAAAAATGCAATTTTCAACTTCGATAAATTCGTCTAAAAGAGAATTTATCTTTTCTAACCTAGATTTTAAATTTTCGATTTCACTTGTCTCGATGTTGAAGGAATTTAAAAAGGTTTTAAAACGCGTTAAGTTACTTTTGGCAATCTTACGTTTGAGTTTAAGTCCATCTAACTCGGTATCTGGCATTTTGCTTTAGAGAATTTAAATTAATATATAAAAAAAACAATTGAATTCTAATATACCCCAAAAGAAGAGTATCACGATTCACGAAACAAATAGTAAACAAACCGTTAATGAAATTGTAAGAAAATTAGGAAAGGTAAAAAGGTGCACATAACCTGTATTTCCCAATGGCGATGACGCTCCAACGTGGCAGCGATGCTCTCGCTCGGGGATGATGCTCTGGCTTGGTGACGATATTCTCGTTCGGCAATGATGCTCTGGCTCGGCGACGATATTCTCGTTCGGCGATGATGCTCTGGCTCGGCGACGATATTCTCGTTCGGCGATGATGCTCTGGTTCGGCGACGATATTCTCGTTCGGCGATGATGCTCTGGCTCTACTTTAGAATGCCGTGAAGCAGGTAATTTAACTAAATTTTAGTTTCAGGCTTCCGATGATAATAATGCTTTCAGCACAACGACAAATCCTCGAAAAGCGTCGCTCCGCTGTTGACCACGTGGCTGCGATCCAAATCTATTCCAATATGAAGATCTCAAGCGTGGCTATTTCCTTTTTCCCAAGTAATCCGGCTCGAAGGACCAAAATGTATAATTGTCGGATAGGACTTGGTGTAGGGCAGGTTGATTATAATCAAAACTCTTTAATGCTGCTACACATTCGGTCGATATAGTGAAGAATGACCGATGATTTATTTTCAAAAGTAAAAATAGCGGAATTTGCGACTGGTCAAGGAGGCGGTCGATGTGCAATAGAACGAAACAGTGGGGAGAAGTGAAGCTCCCCACCTTTAACATAGAAGGCTCATAGATCTGCGCTTTTCAAAAAATATAAATGCTGCTAGCGCTGTGCGGCGTTAATTCAAACTACAATAGCGCGCGTGATCATTTGAATTTAAACAATATAAAAATATCATATTACTGAGAAATAAAATAATTTACAAGAATTTTAGTTAATCTAAACAATAATACTACCTTAAAAATAAATTCTGCAATTTTTCTTAATTTTTATCAATTTATTATTATATTCATTATTTTTTATTACTTCTAAAGATTTCAATTATTTATCCGATATTGCAATTATTTTTATCAATTTTCGTTATTTCTGCGAGAATGATTTTTTAATCATTCTCTTTAATTAAAATTTTTTAAGTAATTTTGTAATTATTATTTTTTTTTAAACATATACTCTATGATTTTTTCAGTTATTTCTCTCAAATTTTATTGAATGTTTTCAATTTTTCATATTTAAATTATCTTCATCATAATTCAATTTTCTTTCTCAATCTTAAATCATTTTCAGCATATTTCAATTATTTTTTCAGTTTTAAATTAATTTTATCATTTCTCACTTATTTTTCTCGGTTGTTAATTATTATTCTCATTTACAAAAATTATTTTCTAAGATTTTTAAGTATTTTTCTGAAAATTCAAATATTTTCTTCAATTTATAATTATTATCATTTGTTATCAGAATTTCAATTTTTTTTTTTTATTAATTATCGTTAATTTCAATTATTTTTAGCTTTCTTCCGGACTATATCAGGCCTATATTAGGTTTATATTAGGTTTATATTTTGTACAAATGTTGAAGAATTCGCAATTTTCGAATTTTTAAAAATTATATTGCCTTCTCCAAGAGAAAGAAAAATATTCATGAAATGAAAATAATCTTTGGCTTGTTTATGATAATAATGTCCCTGTACTTATTAGATTTATTGAAAATATTGGCAGTTGCTTCTCAGTGGTGTTTTTATTTACCGTCTTATTAAATATGATTATGATAACAATGACAGGCGTTGCAGTAAGTATATAAAAGATACCCAAAATATGTTAAGATTTTTTAAAAATATAATGTAAAGTATGTATTATAAAAAATAATGTTTAATAATTATAATTAGACAGTAACGAACCTTCAAAATACACGACTTTGCGTTCAGTTCTTATTCGAAAATATTGGACAAATGACTCACATTCTTTTACTAACAATTCCTTGTGAACAAATGAGCGGCAAGAGTGTCCATATTGCTACATCGGTGTTAGTGTCTTTACTTTTTTTTTCTACATGGGGTAAAGTATGGATAGATGCCCTGTGTTTTGAAAAATCATATCTAAAGTCAAAAAGAATTGATAATTTTAATTTTTTGACATTTCTCCCACCCTAGATGATATATATATATATATATATATATACATTCCAAATCATTATTCAATAAAAATTAATAATTAATATGAGATAGTGTATTATTCCACTTTTTAACACCAATAGAAAAAAATGTTTGAGTTTTCAAGAAAATAAATTAATAGCTCTAGCTTCATGTAATTGCATTACAATTTGTTTATAATTTTGTGCTTTAATAAAATAAATTTAAATTTCAGGTACGCATCAAATTGGTATAAATTACCTATAAACTGTCAAAAATCGCTTCTTATGGTAATGCGAAAAAGTACTGAACCTTACGACTTTGTGGTGGGAAAATTATATACATTTTCAATGCAAAATTTTGCAAAGGTAAATCATTTATTTATTTTTATAGTTATATTTATTCTAAAATAATTCTTTGTACCATTCCTAAATTGTAAAAATAATTTATAATTAAATTACAATTTGAACAGAACTAAAATTTGAATAGAAGTTTGAATCTAGATATAAATTTGTACTAATTTATTGTCATAAATTATATTTCTGGAATTTTGATATGAAATGAATCCTTTTCATTTTTCCAGGTGATGAAAACATCATTCTCATTCTTCACTGTCATGCTGACAGTACAATGACAAAATTTTCTAACTTTCGAAAAAGTCCAGACAGTTATTTCTATTTGGGAAATGAATAACAAAAATAAATTACTAATAAATAAGCATTAGTCAAAATTGTAGACGAAAAAAGGCTTTTAAGATTAATATTAAATTTTGATTTAGAATAGTAATAAAAGAATAAATTGTTGTTATCAACAGAAATAATTGTCAAAATTTCAAGGTGACCAGTTTATCACTCAAAAGGATTTTTTTTTAAATTTCTTTATATCTTTTATTTTTCTTTTTCCTTGAAATAAATATTTGTTATGTCTTCGAATTTTAAAAATCATACTTTTCAAAAGTCTATAGCCACAAAAAGTTTAACATATTAGCAAAGAAAAAAATTTTTTTTTTTCGATTTTTCGAATTTTTTGGAAAAAGTGTAAAAGTTTCGGTACGAATTAATATTTTTCAATTTGATACTTTGTAACAATCTCCCCCCCCCTCCCCTTTAGCAATGTAAATTTATTTAAATTGAATTCCTTGAACAGTATACCTTTTTTAATAAATAGAAACCAAGTTTTTCTAAAAAAAAAAGTATTTTACACGGAAAAATCCAAAGTAATTAATTTTTATTTTGATTATATTAACTACAAAAAATGTCTGTTTAACTACAAGAATTTACATTATTTATAGTTAATGTATAACCTAAAAAAGAAAAAAAGTAATTTCTTAAACCAACTATTTGCATCATTAATGTTAACAATTTTTTTCAGTGTAAAATCAAAAGAAGCAAAAAATATAACACATTTGAAATTTCAAAAATATTAACACTTTTAAATTTTTTTCTCGTAAACATTTTTTATTTTTAAACGTATTCTTTGAAAACCAAGTTCTGGATTTAGAAAAAAAGTTCCCTGAAAGATAAAAAATGATTTTTTAATTATCAAGAATTACTTGAATTTTTCACCTGCGAAAAACTTTAAAACTTTGGGTTATTGTCATCAAACCGCAAAGAGGTATTGTACAATATTAAAATGAAAATAAAAGACACTCAAATAATTTTGAATAGTTTAATTCTCTTTCACATAAAAGTTATAATTATTTTAAAGAAACTCGTTAATAAAAAACCACAAAAACACTATAAAATTGTTTTTCACAAACTTTTCATTAATCTGAATAATAAACTAAGAAAGTTAATAGAAAGAAACGTTAATCATATATTTCGAATTAAACAGTCCAATTTCACTTATTTGTCACCTAATCATTAAAAAATGATTCACCAATTTGCCAATAGTTAACGCCTGTAAATTTAACTTACATAATTTGGTTCAATTTACAAAACTTCCGAAAATACTAATAAATATCGAAAAATACTGACTGATATTTGTTTTGACGAAGATTTCTTTTTAAAAATAATTCAGAATTAATTCAAAACTTTTTTTTCCACTTTTTTAAGATATATGGTTAAAAATCAATTCAGTGTTAATGCCATGCACGATGGTTTTCATAAGACTGAATTCTTTCCCTCGATTTGAACTTGAAGAAAGTGTCCCTTCATATAACCTATTCATTTATTCACCACACAGACAATGGGGTAGCTGTATTCTAACAAAAGTGTGTAATTATCAAAGAATATTTTATGCAAAGTAGAGTATAATAGTACCTTGCAGATTTGTGTAAATAAAAAGAAAAGTAGTCGTCTTTCCTGAAATCAAATGAATTTTTGATAAAGCAAGGGATAGATACTTAAAATAAGATTTTACAGTCTGTTTGTGTTTATCAGTTTTTCAGTAGCTATGGATGTTTTGCGAGGAACATACTATAGTTTTAATTATAAAATATTATATATCACTGGCCAATGGCCTTATTTAAGCAAATCACAGAAGCGAATAAGAACTTCTCTTACTTTAATTCTTATTCTTTCTTTAATTATACCATTGGTGAGAATAAAATAGAAGCGGATTTTTTTTTAAAAAAAATGTATCAACTATGTTTTTTATGTGGTTTTTGAATTTTCTAATAACAAAAAATTGAACATTGCTAGTCCAATACGTCAAAATTTATAATTCATTGAATTTGTCTAAATTCGACCAATTTTATAATCGCTGATTAAAAAAATGAAGTTTGATTACCAAAATTCAAAATGTCGACGATAATGAAAAAAAATGTAATCAAGTTGGCATACGTGTTCCCTTTTTATAAAAGTTTAAAAAATAATTTTTTTTTAAAAGAATTAAGTATATTGAATTGTTATTATTACCCGGTTATAAAATTTTTAATTTCAAATCTGATTTTAATTATAAAAATCTAATGTTAAATATTCTTAAGCATCTCAGAAACCCCTGAGTACCTAGTAAGTATTTTATACATTATAAAAAAATAGATTTTTCTTTTTTACCGAAATATTGAAAAAATTATTATGTTTGATAATAAAAATAGTTTCACCAAACGAAAAAATTTTTAAACATTTTTTACAAAAGTTATTGTAGAATTAACATTTTTAACACTTTTTTAATAAAAGCTTATTTTTCATAAATAAATTTACCGATTTAAGTGTTGAATAGAATCAAAGGGCATAAAATAAATTTCCAATTTAAGTTCGAAAATTAAAAAAAAAAAAAAAATTTCCATAATTTGTTTATAAACAATTTTTTTTTTTTAATATTCTGGAACTTTTAAAAATCGGGAAAATATATTAAAATATACTTAAAACTCTAAGGAATCAAAAAATGTGACAACTAATAAATTATTTAATACTTTTTCATAAAATTTAGTTTGAAACTAAAAATAAAATTTAAATTAGATTTCAGGAAATATCTTATATTTTTATTTTTTTAGGTTGAATTTTCTTACAGTCTAGGACAAAGATTTTGTTCTGATATGATAATAGTATATTTCGTAACATGCGTGACAAGCAGTCGTTTCTGAAACGAGAGCAATGTTTTTGCAACGAGTGAAACGAGTTGCAAAAATTGCGCGAGTTTCAAAATGACTGCTTTGTTCACGCAGTTACGAACGATACTTTTCATAACAAAGTCATAAAAGGCGTGATTCGGTTCTCTGTATAGATAACCAGAAAGTTGCAGAATTAAGAATGATTCACTATGTTATGTCAGAGTGTTCACAAATACAATCCAAATTGAATGTCACACACTTTTTTTACTTGTCAACACGCCGCGCTAGTGATACAGTCAGGTTAGATTTTGAAGCTGTACTACTCACGCTAAAGATATCGACTCTGTTCTGTTGGTCAAACAGTGCGTGCAAGAAAAGTAGAAAAGTGGGGGACATGCAATTTGGACTGTACTTGTTTGCACTCTGACGTCACATAGTGAATCGTTCTTAAATCTGCAACTTTCTGGTTATCTACAGAGAACCGAATCACGCCATTTTTAAGACTGCGTTATGAAAAAAATGTTAATTTATTATATTTAGCATACTTTAATTAGAATAGGTATATTTTTTTTCCTAATAATTATTGACCACTTTTGCTATTAGTGACTTTAAAGTCAATATACATAGCTTAAATAAGCAAATTACTAATTCTCCTAAAAGTCACAAGCTCTCGTTAAAAAATATTAACCTGATAAATTAAATTAAATTAAACTAGAAAAATGAATTATTTGAAGACTGCAGTAACATTTTTACTAATTATCATTTAGGTCTCTTCTTAGCTTCTAGGTTTGTTTAAATCAACACGAGGTGGAGATAGTACTACCATTATAGAAAGTTTTTCACCCCTCGTTGGTATCACTTTTAGTCTCCTACAGCATATGTTCTTATTTATTTATTCAATATGTTTCAATTCTATCGATTATTTATACAGTTATTTTTGTTCTTGAATTTAGTTTATATTATTTGCTCATTAATCAATTAATTTTATTATTGACTTTAAAAATGATCTAATTCAATTATTTTTCTACCAGTTATTTATTTTCTAATTATTTTCATGAGCTAATCCCCGCCCTTTAGTCTATGGGTATAGCCAGTTATCACCTGTCAGTCAACGAGGTTGTTGATAACAGGTGTACGAATTTCGTGCTTTTGAAATTTGAAATAATATTTCGACTTGGAGATTGAAATCTCCAATATTTGAATGCCTATTATGATTTAGGAAATTTTATAATTTCAGGAAATCGGTAAGTATTGATTATTTTACCGGCGATGGACACTTCGCTCCCGATACCTGTACAACCTTCCCTCTCTCCTATACTTACCCCCTCAAACGGTCAGTACTAGCGAGCAGCCTGCAACGACTTAAGCTTAAGTACTTTGTAATTATGACTATTATAAATCCTGGTCCTATTGTTGTTGGTGATGTATTTCGAGAATCCCTCCTTTATAAAAGAAAAGAGACGAAAATAACACATTCATTTGTTTTCAATTTATTTTTCACGAGAAAATCATTATTTCATTGTTAATAAAAATTTACACTGCAAAAGGCATTTTGATTCAAAAACATTAATTTTTTATAAATTTATGTTTTTAATTCAATATTACATTTTTTTAAAAATTAAATTAATATTTTCCCTTCACACTTTTTTTACAGGCTTAGGACTGTCAGCAAGATTCGTACTGGCGTGTTTAAAAAATAGTTTGAACTCACAGTTCATTACTCTCTGCATCAGAATAAGTGAAATTTGACTTATTTCATTCTCTAAATCTGAATTAGTGGTTTTCTACTAATGAATTAACGAAAAATCGGTTACTATTAAACAGTGAAAAATTCCACTATTTTTTAGTAAAAAACTACTAATTTAAAAGTGAAAAATCTGGGACGTATGATTAAGTTCTAAAATTAATAGCTTAGAATTTTCATTTTGTAGAATTTCAATTTAAACGAATTTTCATTTAGAAAAATTTTACAGAGTTTTAAGTTAATCGAATTTTTAAATACCAGAATATTCATTTGTCCGAAATTGTATTAGTACGAATTGACATTTGATAGAAAATTTAAAAGGCAGAATGTTCCATTTGTTAGAAATTGCAAATAACCGAAATGTGCAATAGGGTTTTTTTTATATTTTCTGATTGGTCAATTTCAAAATTCGCACCAAAATATTTCTGTCGGATACTTTTTCGGCCATTTGCAATTTCTGACAAATGAACATTCTGCCTTTTTAATTTTCTATCAAATGTCAATTCGTACTTATACAATTTTGGATAAATGACTATTCTGGCATTTAAAAAATCGATTAACTTAAAATTCTGTAAAATTAAAATTCTTCTAAATTAAAATTCGTTTAAATTGAAATTCTTTATAATGAATATTTTGTTAAATATGATTTCAAAGACCTAAAAATTTTTTTAGGAAAAAATTCGAATTCATTTAAATTTGAATAAAAACAAATTAGAAAGTATTGTGAAATTTCGTTAACAAAACAATTCTACCTCATGAAATTCTATGAAAAAAAATCTAAATAAGTAATTAAATATCTATTAATTTCAATAGTAAATATTTACTTTTTGAATTAGTAGATATTTCATTTTTAATTTAGTAGTTTTTTACTATTAATTAGCAGTTTTCTCCTAAAAAATAGTAAAATTTTTTACTATTAAATAGTGACCAATTTCTCGCAAATTCTTTAGTAGAAAATCACTAATTCAGGTTTAGAGAGTACGTAATAAGTCGCTCCCTTGTTCAATAAGTGTACATGCACTTAAAAGTTGCATCCATACACTTGTTGAACGAAAGAGCGACTTAATATATAACGTTTTCATATATAAGTGAAATTTCACTTATTCAAATTTATAGAGTATACTCTCTAAATCTGAATTTGTCAAAAACTAATAATGAAATCTTAAAAAGTCGTCCACCAATTAAGTTTGTAAAAATTTCTTCTAAGAATTAGTGATATATCACTAATTGTTAGTGAAAAAAACTAGAAATTCATAGTAAAAAACTACAAATTGATAGTAAAAACTACAAAATTATATTTGTAGAAGTTACTCTCTAAATCTGAATTAGTAGTTTTCTACTATGAATGAGTCAAATTCTTGGCTCACTTTTCTCAATTCATTTAGAAGAAAACTACTAATTTTTAGTAGAAAACTACTAATTGTTTAGTGGAAAACTACTAATTTTTAATAGAAAACTACTAATTGAAATAGTGAATCTTTACTTTTAAAATAAGTAGATTTTTTAACTAATTTAATTAGTATAGTTTTCTACTAAGAATTAGTAATTTTCTACTAAACATTAGTATTTTTCTACTAAATAATTAGTAATTTTCTACTAAAAATAAAGTAGCTGACTTTTCACTAATTCATTAGCAGAAAACTACTAATTCAGATTTAAAAAGTACTAATGTGAATTTTTAGTTCTTTTTACTATGCATTTGTAGTTTCTCATTAACAATAAGTGATATATCAATAATTCTTACACTAAGAAAATAAGCCTCTAGCAAATTTGTTATTTGACGTACTCGGAACAAAACAAACAAGATATTGGCGATCACAGTGAACTTGTTGGTAAACAGTACGCGTTTAATCGTCTAATAATAAACAAAGTGGTTTGCAGGTGCTATATCAACAACCTCACTCTGCTAAATTTAATCAACAATTGGTTATATTTAGTCAACATATTTTCTCAGTGTAGTAGAAATTTTTACTAATTTAATTGCTGGACGACTTTTCAAGAATTTATTAGTAGTTTTTGACAAATTCAGATTTAAAGAGTAATATACATTAAACTACAATAGTTTTTCCAATAAATTTAAAAAGGAATAACTTACTCTCCAAATCTGAATTAGTGATTTTCTACTAATGAATTAACGAGAAATCGATTACTATTAAACAGTGAAAAATTTCACTATTTTTTAGTAAAAAATTACTAATTTGAAAATTGAATATCTACTAATTGAAAAAGTAAGAGATATTTTACTTTAAAATTAGTAATTTTCTTCTATTAATTAGTAGTTTTCTACTAAAAAATACTGAAATTTTTCATTATTTAACCCTCCGTCTGATACCTGGGTCCAGCCAGACCCTTTTCGTATTTAATAGTTAATTAAACATATTTTTAATTCAGTTAGGGACTTGTGCTTTCAGGTAGCTTCCTAAAATTTAATTGGCTTTCGATTTATGAAAAATAAAAAGGAGAAAAAAATACTTATACAGGATTATTTCAAGGATTTTAAAAATACACCTTCGGACCGACACCCGGGTCTGGCTGGACCCCTCTGCACTATATGCTTGAAAACGTTCAGAAGTTGATACAATTTAATCATGCAAACGGCCTTTTTTACTTTTTCGATGTTTCAAATTGAGTCATTATGATTTTGACTTAAAAGTTTTTTGAAAATTCTCATATAAACACAGGTCTCCACACAGGTAAATGTTATTTTGTACATTAATAAAATTAAAATATTTTATTGTTCTAATTATTAAATATTTGATTTTTATGAATTATTTAAAGTATTTATTATTTATTGCATTTATTATTTCAAATGATCAATGTTAAAATCTTTAATTTTAGCTGTTGTTCGAAATAACATTTACTTGTGTTTATACAATATGACAATCTTTATGGTCAGTTTTGTGGGTTTTGTGTCACCAAACAGGTTATGTTTACCTGTCAATATAGTTCAGTTTATGTCAAAACCACTGAGAAAGATATGAAATTAAATAGTACATTGTGTGACTAGTGGTGAAAGAGAGTGATTTCTCGAGAGGGAAGTTTGCTGCTCGAGCGTAGCGAGAGCAGTATTCATTTGAGAGAAAGTATCCTTTTACCACGTGTTACACACGAGATTTTCTCTAACACCTTGCGGAATGCGTTTCCGAATATACTTTTATAATTTAAACTAATTGGGAAAAGTTGAATGTATTATTAAATAGGTTAGTTATTACGGAATAGTGTTCTATGACAACGCTTGTGTAATAGCATTTTATGACACTTATGCGATCGAAATAATGTTTTATGGAAATTCCTCATGCGGAATTACCCTAAAACAGTAAATTCGGCATTATAATTGTGCATGCGCATTTATCATAAAACAATATTCTGCCTGCGTAATTATAATGCGGAATTCCGCATTATTCCGCATGTGGAATTATTATAAGACAATATTCCGCCTGGCAATTATAATGCGGATTTCCGCATTCCGCATGCGGAATTCTGCATTTTATTCCCATTGCGTAATTGCCCTAAAACAGTATTCCGCATGAGCGATTATAATGCGGAATTCCGCAATCCGCATTTTATTCCACATGCGGAATTATTCTAAGACAATATTCCGCCTGCGCAATTATAATGCGGAATTCCGCATTCCGCATTTTATTCCGCATGCGGAATTCCGTATTCTGCATTTTATTCTCATTGCGTACTTATCTAAAACAGTATTCCGCCTACGCAATTATAATGCGGAATTCCGTATTCTGCATTTTATTCCGCATGCGGAATTCCGTATTCTGCATTTTATTCCCATTGCGTACTTATTTAAAACAGTATTCCGCCTGCGCAATTATAATGCGGAATTCCGCATTCCGCATTTTATTCCGCATGCGGAATTCCGTATTCTGCATTTTATTCCCATTGCGTAATTATCTAAAACAGTATTCCGCATGTGCAATTATTATGCGGAATTATCATAAAACACTATTCCGCCTGCTGAATTTCCATAAAACATTATTCCGCACGCAGAATTTTCATAAAACACTATTCCGTATGCGGAATTTTCATAAAACACAATTCCGCATGCTTAATTATTATAAAACACTAGTAGTGGGCCTACTCTTCCAAGCGGCTAGTTTTTTCCGTAATTTACTTTCGCCACTGTTTTTAAGAGTTGTGAAAAGTATCACTTTCGCCACACTTTTTAGCTTAGAAACTTGCAGTTTCAGAGCTGGTGTTGGAGAAAATATATACTTGCTTGCTAAAAATATGAGTTTGAAAATCTTCATCACTTTCTAAATCTGAATAAATTGGAATTTGATTAATTTTTTGCTTATTCATTCAGTAAATCAGTAACTACAATATCGCTTAAAATCTTAGTTTTTCTGTTAAATTTGATTAATTAAACAAGCAATAAGTCAGTTAGTGAATAAAAGTACTAAAATTTTAAGTAGTTTAAATTTAATGAAAATATTTTTGCATACAAATGAACATAAATGTACAGGGGTCCAGCCAGACCCAGGTGTCGGTCCGAAGGGTACAGAATAGGTGTCAGTCGGAGGGTTAATAGTAACCGATTGCTCGCTAATTCATTAGTAGAAAATAACTAATTCAGATTTAGAGAGTAAGTTTAATTATTAGACTTGATTTATTCACTTTTAAAATAATAAAGAAACACCTTTTGTTGTTTTACGTACATTTTTTTTTAAACTCGTTTAAATCTGAATAAGTAAATTGTCTTCGATTTATGTCAATGCACATATAAGTGTTACAACTGATCCCTAAATCTGACTTAGTGGTTTTCTACTAATGAATTAGCGAGAAATCGGTTATTATTAAATAGTGAAAAATCTCACTATTTTTTAATAAAAAACTATTTATTAGTAGTAGAAAATTACTAATTTAAAAGTGAAATATCTATTAATTTTAATAGTGAATGTTTACTTTTTCAATTAGTAGATATTTCACTTTCAAGTTAGTAGTTTTCTATTATTAATTAGTAGCTTTTTACTAAAAAATAGTGAAATTTTTCACTATTTATTAGTAACCGAGTTCTAGCTAATTCATTAATAGAAAATCACAAATTCAGATTTAGAAAGTAAATAATTCGTTACTTTAAACTAGTTTTGACAAAAGTTATCCGTTAACAGTACCCTATGGGAAGTGACTGTTGCCTAGAGCTTGGCCCATTCTTGGCCAATATTAAAACCAATATTAGCCCAAGCTTGGGCCAATCTTGAGCATTGGCAAATTTCCCACAGGGTCATTTTAAATAGGAATTTTTATTTCAAACTAGTAGTTTTAACTAGTAAATTCGAATTTTAACTGATTTCGGATTCTAACCATACACTTTAAATTTAAATCAGTGATATACAACCGATAATCAGTGAATATAATTGATTCTCAGTGGCTGCGTTTTCTTTATTTTAATCAGTTAAATTTAACTGACAATCAGTCGTATATCACTGATTGACCAGTAGATTTTAACTGATGATCAGTAACTTTTTTGACTGAATTAATCAGTGAATTAAAGTTACTTTTCCAGTCAATATGACTGAAAAACAAGTAACTTTATTTTACTGATTAAATCAGTAAAAGAAATTACAGATTATCAGTTAAAATCTACTGGTCAATCAGTGATATACGACTGATTGTCAGTTAAATTAAACAGATTGAAATAAAGAAAACCCAGACACTGAGAATGAATTATATTCACTGATTGTCAGTTGTATATCACTGATTCAAATTTAAAGTGTAGCATATTTTATACAATTATATAATTTAATAATAGTTTAATAAGGCGCAAAAAATGTCTCATTTTTCGACACTTATTCCGTCAAATGTCTTAGTTTACTCTCTAAATCTTAAGTAGTAGTCTTCTACTATATGTATATTAGTAGTTTTCTTCTATGAATTAGCGAAAAGGGAGCCAAGAATTTTACTAATTTTTTAGTAGAAAAATACTAATTGAAATAGTGAAACTTTACTTTTAAAAAAATAAGTTTGTTTACTAATTGAATTAGTAGTTTTTTACTAAACATTAGCTAGTTTCTACTAAAAAATAGTAAAATTCTTACTAGTTTAATAGTAACTCACTTTTCACTAATTCATAGTAGAAAACTACTAATTCAGATTTAGAGAGTAAATTAAGAATATTTTCTTATGGCTTAAGAATATGCTTCTTATTATAAGAATATTCTTCTTATTTTAAAAATATATCATTAATAATTCTACTTTTTGTTACTTTACTCTCCGAATCTGCATGAGTTTACAATAACTAAGTATTAATAAAATATGACTAATTATTAGTAAAAAAATAACTAAAAAAATAGTTAAAATTTGACTAATTGAATTAGTAAATAGAATTTTGCTAAAATATTAGTTATTTTGACATAACCTAAAAATGAATTTAACTAATAATTAGTTATTTTTCACATATTGATCAAACAAAAATTCAGCTACGATTATATATTAATAATTAGTTATTTTTAACTAATTCAGATTTAGAGAGTATATAAAATTTAATGAACGAGATAATAAGACGAGACTGATTTAACAAATTCAAATCTAGAAATTTTATTTAAATCATAAGCATTAATTTGAGTTTTTAAATGTTTTTTTTTTTTTTTTTTAACTAGAATTTTGATACACGAAAGGTTCATCTATGCTGTTACATTTAAAATGCGTATCCACTTGAAATTCAATTAAAGTTTCTATAAATTTAAAAATTGACGGATGTGAATGATAAAAACTATCGTTGAAATGGAAAAGAAATTATTCACACGCATTAGTTGTACGCGTTAAATCTGCACTTTTTTGAGCCCAAATTTTTGGTGAAAAGGAAGTTTTTTCTTGTAAATAAGTTTCTGTTAAATACTCCGCGAATCTAATTAGTCTATCATCCAACGGCATAATTAGAAGTAATTCGAAAGCGAAAAAGTGTTTGACCTCTTCTTCATCTAAGAACATGAGCCCGAAACAAGTGCGTAGCCATTTTCCAATTAGAGAATTTTTATCTTTATATTCCACCGTCAATCCAAACTTTTGAACGTTTCTTAACCAAGATTGGGATAAGTGAAATCGACAACCAATTATTTTTATGTCAGGCCATACTGCTTTTGCCGCATTATGAATACCGACTTCGAAATCAACTACTACCGTTTTTGGATTCAAATTAAAACCTTTCTCTTGTGCCAAAATTCGAATTTGATCAAAACATTGAAAATAGGAAGCTTCACGTTTATCTTTTAATAAACAAAACACTAACGGAATATAATAACCGTTTATAAAACCGTGCAAGGTAAAAAATTGAGTAAAAAAAGGAGGAGCATAATCGAATGTTCCGTCAACATAAATAGCTTCTGATTTACACAGAAATTCGATATTTCTGTCTGTAGCGAAAATTATTAAATTTCTATTTGAATCATTCAAAAGTAAAAAATTTTCATCAAATTTCGTTTTAATTTCGGTCTTACTAATTTTTTCATGTGTTTCTAAAATATTTTTTGGTATAGACGCTTGTAAATTACGCCTAGCCCGATAAATTGCTTTTTTCATATTTATTTTATCTCTGAATTTAAAATCAACATGCTCTTTGTTGATATTCGAATTATATAATTTTGCCGGCTTTTCATTAAGATTTTTAACTGCTTTGCGTTTTACACCCGCAGCAAATTTTGCTTTTTTATAGTTATTTCTTTTTTTGGAGGATGATAGTGATTTAAAAAACTATCCGCGAAGTTTACTGTAACAGTAGAACCGTTAAAAATTCGTAAATAACATGTGCACTTGTAATCGGCACACTTCCATCTTTCTTCCCCAGTTGATGTTAACATTTTATGAAAGTAGAATTTATACTTATTCAAAATTAAATTTTTTTTACCTCTTATAGAATCTAATTCTTCAAAAATAGGTTCCAAAACTGGAGGTGAAGAAGATGCCATTTTTTTGCGCAGAATAATGAACAAGAGCACTAATTCCTATAATGCACTGATCACTGCTCAAAGCAGACTACCTTCCATTTGTTTATTTGAGTTTTGCATTTTCATAATCTTGCGGCCCATTGGCTAATTTTGGGAAATTCCCAAAAGCAGCCAATGGTGTACAAGATGATCTAATTCCTTTTATTTATATTAGGCAATAAACTTATTGTATTGTTTTCCTAGAAAAGAAAACAGAAAACCTAGTTTTGCATTCAAACAGTCTTTGCCTAATTTTGAGAATCCCCCTAGAGAAAATTCCCAAAATGACCGAATTTAGTTTCCTCTTATTTATGACTGTCAATAAATTAATCATATTGTTTCTTCAGAAAATAAAACAGAAAACAAGGTCTTGTTGCAACAAAACTTTCTTCTAATTTAAAATATTTCATTTAAAATATTTATTTATAATAAAAGGTTTAAAAACATTGAGAATTTTAAATAAGAAATTTTCATTATTTTGTATAAAAGAAAAATTACATATAATTCCCTTTATTTTGCATGAATTTTATTTCATGAAAAGGTTTAAAATAATCTACAACATCCACAATAGGAGTATGATTTATGATAGATTGCCCTTTAAAGATTTTAATCTAGCTGGCTCAAAAATGAACGCAGCGTTTGAGGGGTAGTGTAGCAAAGTGGGGAAAGCTCTGGCAGGTATCGGGAGCGAGGCGTCTACTGCCCTATTTTACTTCTTTTCTATTTTCCGTTCTTATTTATTTTTCATCCGATTCTTTGCCTTGTCTTTCTGTATTCTTCCTATCTTCGTGTTTCCTTTTTCTTATTTATCTGTTTAAATCTTTTTATTTATTTTAGCATTCGTTTCTTCCGTTGTTTTAAGTATCAGTTTTAGTTAAATTCAACTTCTTTTTTATAATTTTGACCACGTTATTTTGCTTTTAATTTATTCTTATGCTTTTATTTTTTGTTTTGACTTTTATTTATCCTTTTAATCTCAAAATTTTGTTTTACTTATTGTTTCACCCGTTTAATTATTTATTTTCTTTTATTAACTTTTCTCAATTATTTTAACCTCAAACTTTTATTTGCTTGATTTTTATTTCTTTCTTTTATTAATCCGTTATAAATCTTTTATTTTTCGTTACGTTTTCGACTTTAATTATTTTCATATTTCTCTTATTTATTTTATTTGCTTATTCACTTGATTTCATTTCTCGCACGTTTATATTATTCTTTTATTTTCTCGATTATTTAATCAACTTTATTTTTCTAAAAATTCTCTTGCTTTATTCAAATATTTTAGTTCTTTTTATTTTAACCGTATTTACTTTTTATTCTACGCACTTTTATTCTTTTAACTTGAGTTTTATTTTCCTCAGTAATTTCCTCTCTGGGTTTATTCTTTTATTCCTTTTTACCTTTTAATTTTATTTCAGTTATTTTTATTTTCCCTTTTAATATTTTTTTATTTAATTCTTTTCGGTATCTTTACTTTATTTGTTCAAAGTTTACCTTTTTATTTTTTGCACGTTTAGTTTTATTTCGTCTCTACATCCGCTTTTTGTCATTAAATTTTGTTTATTAATTATTTGTTTATTCTTTATTTATTTCATTTATTTTATCCTTGACCTTTTTTCTTTTATTTAACTCACTTTTATCTTTTAAAACTTCTCTGATTAATTTTCTGGTTTCTTACTTATTTTCTTTTATTTTATTTCTCTTTATTTTTTTTCTTGCACGTTTTGTATTATTTTGTTCTTTTCTCGGTTATTTTACCGAGTTTATTCTTTTGTTTTATTTTTCTCCGTATCATTGAGATTTAAATTCTTTTGATTCAACCTCAATTTTATTTCAATTATTTTGCCCGAAAATTTTTTTTTTTAAATTCGTACTTTTTGCTCAAATTTTAAATTCTTTTTATTTAAATTCAATTATTTTTCCAATTTTTCTTTCTTTTACAAGCGTTATTTTATTATTTCCGCACAATTTTAATTCTAACCTTCTTTTATTTATTTTTCGTTCTTTGTTTACTTTCTTTTATTTGTTCATTTATTTTTAATTATTCGTTTCAGATTCAAAATTTTATTTGTTTAATTTTTACCTTCCTTATTCTTTTATTTTATCTTTTCTTATTTATTCAATATTTGTCTATTTAGATTTACGTTGTTTTATTTTTAGTCACTTTATTTTATCTTTCTTACTTCTTTTTTTCCGCATTAATTTTTTTCAATTATTCGAATACTTTTATTTTTGTTATTTTAAAACTTCGCTTGTTTTTATTCAAATCTTTTTTTTTCTTGCATGTTTTAATTATTCCTATAGTTTACTTTCGATCTTTATTCTTTATTTTAAACACATGTATTTATATTTTCTTTTTCAGTATTTTATTTTCAGGATTTGTTCGTTAATAAAAACAAAATTATTTGATTTATCGTTTTTTGTTTATTTTACTTTTATCCTTATTTTTCTTTTCCCGTTTTATAAAACGTTTATTTTACTTCTTTTAGTTTGAACTTTTCTTTTAATTTTATTTTATTCAAGTTTTTATTTTTACCGCATTTATTTATTTTTTTATTTTAATTCAAGTCAGCTTTTTTATTTTCTTACTTTGAAAATTTTGACGCTTTTATTTTATTTTTCCGAATTTATTAGGAATTTATTAATTTATTAATTTATTATTACTTTTAACTTTGACGTTTATTTCCACGTTTTACCACTTTTATTACTTTTCTTCTTTATTATTTTCGTTTCCAAATTTCAGTTTTTTAACTTTTTCTTAAATTTCATCGACATATTTGCTTTTTTTTAGACTTTTTCTCAATAGTAAAACTTTCCTTTTTATTCAATTTTGGTTTAAAATTTTTGTAATTTATTTTATTCTTTTTACTTTTCAAATTTTATTCAAAACTTTATCTGTGAAAATTGTAAAATTTTATTACTTTTTCCTTTCTTATTATTCTGGTTTATTTATTTTATTTCACTTTTATTTTTAAATAATTAATTCGCTTTTATCTCTTTTTCAAAATTTATCAATTTTATTTAACTTTTCAACTCTCTAGTTTTCTTTATATTCTTAACTTTTTATTCTTATTTATTTTATTCTCAAAATTTCTTTTTATTTTCAAAAATCAGATTCTCATAAATCAGATTTAAACATAAATTCTAGATAAGATAAAAACAATTTTAAAACTCAAGACAAAATCTATTCGAATTCTTAAAGAATTTATAATTTTAATTATTTTTTTTCACAATTTGGAAAATTTGCAAGGATTTTCAAGAAAACACAATTTTAATCTAAATATAATAAGAAGAATTTTTTTTCCAAAATTTCTAACTATAAAAGATAGAAAAGATAGTAAAAGAACACACAACAATAAAAACATCAGAATCTTCAAATAAAATGTGATTCCCCCCACGAGGCACCAAAAATTTAGAAATATAATGTCACGTCGGAAGGACAGTAACTCTATATTTTTGTTTAAATTTTAATATTTATTTGAGCCTACAAATTGATATGTATTAGCTCGAGAAATCGTATTTTACTCGAATTTTCTGGTGTTTTAAATTATCAAAAAAAAAAAATGTCTTCGACCTAACGGGTATTTCCTAACCTCAAAAATAAAAAAAAGTGGGGCCACTCTCTATATGTTAGGGGAACCCTGCATAAAAAAAAGTATGCTAAAAAACCAACCTAAAGGACCAACTCTAGCCAACCAGAAGCTAATCGGTACCAGAGTTGGGAACTAATCCTGAAAGAAATGGGTTAAATTGAAAGGAAAGAAGTGAAAGAAGAGTTTTAAATTTATTATATTTGGGTTTATTAAACTTACTTTTTCGAATGATTAGGATGGAAATTTCCAAGAAAAGTAGATAAACAGGGTGACAAGGGCAGCAAGATGGTAAAGTTCAGCGTTGGTCCAACGTTGGCAAAACCGGGAAACAGCTGCAGTAATGGCTTCAGATAAAATTATAGTTTTCACTGATTTAAAGTTTTTTTTATGTTCACAATTTAAAGTTTTTTCAATTTTTCACAATTTAAAGTTTTTTCAATTTTTCACAATTTTAAAGTTTTTCGATTTTCACAACTTCAATTTTTGTTTTAATTTTCACAGAATTTAATCTTAAGTAAACTTGTTGGTTCAACTTTCTATTTTAGACGAAAAATGCGGTAAACTTGTTGCTTCCAATTCGAACAAAAAAAATGCGGTAACTCGGTTGAAACTTTTTAAGAATGCGTAACTTTTTGATCGTTTTTTGGAAACGAGAAAATGCGTGCCTTCTGCAGGGTGCGTCGATATTTATGTCCTTCTTCCCACCTATTTTCGTAAGTCGAAGAAAGTGGGAGAAAATTGGAAATTACCAATGAAAAGGGCCTAAAGTGAATTTGGCGGAAGAGAAGTGGAAGAGAAGTAGAAGAAAGACCTTCCCTGTAGGCGGGAGAAAGTGCGGGGGAATTCGAAGAGCAAGGGAACGATAGAAAGAAAGAGAAAGAGCGAGGACGAGGGTTGTGACAAGTGGGACTTGTCGCTGCGTGGGGGTGTGAGTCCCGTTAATGATGGCGTACTATGCATTAGGGAAGTTGAAGGATCGTCCATTTTCCTAACGCTGATTTGCTCCTGGGAAAACTGTCTTGCAAGAAAGTGGGTGGAGGAAATCCGCCCAAAATTGTGTTGACCCGATGCGTGCTGCCCTCCGTGCCACTTTCCGGAATCTCTGTTACAATATTTTTGAAAGATTTTCACATAATATTAATAAAAATGACATTAAAATTATAACAATAATAAGAAATAGGCATATTTTTACAATACAAATAGTTACTAACTAATTTAACTACCAATTATAGTATTAAATTTCAAGGTTTCTGTAATTCTATCTATTTCGCTAATTTTTGTAGAAAAAGATAATGTGATTTACTTATTTAAATAATTTGCTTATTAAATATTTACTTTTAGGTTAGGTTGCTACAAATAATTGAATTATATACATAATTCATAATGGCAATGTAGTTTGTTTAATAATTCATTTTGGAATATGTAAATTTCTTTAATAATTTACCTTATAAACATTAATTTCAATAAATTTCAACTTCTGGTTAAATTACGTAAAATTACGTAATTGCGTAATCGTATTTTATGTACTTACTTTACTTTACTTACTTTACTTATGTACTCTATGACTTCCAAAATGATTTATAACTGTTATGGTTGATATTAACATTAATGTTTAACTATTCCACAAAATCCTTTTCATTAATTTTCCGTCCTTTTTCATTCCTAACCTCAAAATTTATTAAAATATAATTAATATTAAACATACAGTGAAATAATAATTGCAATTACACTTACAATAATTCATATGAATTCCTAAATCGTATAAACGCACGCACAGGATAAAATATACGTATATTCAACCCGTTATAGGTTATGTTAAATATTCGCAATTAATAATACAAAATTATTGAATAATTAAAGTTTGCGATAAGTAATTAAATGAAATAACTAATTCTAATCGTATTCAAATGAATTAATCCAAATAAGAGGTTAAATTTTATAAGTAAAATAATATAACCTATAATTTTAGGTTATTAAAAATTTAGAAAGTTAGGATTTGTTATTTCAACCAACCCATTTTGATTAATTCATTTATGATTTTCTATTAGTAGCTAAAAATCCAACTAAACATGCGAATTTCATTTTCCTTATTATTATTAATAACCTCCACCATTATTTACAATAATTTACCATTATTTACCGATTTAATGCTATTTACCAATTTTTCATGCAATTTCCAAATAACAAAGAACATGGATTGACAGATTTTGTTGCATTGTCAGGGACATAAATATTTTGTACATAATACTCTATTATATTGAAAAATTGGTTATAAAGTGATTCTTAATGAGGTCGTTAACTGTGCATTAAGATCGACACCTGGCATCTGAGATTTGAAGGTCTGTTTATGTATACAAATTAGGAGATTCGGACGAGTGCGAGATTCTATTGTACCCAAAGATAGCCATTCAATCTCGTTTCCAGGGCCGGCGCGAACTGTGTGGATGGTGTGGAGTACTCCACACCCCAAAATATTCGGGGTGTGGAATTCCACACCCCGAATCGTCCAAAGTACTTACAAGTATTTGTTAATATTTTCGTCTCACCTCCACCCTCCCCAATCTTTTTGACAATTCCACACTTCGAAAAAATTTGTTCCGCCGGCCCTGCTCGTTTCGACGATTTACTGGTTTATATATTTATGAATTTAAGTATAGAACTACGTGATTTTACATCGAGTTAGAATTTTACTACTTAATTAAGTTATAGATATTTTCTGAGTTTCGAGAGTGATTCTCAAAATAGGGTGTATAAAATTCAAGGAAACGAGAGTCGCAAGGACTATCTTTAAAGAGGTCTTTTTGAAAAGGGACGGAAATGTTTATTGCTACCAAATGTTAAACTCAAGTGGCCGAATGTCGTTTTCGGATAACCCGAGGAAAGCGACAACACTTGAGTAAAATCTTATAGATTAGACCGCAGTATAAAGACCGTGTAACTTGCTTGGTGGTTGGAAGCGAACTGTTAGATTTCAGATGTGTAAAACAGTCCCTCGAGTAATTTAGTATTCACGTTATAAATTTTTAATCACATCCTCTTTATTGGTTTCCACGAATATCTACATGATAATAGTTACATTTTATACTTAAAGTGTCTTTAATAATTATCCAGTTCCACATGATTTCATCAGACAAAAACTAGTACTATATTAATAATAAAAAATCTGAGACACGTTTTTTTAATATTTTTATTTATATTAATTATTATTTTATAAAATGTAAAAATATTAAATTGTAATTTCATTCTTGTATTTTTAATAATGTAAATCGTATAAAATTAAAAATGCTATAAGTATATACCTAATTCAAAATATTAAAAATTACTGTAATAATTTTGGAAACATTCTTCTCTCAGCTGATTGTTACGTATTTACTTTGTGCTTTGTAAAAAAAACATATTTTTTGTAAAGAGTTATTTTAACTAGAAATTATTTTGAAATAAAATGTATTTTTGGTAAGATTTCGTCACTCTCGTAAAATATCATCTTAATTTCTAAATTTTCCTTTAATACTGAAAACTACAACTTAAAAATGTGTAATAATTATTTCTATACTTGTTTCTATAAGGGGTCTCAATCTTCATTGTAATGAAATTAGCACTGTGAAGTATGAAATAGAAGTCTTTATGACCTGAAAGAAATAATGCATACGCACTTTTGACACTCTTGCACGTTGTGAGTGACTACTAGAAACAATCTCTGCAACCTGTTTTGCAGTTTGCCCACATATTGAGTCAATT
This sequence comes from Ganaspis brasiliensis, assembly GCA_037103525.1. Classification (NCBI taxonomy): domain Eukaryota; kingdom Metazoa; phylum Arthropoda; class Insecta; order Hymenoptera; family Figitidae; genus Ganaspis; species Ganaspis brasiliensis. Next base: position 204,546 of record JAZKLR010000427.1, read on the forward strand.
CCTAAGTGTTTCGTGCGTGTTTTTTTTCATTTCTGTGAACATTAACTATTGCTACAATGACTATTTGCACAGCATGTGAACTACAAATTTTCAGAAACAGTGCTTCTGTGTGATGTTTAAAGTGTTCGAAGCTTTTTCACTTGGAGTGTATTAATGTCAACATTAACAAAAAGCAATTTGATGAAATTAAAAAAACCCATGTGTATTTATTTGTAATATATGTAAAAGTAAAAGTAGTTTGGGCAGTGACATCTCTGTGAGAAAAAGTCCATTACATGGCGATAAAAATAATCCTCCTGAGATAAGCATTTCCTCCCAATTCGCCCTTCCGACTGGATTCTTAGATGCAATCCGGGTTGCAGTAGAACAGGGTCAAGAAAAACATCAATCTAAAATGGAGAAAATGATTGAAGATTTAAAGTCTAGCCAAAGTAAATTCAATGATGAACTTAATAAAACACTCTTGGATTTAAAAAGTGATATCTTAGAAAATTCTAAGAAAATTGAATCACTCGAACTTGGTTCAAAGGGCCACACTGATTCTCTAGAAAGCCTCAAAGTTGAAACTAACGAACTTAGATCTAAGGTTGCTCAGCTTGAGAAAAATTTAAATTCTCATGAACAAACTGCTCTACTAAATTCCTTAGAAGTAAGCATCGAATTAATACTTAAATATTATAATTATTGTTCATATTCCTTCTTATTATTAAATATTAAGTAAATTTCCGAAGCGCGACAGTCAGTGGTTAACATATTCCCGCGCGTTCGCAAGTTAGGTGTTGCTTGCTCGCTGCGCGTCGGCAAAAAAATATGCATAACTTCTGTAATATCGGTGGTTACTAAACTTTTTTTTTAATTTACTCGTTAGAATATTGCGCGTCGAATGATCATAGTTTAATGTTTAGGTGACATTGAGAACATGTTTTAAATTACAATTGTTTAAAATAATTGTTAATAACAATTATAAATTTTATTTTTACAACAATCATTTTAATTGCAGTTTAAAGTACAACTTTTAAGCTTTAATTAAAAAAAAAGAAAGCTCAATTATCTTTATCCGTTCCCGAGTTATGATTAAAATAAGAATTCATTACCCAACAGTTCAACCTCCGTTTATTTCCAAAATAAATTAAATTTTTGAAAAATATTTTAGGGGGAAAAAATATGTTCATATATTTATCAAACAGCATAGATAACTTACAAATCGGAAAGAAAAATTTCTCAAGTGGCCCATTTCACTTATTTTGACCCAAATGGTTTTGTGAATATGATAAGAAAGTCATTTGTTTAGATTAAAAGCGTTTGAAATTTATAAATGATTTCAATTAATCTATTTTCTATTACTTTTATTATTTTTTATCAAATATAATACAAATAGTTGATGTAGTTACGTTCAAGAAAGGATTTGTTTGATAGATGACACATTTTGATAAAAAGATACTTAGCTACAATGAAGCAAATTTAATGTTGTAAATGCCAATTGCCAAGTAAAAAAATTTTCATTTTTCGTTGATGAAGTTAAAAATCTTATAAAGCCATTATTCATTAATAGGTGCTGGATTTCTCGGACTGGTTCTTCAGTCGAGAAAATACAGACCCAATAGTCAGAGTGCTGTAGAGAACACTTGGATTCCGACTCTTCCAGTTGCCATCGCCTTAGTCCTCAACTGAAAAATCAAAGGAATACACTTTGTCTAGAAAATGATATAAATAAATCTATAGAAATGTGTTTAGGAATTGATAAACAATCATTGTCAATTTTTTAAGAAGTAATAAGGAAGATGTACATAAAAAGCTCCGAATGAAGTTCCAAACGTGCTCGCAACCCAAATTCGATATTTGGAAGATCAAATGTTTAATATTTCTTATTTGTAATGTAAAAAATATACATGTATCTCAAATTTCAGTTCGTTATATATATTTAATTTCAATACATATACTGCATATGTGCTTAATATGCATAAAAAAATTGTAATTTTAATTGTTTTTTGAGGAAAAAAAGGGACCCATTCACGCCCTTTCCTGTGAGGTACAACCACTATTATCACTGTTCTTAAATGACACATGTGGAAAACCTTCTTTTCCACATTATGTTTAACATTTAAATACAGCATATTTATCTCTCCATTAGGAAAAAGGGAGGAGGGAAAACTGCGTGGAAAGGTATCTCCACGCAGTTATGTTTTCTGGTAATGGTCTTCATATTTTCATTTTAAGAAAAAATAATAATGAAAAAATTAAATAATTTGAATTTAATGTCAGATCGTCAGCACATACGTAATTCATTTTATTTCCTTTATTTTATCCTTCTTTAGATCTTACGTTTCTTTAATGTTTGCTTCATTAAAATTCATAGTAGAGAAAACATCATACTTAACTGAAGCTTGGCAATTAGTTTTAAAATTTTTGAACTTAGAAACACTCTGCAAAGATGTTAACGGTATGAAATTCACGACAGAATTTTCAAGATCTGCATTACAATTTATTTTCTATCTTTTTGGAATCTTTTTTATTGCTTACTTTTGCACGATATCACTTCCCTATATCATTAATTGTCTTTTTTATTCAATTAGATCTTTTTTTTTCTCTTCTGTTAAACTTGCGCTTTACTCTTCCTCTGCTTCAATTTTTTTTAGAAACAAATAGTAGTGATTCCTTTTCCTTTCCGATAAAATAATTTCTTTCTTATTATCCTATTTCATTAAATCTGGAAAGAGATCATTTTGAAAAATGTCAACTGCCGTTTTAGGGCCAAAAGGAACTCTTTTCACCCTAGATAATCCTAAGTGAGTACTCCAAGCAAGTAATTTAGAAGTTTCATCAGTTACCTCTAATTGGTTGAACGCGCTAGCCAAATCCAGTTTAGTGAACTTCAAACCTTCTGTCAGTTGTGCAAATAATTCGTCGATCCTGGGCATAGGATGCTTGACATCCTCTAAAAATTTATTAATCGTCACATTGTAGTCAACACACATCCGCAGACCACCATCCTTTTTAAGAACAGGAACCAGTGGCGTCCTCCAATCCGAATTATCGATAGGTTCAATAATACATTTACTTTCCAGATCCTTAAGCTGACAACTCATGTCGTCTCTGAAAGCAAAAGGAACTAACCTAGGTTTACAAAAAATCGGTTTATTTTCTTTATAAATATTCATCTCGATTTTTTCCAACTTGTATCGACCTGGCTACCGTCATAGCTTTTTCTAGCTCGATTGCACAATTACGACTTTCGTTTCTTTCGGACCTTAATCTGTCAATAACATTCTGCATCTCCATCTGCCTATTGCTGCCTCAGCCAGTTTATTTTTGTATTCCTCCGACATGTTTTCCGGCATGGCCCGACCGATACAACACTTTTTAGAAAAAGAAAACACAAGTTTGCACCCGAAACTCTTCTTTTACTTAATCCACGTTAACAATCCTCGTCGCCAATATGTGGTGTATTGAGGAGCAAAAGAATAAACACAGAATTATTCCAATGAATAGTTTAATTATATCATAAAGCGAGAATAGAAAATTACGTTAGCTAGGCTAAAACCATACTGAAGTTAGCTCGAGTTACCCCCACTGAATCTACAACAAAGCCCTCTATATTCACAAAGTAACATTAATAATATATTCAAAGTCCAATATGCTACAAAAACTATTTTTTAATAGTTGCTTAAGTAGTACAAATCATTTGTTAATTAAATATTTAATAAACAAAATTTTTCTTTTAACATTCTGAGAAGAATCTTGAATTCGAAAATTCATACTTGCTACATTTGACATGACAATTTCGGTGGATTTTTTATTTGGTTAAATGGTATTTTAAGAAATCGGGAACTTTTGGAGTTGGTGATATGTGGAATAGTTAATATAATGTTTTCTATTTTCTTACATTTGTAAAATTATTTTATTTTTTAGCATTATTTTTATTTAAAAATCGTGGAGTTTCTTTCTTAAGAACAGTATGATAATAGCTTCCAACAAAGTTTTCTACAATTATTCTGCAATTTATTTGTCAAATTACAAAAGTCTAGCAAATTTCAGAAATCGCATTACAAGAATTTTATCGATAGGGTGCAGGAATGTTACAAATTAAAAGCATTTTTCCCAAAAAAAAAAATAACTGGATCCCCATACTGCTATACCATCTCAGAACACTGACAGAGACAGAGACAACAAAGATAGGTATAATATAATAGCAGGTAGCTCATTATTGTAATTCAGTTAAAATGTCTTTCATGAAAGTGGAAAAGGAATTATTACAAAATATTAAAAAAAGGAATTACTATTGAGAAATTTGTCAAAATATAAACATTGATAAAATCGAGAATTGGAAAATTTTGTGAAATAATAAATAGAGAAATCTGAGCCTTGGTTATTAGAAAATTGGCATATTAGGAAATTGGAAATTTGTTTACTACAAAATTGTAGAAGTAAAGAAAATTTTAATTAAGAAAATTATCACAATAGAGAATTTAGTAAACTGGTAAATGGAGACATTGCAGATTTCATTTTTGGGAAATTAGCAGTTATCAGAAAATAGTAAAATATTAAATTGGACAATTGAAAAACAAAGAAAATTAATGTACAACAGAATTGTTTAAAACCGCAGTTGAGACAACATAATAAATAAACATAGTAATTAAATGAATAAATAGAATAAATGAATGAATAACTAAATAAATAGATTATATTCACTGGGACAATGGAAAAAGGGTGCTTCAATTTTTAGGTGAAAGAAAGGACACACGTTTTTAAAAATAATAAAATGTCGCTTTTAAAAGCAAAATAAAGTTTTGTTAATAAATAAAATTTATCAACTATATGAAGTATACATTGACTGTAAAAAGAGAATCTTAATTTAAGATGTGTCTAAAATTCAGCAAACCCTACTATATAAATGTTTATGTAAAAAATACTGTCTTAATTAAGCCAAATTTACAATAATTACACATTTACCTTTTTTAATTGTATTTGTAATACGTCACGTTTTTATGCAAATTTAAAGTTTATAATGTTTTTTAGATACTGTTTCAATAAAAAAAATTTTGTAAAACAAGCAAAAGCTGTCTCAAAAATATTGCTTTTTAAAATAAAATAGCTTTTCTGTCTTCAAGTAAAACTTTCGTTTTGCAGGGATTCATGTAAATAAATATAAATTTTTATATTTCTCTTTTTATTTTAGGATTTTCTTTAATTTTCTTTTTTTTGTGCAAATTAAAATGAAAGAACAAATCAAAAATTATCTTTTAGCATAAAAAAATGAAATTTGATTTTTTCCGTTTTAATAATAACTTGATTCTACTTGTTTGGAATCTTTAATTAAGTTATTTTATATTATGTAAATTTAATCTTGTACTAATTAATATTCTTATTTGAACATCGTTCTTTTGTTTCATAGAATTTCTTTTTTTTAGATAAGTTTTTTACATTTTTCAAAATTAAATTCATTCTTGTTTTATTCAATTTGTAAAATAATTCTCTAATTTTTCTTATTTAAAAGTTTTGTTGTAACTAGTAATATATTTTAACGTTTTAATGATTATCATTTTATTTATTATTTTAATTTAAAAAAGGGCCGTAAATAATTTAATTTTTTGAAAATAGTTTCTACTTTCTTATATTATATTTTTATGTCACTGTTTCATTCTTCTGTTGTTTTTTAAATTTTTTCTTCATTTCTTCAATAAACTATTTACAAATAAACATGAGATTTTATACTGATTATATTTAACAAAAATCAATTTTTGATTTAAATAAAAAAAATCGCGTTTTTTTTCCAAACCTGCTTTTTATAATTAAATTTCGTAAAATTTTAAAAATATTTTATTTTTATATAGGATCCAAGAATATTACTCTCAAACGAAGAACACTATTTTTTAGTGTATAGTTCATTAATCTGCGTAAAATCTTACAATTTAGACCGTAGTATAAAGATCGTGTAACCTGCTTGGTTTTTGGGGTCGCTGAAACCGAATCTAAAGTTTATTTAACCCCATCATATCATGCTTTTGACATAACCTAAAAAAAACCTGAAAATTTGATCTCAAAATTTTGAAATCAAGAAAAACTCAGATTTATAAGTCTGACTATGACTGCCTTATGTTTTTGGGGTCGCTGAAGCCAAATCTGAAGCCCACTTCTGATAACACCTAAGTAATTTAAGTATACACAGTTAACAATAATAAAAGATTTTTTTATTATAAATATGTACATGTATTCAAATTAAGAAGTAAAGTAATTATTAATTAATAATAAATGATAATTTAACTTAACAATAAGTCGTTACTTAATACATTAACGGATTGGAAAGTAAAAAATTCTTTTGTAAATTATGGGAATGTAAAATATGGGAATAAAAAACTGTTTTTAATTTATAATGCCTAAACTTTTTTTATTTTTAAAGGATTTTTAAGTTTCTTTTGTGGACTTTTTATTTATCTTGATATATACATTTTTTATTTAATTTTTATTAATTCTAATTTTTTAGTATATATTGTAACCAAATTTTATTATTTTTTGTACTTTTGACATTTTTTTACAGTTTCATAAATTATAGAAAACAATATTACTCCATATTCTACCTATTTATTTAATTTTCTTGACGTTTCACTATTTTTTTAGTCCTTCCTTGCGTTTTAATTAATTTTTTTTAATTTTTGTCATTATTTTTCTATTTCTTAGAAACATTTTTTCTTCTTTCCAATTGTTCAGTATTCATCTTATAATTACGACTTTTTAATACATTTTTTTGATTTTATAAGTTTCTCAATTCTATGTTTTTCATAGAATTTCTTTTCTTTAAATTTTCTAAAATTTTATTCATTTTTAGGAGTTCCGTACCGTAAAACGGAACCCTATTAAAATCACTATGTGTGTCCGTTTTCGCACCCCATCTAACTTCTAAACTATCTGAGCTAAAGTCTTCTAATTTGGTCCAAATATGTAATTTCACTTTGGATTTACGAAAATGATATGGAAAACGCGATTCGAGCTCATGAACATGCCGAAATCCAGCAAAAACCATTTTTTTTGCCCTAAAATTCAAAAAAATGACCATGTCCCCCCCCTAATCTTCTAAACTATTTGACTTAGAATGCTGCAATTTGGTACACGTATGTAGATTTACGTGTAGATTACAGGAAAATTATAGAGAACTTTCGTAAAGACTGTCTTCATAGTGTTTACTAGCCAAAAAATACGATTTTTTGAAAAAAATTCGAAAAAATGACCATGTCCCCCCCCTAATCTTCCAAACTATTTGACCTAGGATGCTGAAATTTGGTACACATATGTAGATTTAAGTGTAGATTACAGAAAAATTATAGAGAACTTTCGAAAAGGCGGTCTTCATAGTGTTTACTAGCCAAAAAGTACGATTTTTTGAAAAAAATTCGAAAAATGACCATGTCCCCCCCCCCTAATCTTCCAAACTATTTGACCTAGGATGCTGAAATTTGGTACACATATGTAGATTTACGTGTAGATTACAGGAAAATTATAGAGAACTTTCGAAAAGGCGGTCTTCATAGTGTTTACTAGCCAAAAAGTACGATTTTTTGAAAAAAATTCGAAAAAATGACCACGTCCCCCCCCTAATCTTCCAAACTATTTGACCTAGGATGCTGAAATTTGGTACACATATGTAGATTTACGTGTAGATTACAGGAAAATTATAGAGAACTTTCGAAAAGGCGGTCTTCATAGTGTTTACTAGCCAAAAAGTACGATTTTTTGAAAAAAATTCGAAAAAATGACCATGTCCCCCCCCCCTAATCTTCCAAACTATTTGACCTAGGATGCTGAAATTTGGTACACATATGTAGATTTACGTGTAGATTACAGGAAAATTATAGAGAACTTTCGAAAAGGCGGTCTTCATAGTGTTTACTAGCCAAAAAATACGATTTTTTGAAAAAAATTCGAAAAAATGACCATGTCCCCCCCCCCCTAATCTTCCAAACTATTTGACCTAGGAAGCTGAAATTTGGTACACATATGAACATTTACGTGCAGATTACAGGAAAATTATAGAGAACTTTCGTAAAGACTGTCTTTATAGTGTTTACTAGCCAAAAAATACGATTTTTTGAAAAAAATTCGAAAAAATGACCATGTCCCCCCCCTAATCTTTCAAACTATTTGACCTAGGATGCTGAAATTTGGTACACATATGTAGATTTAAGTGTAGATTACAGGAAAATTATAGAGAACTTTCGAAAAGGCGGTCTTCATAGTGTTTACTAGCCAAAAAGTACGATTTTTTAAAAAAAATTCGAAAAAATGACCATGTCCCCCCCCCTAATCTTCCAAACTATTTGACCTAGGATGCTGAAATTTAGTACACATATGTAGATGTAAGTGTAGATTACAGGAAAATTATAGAGAACTTTCGAAAAGGCGGTCTTCATAGTGTTTACTAGCCAAAAAATACGATTTTTTGAAAAAAATTCGAAAAAATGATTATGTCCCCCCCCCCTAATCTTCCAAACTATTTGACCTAGGAAGCTGAAATTTGGTACACATATGTACATTTACGTGTAGATTACAGGAAAATTATAGAGAACTTTCGAAAAGGCGGTCTTCATAGTGTTTACTAGCCAAAAAATACGATTTTTTGAAAAAAATTCGAAAAAATGACCATGTCCCCCCCCCCCCCCTAATCTTCCAAACTATTTGACCTAGGAAGCTGAAATTTGGTACACATATGTACATTTACGTGTAGATTACAGGAAAATTATAGAGAACTTTCGAAAAGGCGGTCTTCATAGTGTTTACTAGCCAAAAAGTACGATTTTTTAAAAAAAATTCGAAAAAATGACCATGTCCCCCCCCCCTAATCTTCCAAACTATTTGACCTAGGATGCTGAAATTTGGTACACATATGTAGATTTAAGTGTAGATTACAGGAAAATTATACAGAACTTTCGAAAAGGCGGTCTTCATAGTGTTTACTAGCCAAAAAGTACGATTTTTTAAAAAAAATTCGAAAAAATGACCATGTCCCCCCCCCCTAATCTTCCAAACTATTTGACCTAGGATGCTGAAATTTGGTACACATATGTAGATTTAAGTGTAGATTACAGGAAAATTATAGAGAACTTTCGAAAAGGCGGTCTTCATAGTGTTTACTAGCCAAAAAATACGATTTTTTGAAAAAAATTCGAAAAAATGATTATGTCCCCCCCCCCTAATCTTCCAAACTATTTGACCTAGGAAGCTGAAATTTGGTACACATATGTACATTTACGTGTAGATTACAGGAAAATTATAGAGAACTTTCGTAAAGACTGTCTTTATAGTGTTTACTAGCCAAAAAATACGATTTTTTGAAAAAAATACGAAAAAATGACCATGTCCCCCCCACTAATCTTCCAAACTATTTGACCTAGGATGCTGAAATTTGGTACACATATGTAGATTTACGTGTAGATTACAGGGAAATTATAGAGAACTTTCGAAAAGGCGGTCTTCATAGTGTTTACTAGCTAAAAAGTACGATTTTTTGAAAAAAATTCGAAAAAATGACCATGTCCCCCCCCCTAATCTTCCAAACTATTTGACCTAGGATGCTGAAATTTGGTACACATATATAGATTTGAGTGTAGATTACAGGAAAATTATAGAGAACTTTCGAAAAGGCGGTCTTCATAGTGTTTACTAGCCAAAAAGTACGATTTTTTGAAAAAAATTCGAAAAAATGACCATGTCCCCCCCCCTAATCTTCCAAACTATTTGACCTAGGATGCTGCAATTTGGTACACATATGTATATTTACGAGTAGTATATATTGTAACCAAATTTTATTATTTTTTGTACTTTTGACATTTTTTTACAGTTTCATAAATTATAGAAAACAATATTACTCCATATTCTACCTATTTATTTAATTTTCTTGACGTTTCACTATTTTTTTAGTCCTTCCTTGCGTTTTAATTAATTTTTTTTAATTTTTGTCATTATTTTTCTATTTCTTAGAAACATTTTTTCTTCTTTCCAATTGTTCAGTATTCATCTTATAATTACGACTTTTTAATACATTTTTTTGATTTTATAAGTTTCTCAATTCTATGTTTTTCATAGAATTTCTTTTCTTTAAATTTTCTAAAATTTTATTCATTTTTAGGGTTCCGTACCGTAAAACGGAACCCTATTAAAATCACTATGTGTGTCCGTTTTCGCACCCCATCTAACTTCTAAACTATCTGAGCTAAAGTCTTCTAATTTGGTCCAAATATGTAATTTCACTTTGGATTTACGAAAATGATATGGAAAACGCGATTCGAGCTCATGAACATGCCGAAATCCAGCAAAAACCATTTTTTTTGCCCTAAAATTCAAAAAAATGACCATGTCCCCCCCCTAATCTTCTAAACTATTTGACTTAGAATGCTGCAATTTGGTACACGTATGTAGATTTACGTGTAGATTACAGGAAAATTATAGAGAACTTTCGTAAAGACTGTCTTCATAGTGTTTACTAGCCAAAAAATACGATTTTTTGAAAAAAATTCGAAAAAATGACCATGTCCCCCCCCTAATCTTCCAAACTATTTGACCTAGGATGCTGAAATTTGGTACACGTATGTAGATTTAAGTGTAGATTACAGAAAAATTATAGAGAACTTTCGAAAAGGCGGTCTTCATAGTGTTTACTAGCCAAAAAGTACGATTTTTTGAAAAAAATTCGAAAAAATGACCATGTCCCCCCCCCTAATCTTCCAAACTATTTGACCTAGGATGCTGAAATTTGGTACACATATGTAGATTTACGTGTAGATTACAGGAAAATTATAGAGAACTTTCGAAAAGGCGGTCTTCATAGTGTTTACTAGCCAAAAAGTACGATTTTTTGAAAAAAATTCGAAAAAATGACCACGTCCCCCCCCTAATCTTCCAAACTATTTGACCTAGGATGCTGAAATTTGGTACACATATGTAGATTTACGTGTAGATTACAGGAAAATTATAGAGAACTTTCGAAAAGGCGGTCTTCATAGTGTTTACTAGCCAAAAAATACGATTTTTTGAAAAAAATTCGAAAAAATGACCATGTCCCCCCCCCCCTAATCTTCCAAACTATTTGACCTAGGATGCTGAAATTTGGTACACATATGTAGATTTACGTGTAGATTACAGGAAAATTATAGAGAACTTTCAAAAAGGCGGTCTTCATAGTGTTTACTAGCCAAAAAGTACGATTTTTTGAAAAAAATTCGAAAAAATGACCATGTCCCTCCCCCTAATCTTCCAAACTATGTGACTCAGGATGCTGCAATTTGGTACACATAAGTATATTTACGAGTAGATTACAGGAAAATTATAGAGAACTTTCGAAAAGGCGGTCTTCATAGTGTTTACTAGCCAAAAAATACGATTTTTTGAAAAAAATTCGAAAAAATGACCATGTCCCCCCCCCTAATCTTCCAAACTATTTGACCTAGGATGCTGAAATTTGGTACACATATGTAGATTTACGTGTAGATTACAGGAAAATTATAGAGAACTTTCGAAAAGGCGGTCTTCATAGTGTTTACTAGCCAAAAAATACGATTTTTTGAAAAAAATTCGAAAAAATGACCATGTCCCCCCCCTAATCTTCCAAACTATGTGACTCAGGATGCTGCAATTTGGTACACATAAGTATATTTACGAGTAGATTACAGGAAAATTATAGAGAACTTTCGAAAAGGCGGTCATCATAGTGTTTACTAGCCAAAAAATACGATTTTTTGAAAAAAATTCGAAAAAATGACCATGTCCCCCCCCTAATCTTCCAAACTATTTGACCTAGGAAGCTGAAATTTGGTACACATATGTACATTTACGTGTAGATTTCAGGAAAATTATAGAGAACTTTCGAAAAGGCGGTCTTCATAGTGTTTACTAGCCAAAAAGTACTATTTTTTGAAAAAAATTAAAAAAAATGACCATGTACCTCCCCCTAATCTTCCAAACTATGTGACTCAGGATGCTGCAATTTGGTACACATATGTATATTTACGAGTAGATTACAGGAAAATTATAGAGAACTTTCGAAAAGGCGGTCTTCATAGTGTTTACTAGCCAAAAAATACGATTTTTTGAAAAAAATTCGATAAAATGACCATGTCCCCCCCCCCTAATCTTCCAAACTATTTGACCTAGGATGCTGAAATTTGGTACACATATGTAGATTTACGTGTAGATTACAGGAAAATTATAGAGAACTTTCGAAAAGGCGGTCTTCATAGTGTTTACTAGCCAAAAAATACGATTTTTTGAAAAAAATTAAAAAAAATGACCATGTCCCCCCCCTAATCTTCCAAACTATTTGACCTAGGATGCTGAAATTTGGTACACATATGTAGATTTATGTGTAGATTACAGGAAAATTATAGAGAACTTTCGAAAAGGCGGTCTTCATAGTGTTTACTAGCCAAAAAGTACGATTTTTTGAAAAAAATTCGAAAAAATGACCATGTCCCCCCCCCTAATCTTCCAAACTATTTGACCTAGGATGCTGAAATTTGGTACACATATGTAGATTTACGTGTAGATTACAGGAAAATTATAGAGAACTTTCGAAAAGGCGGTCTTCATAGTGTTTGCTAGCCAAAAAATACGATTTTTTGAAAAAAATTCGAAAAAATGACCATGTCCCCCCCCCTAATCTTCCAAACTATTTGACCTAGGATGCTGAAATTTGGTACACATATGTAGATTTATGTGTAGATTACAGGAAAATTATAGAGAACTTTCGAAAAGGCGGTCTTCATAGTGTTTACTAGCCAAAAAGTACGATTTTTTGAAAAAAATTCGAAAAAATGACCATGTCCCTCCCCCTAATCTTCCAAACTATGTGACTCAGGATGCTGCAATTTGGTACACATAAGTATATTTACGAGTAGATTACAGGAAAATTATAGAGAACTTGCGAAAAGGCGGTCTTCATAGTGTTTACTAGCCAAAAAATACGATTTTTTGAAAAAAATTCGAAAAAATGACCATGTCCCCCCCCCCCCTAATCTTCCAAACTATTTGACCTAGGATGCTGAAATTTGGTACACATATTAAGATTTACGTGTAGATTACAGGAAAATTATAGAGAACTTTCGAAAAGGCGGTCTTCATAGGGTTTACTAGCCAAAAAGTACGATTTTTTGAAAAAAATTCGAAAAAATGACAATGTCCCCCCCCCTAATCTTCCAAACTATTTGACCTAGGATGCTGAAATTTGGTACACATATGTAGATTTACGTGTAGATTACAGGAAAATTATAGAGAACTTTCGAAAAGGCGGTCTTCATAGTGTTTACTAGCCAAAAAATACGATTTTTTGAAAAAAATTCGAAAAAATGACCATGTCCCCCCCCCCCTAATCTTCCAAACTATTTGACCTAGGATGCTGAAATTTGGTACACATATGTAGATTTACGTGTAGATTACAGGAAAATTATAGAGAACTTTCAAAAAGGCGGTCTTCATAGTGTTTACTAGCCAAAAAGTACGATTTTTTGAAAAAAATTCGAAAAAATGACCATGTCCCTCCCCCTAATCTTCCAAACTATGTGACTCAGGATGCTGCAATTTGGTACACATAAGTATATTTACGAGTAGATTACAGGAAAATTATAGAGAACTTTCGAAAAGGCGGTCTTCATAGTGTTTACTAGCCAAAAAATACGATTTTTTGAAAAAAATTCGAAAAAATGACCATGTCCCCCCCCCCTAATCTTCCAAACTATTTGACCTAGGATGCTGAAATTTGGTACACATATGTAGATTTACGTGTAGATTACAGGAAAATTATAGAGAACTTTCGAAAAGGCGGTCTTCATAGTGTTTACTAGCCAAAAAATACGATTTTTTGAAAAAAATTCGAAAAAATGACCATGTCCCCCCCCCCCCTAATCTTCCAAACTATTTGACCTAGGAAGCTGAAATTTGGTACACATATGTACATTTACGTGTAGATTACAGGAAAATTATAGAGAACTTTCGTAAAGACTGTCTTTATAGTGTTTACTAGCCAAAAAATACGATTTTTTGAAAAAAATTCGAAAAAATGACCATGTCCCCCCCCTAATCTTCCAAACTATGTGACTCAGGATGCTGCAATTTGGTACACATAAGTATATTTACGAGTAGATTACAGGAAAATTATAGAGAACTTTCGAAAAGGCGGTCATCATAGTGTTTACTAGCCAAAAAATACGATTTTTTGAAAAAAATTCGAAAAAATGACCATGTCCCCCCCCCCCCTAATCTTCCAAACTATTTGACCTAGGAAGCTGAAATTTGGTACACATATGTACATTTACGTGTAGATTTCAGGAAAATTATAGAGAACTTTCGAAAAGGCGGTCTTCATAGTGTTTACTAGCCAAAAAGTACTATTTTTTGAAAAAAATTAAAAAAAATGACCATGTACCTCCCCCTAATCTTCCAAACTATGTGACTCAGGATGCTGTAATTTGGTACATATATGTATATTTACGAGTAGATTACAGGAAAATTATAGAGAACTTTCGAAAAGGCGGTCTTCATAGTGTTTACTAGCCAAAAAATACGATTTTTTGAAAAAAATTCGATAAAATGACCATGTCCCCCCCCCCTAATCTTCCAAACTATTTGACCTAGGATGCTGAAATTTGGTACACATATGTAGATTTACGTGTAGATTACAGGAAAATTATAGAGAACTTTCGAAAAGGCGGTCTTCATAGTGTTTACTAGCCAAAAAATACGATTTTTTGAAAAAAATTAAAAAAAATGACCATGTCCCCCCCCTAATCTTCCAAACTATTTGACCTAGGATGCTGAAATTTGGTACACATATGTAGATTTATGTGTAGATTACAGGAAAATTATAGAGAACTTTCGAAAAGGCGGTCTTCATAGTGTTTACTAGCCAAAAAGTACGATTTTTTGAAAAAAATTCGAAAAAATGACCATGTCCCCCCCCCTAATCTTCCAAACTATTTGACCTAGGATGCTGAAATTTGGTACACATATGTAGATTTACGTGTAGATTACAGGAAAATTATAGAGAACTTTCGAAAAGGCGGTCTTCATAGTGTTTGCTAGCCAAAAAATACGATTTTTTGAAAAAAATTCGAAAAAATGACCATGTCCCCCCCCCTAATCTTCCAAACTATTTGACCTAGGATGCTGAAATTTGGTACACATATGTAGATTTATGTGTAGATTACAGGAAAATTATAGAGAACTTTCGAAAAGGCGGTCTTCATAGTGTTTACTAGCCAAAAAGTACGATTTTTTGAAAAAAATTCGAAAAAATGACCATGTCCCTCCCCCTAATCTTCCAAACTATGTGACTCAGGATGCTGCAATTTGGTACACATAAGTATATTTACGAGTAGATTACAGGAAAATTATAGAGAACTTTCGAAAAGGCGGTCTTCATAGTGTTTACTAGCCAAAAAATACGATTTTTTGAAAAAAATTCGAAAAAATGACCATGTCCCCCCCCCCCTAATCTTCCAAACTATTTGACCTAGGATGCTGAAATTTGGTACACATATTAAGATTTACGTGTAGATTACAGGAAAATTATAGAGAACTTTCGAAAAGGCGGTCTTCATAGGGTTTACTAGCCAAAAAGTACGATTTTTTGAAAAAAATTCGAAAAAATGACAATGTCCCCCCCCCTAATCTTCCAAACTATTTGACCTAGGATGCTGAAATTTGGTACACATATGTAGATTTACGTGTAGATTACAGGAAAATTATAGAGAACTTTCGAAAAGGCGGTCTTCATAGTGTTTACTAGCCAAAAAATACGATTTTTTGAAAAAAATTCGAAAAAATGACCATGTCCCCCCCCTAATCTTCCAAACTATTTGACCTAGGATGCTGAAATTTGGTACACATATGTAGATTTATGTGTAGATTACAGGAAAATTATAGAGAACTTTCGAAAAGGCGGTCTTCATAGTGTTTACTAGCCAAAAAGTACGATTTTTTGAAAAAAATTCGAAAAAATGACCATGTCCCCCCCCCCTAATCTTCCAAACTATTTGACCTAGGATGCTGAAATTTGGTACACATATTAAGATTTACGTGTAGATTACAGGAAAATTATAGAGAACTTTCGAAAAGGCGGTCTTCATAGTGTTTACTAGCCAAAAAGTACAATTTTTTGAAAAAAATTCGAAAAAATGACCATGTCCCCCCCCCCCTAATCTTCCAAACTATTTGACCTAGGAAGCTGAAATTTGGTACACATATGTAGATTTATGTGTAGATTACAGGAAAATTATAGAGAACTTTCGAAAAGGCGGTCTTCATAGTGTTTACTAGCCAAAAAGTACGATTTTTTGAAAAAAATTCGAAAAAATGACCATGTCCCCCCCCCCTAATCTTCCAAACTATTTGACCTAGGATGCTGAAATTTGGTACACATATGTAGATTTATGTGTAGATTACAGGAAAATTATAGAGAACTTTCGAAAAGGCGGTCTTCATAGTGTTTACTAGCCAAAAAATACGATTTTTTGAAAAAAATTCGAAAAAATGACCATGTCCCCCCCCCCTAATCTTCCAAACTATTTGACCTAGGATGCTGAAATTTGGTACACATATGTAGATTTATGTGTAGATTACAGGAAAATTATAGAGAACTTTCGAAAAGGCGGTCTTCATAGTGTTTACTAGCCAAAAAGTACTATTTTTTGAAAAAAATTAAAAAAAATGACCATGTCCCTCCCCCTAATCTTCCAAACTATGTGACTCAGGATGCTGCAATTTGGTACACATATGTAGATTTACGTGTAGATTACAGGAAAATTATAGAGAACCTTCGAAAAGGCGGTCTTCATAGTGTTTACTAGCCAAAAAGTACTATTTTTTGAAAAAAATTAAAAAAAATGACCATGTCCCTCCCCCTAATCTTCCAAACTATGTGACTCAGGATGCTGCAATTTGGTACACATATGTATATTTACGAGTAGATTACAGGAAAATTATAGAGAACTTTCGAAAAGGCGGTCTTCATAGTGTTTACTAGCCAAAAAGTACGATTTTTTGAAAAAAATTCGAAAAAATGACCATGTCCCCCCCCCTAATCTTCCAAACTATTTGACCTAGGATGCTGAAATTTGGTACACATATGTAGATTTACGTGTAGATTACAGGAAAATTATAGAGAACCTTCGAAAAGGCGGTCTTCATAGTGTTTACTAGCCAAAAAGTACGATTTTTTGAAAAAAATTCGAAAAAATGACCATGTCCCCCCCCCCCTAATCTTCCAAACTATTTGACCTAGGATGCTGAAATTTGGTACACATATGTAGATTTATGTGTAGATTACAGGAAAATTATAGAGAACTTTCGAAAAGGTGGTCTTCATAGTGTTTACTAGCCAAAAAGTACGATTTTTTGAAAAAAATTCGAAAAAATGACCATGTCCCCCCCCCCCCTAATCTATTAAACTATTTGACCTAGGATGCTGAAATTTGGTACACATATTAAGATTTACGTGTAGATTACAGGAAAATTATAGAGAACTTTCGAAAAGGCGGTCTTCATAGTGTTTACTAGCCAAAAAGTACTATTTTTTGAAAAAAATTAAAAAAAATGACCATGTCCCCCCCCCCTAATCTTCCAAACTATTTGACCTAGGATGCTGAAATTTGGTACACATATGTAGATTTATGTGTAGATTACAGGAAAATTATAGAGAACTTTCGAAAAGGCGGTCTTCATAGTGTTTACTAGCCAAAAAGTACGATTTTTTGAAAAAAATTCGAAAAAATGACCATGCCCCCCCCCCCCCTAATCTTCCAAACTATTTGACCTAGGATGCTGAAATTTGGTACACATATGTAGATTTACGTGTAGATTACAGGAAAATTATAGAGAACTTTCGAAAAGGCGGTCTTCATAGTGTTTGCTAGCCAAAAAATACGATTTTTTGAAAAAAATTCGAAAAAATGACCATGTCCCCCCCCCTAATCTTCCAAACTATTTGACCTAGGATGCTGAAATTTGGTACACATATGTAGATTTATGTGTAGATTACAGGAAAATTATAGAGAACTTTCGAAAAGGCGGTCTTCATAGTGTTTACTAGCCAAAAAGTACGATTTTTTGAAAAAAATTCGAAAAAATGACCATGTCCCTCCCCCTAATCTTCCAAACTATTTGACCTAGGATGCTGAAATTTGGTACACATATGTAGATTTATGTGTAGATTACAGGAAAATTATAGAGAACTTTCGAAAAGGCGGTCTTCATAGTGTTTACTAGCCAAAAAATACGATTTTTTGAAAAAAATTCGAAAAAATGACCATGTCCCCCCCCCCTAATCTTCCAAACTATTTGACCTAGGATGCTGAAATTTGGTACACATATGTAGATTTATGTGTAGATTACAGGAAAATTATAGAGAACTTTCGAAAAGGCGGTCTTCATAGTGTTTACTAGCCAAAAAGTACGATTTTTTGAAAAAAATTCGAAAAAATGACCATGTCCCCCCCCCCTAATCTTCCAAACTATTTGACCTAGGATGCTGAAATTTGGTACACATATGTAGATTTACGTGTAGATTACAGGAAAATTATAGAGAACCTTCGAAAAGGCGGTCTTCATAGTGTTTACTAGCCAAAAAGTACTATTTTTTGAAAAAAATTAAAAAAAATGACCATGTCCCTCCCCCTAATCTTCCAAACTATGTGACTCAGGATGCTGCAATTTGGTACACATATGTATATTTACGAGTAGATTACAGGAAAATTATAGAGAACTTTCGAAAAGGCGGTCTTCATAGTGTTTACTAGCCAAAAAGTACGATTTTTTGAAAAAAATTCGAAAAAATGACCATGTCCCCCCCCCTAATCTTCCAAACTATTTGACCTAGGATGCTGAAATTTGGTACACATATGTAGATTTACGTGTAGATTACAGGAAAATTATAGAGAACTTTCGAAAAGGCGGTCTTCATAGTGTTTACTAGCCAAAAAGTACTATTTTTTGAAAAAAATTAAAAAAAATGACCATGTCCCCCCCCCCTAATCTTCCAAACTATTTGACCTAGGATGCTGAAATTTGGTACACATATGTAGATTTACGTGTAGATTACAGGAAAATTATAGAGAACTTTCGAAAAGGCGGTCTTCATAGTGTTTACTAACCAAAAAATACGATTTTTTGAAAAAAATTCGAAAAAATGACCATGTCCCCCCCCTAATCTTCCAAACTATTTGACCTAGGATGCTGAAATTTGGTACACATATGTAGATTTATGTGTAGATTACAGGAAAATTATAGAGAACTTTCGAAAAGGCGGTCTTCATAGTGTTTACTAGCCAAAAAGTACGATTTTTTGAAAAAAATTCGAAAAAATGACCATGTCCCCCCCCCCTAATCTTCCAAACTATTTGACCTAGGATGCTGAAATTTGGTACACATATTAAGATTTACGTGTAGATTACAGGAAAATTATAGAGAACTTTCGAAAAGGCGGTCTTCATAGTGTTTACTAGCCAAAAAGTACAATTTTTTGAAAAAAATTCGAAAAAATGACCATGTCCCCCCCCCCCTAATCTTCCAAACTATTTGACCTAGGAAGCTGAAATTTGGTACACATATGTAGATTTATGTGTAGATTACAGGAAAATTATAGAGAACTTTCGAAAAGGCGGTCTTCATAGTGTTTACTAGCCAAAAAGTACGATTTTTTGAAAAAAATTCGAAAAAATGACCATGTCCCCCCCCCCTAATCTTCCAAACTATTTGACCTAGGATGCTGAAATTTGGTACACATATGTAGATTTATGTGTAGATTACAGGAAAATTATAGAGAACTTTCGAAAAGGCGGTCTTCATAGTGTTTACTAGCCAAAAAATACGATTTTTTGAAAAAAATTCGAAAAAATGACCATGTCCCCCCCCCTAATCTTCCAAACTATTTGACCTAGGATGCTGAAATTTGGTACACATATGTAGATTTATGTGTAGATTACAGGAAAATTATAGAGAACTTTCGAAAAGGCGGTCTTCATAGTGTTTACTAGCCAAAAAGTACTATTTTTTGAAAAAAATTAAAAAAAATGACCATGTCCCTCCCCCTAATCTTCCAAACTATGTGACTCAGGATGCTGCAATTTGGTACACATATGTAGATTTACGTGTAGATTACAGGAAAATTATAGAGAACCTTCGAAAAGGCGGTCTTCATAGTGTTTACTAGCCAAAAAGTACTATTTTTTGAAAAAAATTAAAAAAAATGACCATGTCCCTCCCCCTAATCTTCCAAACTATGTGACTCAGGATGCTGCAATTTGGTACACATATGTATATTTACGAGTAGATTACAGGAAAATTATAGAGAACTTTCGAAAAGGCGGTCTTCATAGTGTTTACTAGCCAAAAAGTACGATTTTTTGAAAAAAATTCGAAAAAATGACCATGTCCCCCCCCCTAATCTTCCAAACTATTTGACCTAGGATGCTGAAATTTGGTACACATATGTAGATTTACGTGTAGATTACAGGAAAATTATAGAGAACCTTCGAAAAGGCGGTCTTCATAGTGTTTACTAGCCAAAAAGTACGATTTTTTGAAAAAAATTCGAAAAAATGACCATGTCCCCCCCCCCCTAATCTTCCAAACTATTTGACCTAGGATGCTGAAATTTGGTACACATATGTAGATTTATGTGTAGATTACAGGAAAATTATAGAGAACTTTCGAAAAGGTGGTCTTCATAGTGTTTACTAGCCAAAAAGTACGATTTTTTGAAAAAAATTCGAAAAAATGACCATGTCCCCCCCCCCCCTAATCTATTAAACTATTTGACCTAGGATGCTGAAATTTGGTACACATATTAAGATTTACGTGTAGATTACAGGAAAATTATAGAGAACTTTCGAAAAGGCGGTCTTCATAGTGTTTACTAGCCAAAAAGTACTATTTTTTGAAAAAAATTAAAAAAAATGACCATGTCCCCCCCCCCTAATCTTCCAAACTATTTGACCTAGGATGCTGAAATTTGGTACACATATGTAGATTTATGTGTAGATTACAGGAAAATTATAGAGAACTTTCGAAAAGGCGGTCTTCATAGTGTTTACTAGCCAAAAAGTACGATTTTTTGAAAAAAATTCGAAAAAATGACCATGCCCCCCCCCCCCTAATCTTCCAAACTATTTGACCTAGGATGCTGAAATTTGGTACACATATGTAGATTTACGTGTAGATTACAGGAAAATTATAGAGAACTTTCGAAAAGGCGGTCTTCATAGTGTTTGCTAGCCAAAAAATACGATTTTTTGAAAAAAATTCGAAAAAATGACCATGTCCCCCCCCCTAATCTTCCAAACTATTTGACCTAGGATGCTGAAATTTGGTACACATATGTAGATTTATGTGTAGATTACAGGAAAATTATAGAGAACTTTCGAAAAGGCGGTCTTCATAGTGTTTACTAGCCAAAAAGTACGATTTTTTGAAAAAAATTCGAAAAAATGACCATGTCCCTCCCCCTAATCTTCCAAACTATTTGACCTAGGATGCTGAAATTTGGTACACATATGTAGATTTATGTGTAGATTACAGGAAAATTATAGAGAACTTTCGAAAAGGCGGTCTTCATAGTGTTTACTAGCCAAAAAATACGATTTTTTGAAAAAAATTCGAAAAAATGACCATGTCCCCCCCCCCTAATCTTCCAAACTATTTGACCTAGGATGCTGAAATTTGGTACACATATGTAGATTTATGTGTAGATTACAGGAAAATTATAGAGAACTTTCGAAAAGGCGGTCTTCATAGTGTTTACTAGCCAAAAAGTACGATTTTTTGAAAAAAATTCGAAAAAATGACCATGTCCCCCCCCCCCTAATCTTCCAAACTATTTGACCTAGGATGCTGAAATTTGGTACACATATGTAGATTTACGTGTAGATTACAGGAAAATTATAGAGAACCTTCGAAAAGGCGGTCTTCATAGTGTTTACTAGCCAAAAAGTACTATTTTTTGAAAAAAATTAAAAAAAATGACCATGTCCCTCCCCCTAATCTTCCAAACTATGTGACTCAGGATGCTGCAATTTGGTACACATATGTATATTTACGAGTAGATTACAGGAAAATTATAGAGAACTTTCGAAAAGGCGGTCTTCATAGTGTTTACTAGCCAAAAAGTACGATTTTTTGAAAAAAATTCGAAAAAATGACCATGTCCCCCCCCCTAATCTTCCAAACTATTTGACCTAGGATGCTGAAATTTGGTACACATATGTAGATTTACGTGTAGATTACAGGAAAATTATAGAGAACTTTCGAAAAGGCGGTCTTCATAGTGTTTACTAGCCAAAAAGTACTATTTTTTGAAAAAAATTAAAAAAAATGACCATGTCCCCCCCCCCTAATCTTCCAAACTATTTGACCTAGGATGCTGAAATTTGGTACACATATGTAGATTTACGTGTAGATTACAGGAAAATTATAGAGAACTTTCGAAAAGGCGGTCTTCATAGTGTTTACTAGCCAAAAAATACGATTTTTTGAAAAAAATTCGAAAAAATGACCATGTCCCCCCCCTAATCTTCCAAACTATTTGACCTAGGATGCTGAAATTTGGTACACATATGTAGATTTATGTGTAGATTACAGGAAAATTATAGAGAACTTTCGAAAAGGCGGTCTTCATAGTGTTTACTAGCCAAAAAGTACGATTTTTTGAAAAAAATTCGAAAAAATGACCATGTCCCCCCCCCCCTAATCTTCCAAACTATTTGACCTAGGATGCTGAAATTTGGTACACATATTAAGATTTACGTGTAGATTACAGGAAAATTATAGAGAACTTTCGAAAAGGCGGTCTTCATAGTGTTTACTAGCCAAAAAGTACAATTTTTTGAAAAAAATTCGAAAAAATGACCATGTCCCCCCCCCCCTAATCTTCCAAACTATTTGACCTAGGAAGCTGAAATTTGGTACACATATGTAGATTTATGTGTAGATTACAGGAAAATTATAGAGAACTTTCGAAAAGGCGGTCTTCATAGTGTTTACTAGCCAAAAAGTACGATTTTTTGAAAAAAATTCGAAAAAATGACCATGTCCCCCCCCCCTAATCTTCCAAACTATTTGACCTAGGATGCTGAAATTTGGTACACATATGTAGATTTATGTGTAGATTACAGGAAAATTATAGAGAACTTTCGAAAAGGCGGTCTTCATAGTGTTTACTAGCCAAAAAATGCGATTTTTTGAAAAAAATTCGAAAAAATGACCATGTCCCCCCCCCTAATCTTCCAAACTATTTGACCTAGGATGCTGAAATTTGGTACACATATGTAGATTTATGTGTAGATTACAGGAAAATTATAGAGAACTTTCGAAAAGGCGGTCTTCATAGTGTTTACTAGCCAAAAAGTACGATTTTTTGAAAAAAATTCGAAAAAATGACCATGTCCCCCCCCCTAATCTTCCAAACTATTTGACCTAGGATGCTGAAATTTGGTACACATATGTAGATTTACGTGTAGATTACAGGAAAATTATAGAGAACCTTCGAAAAGGCGGTCTTCATAGTGTTTACTAGCCAAAAAGTACTATTTTTTGAAAAAAATTAAAAAAAATGACCATGTCCCTCCCCCTAATCTTCCAAACTATGTGACTCAGGATGCTGCAATTTGGTACACATATGTATATTTACGAGTAGATTACAGGAAAATTATAGAGAACTTTCGAAAAGGCGGTCTTCATAGTGTTTACTAGCCAAAAAGTACGATTTTTTGAAAAAAATTCGAAAAAATGACCATGTCCCCCCCCCTAATCTTCCAAACTATTTGACCTAGGATGCTGAAATTTGGTACACATATGTAGATTTACGTGTAGATTACAGGAAAATTATAGAGAACCTTCGAAAAGGCGGTCTTCATAGTGTTTACTAGCCAAAAAGTACGATTTTTTGAAAAAAATTCGAAAAAATGACCATGTCCCCCCCCCCTAATCTTCCAAACTATTTGACCTAGGATGCTGAAATTTGGTACACATATGTAGATTTATGTGTAGATTACAGGAAAATTATAGAGAACTTTCGAAAAGGTGGTCTTCATAGTGTTTACTAGCCAAAAAGTACGATTTTTTGAAAAAAATTCGAAAAAATGACCATGTCCCCCCCCCCCCTAATCTATTAAACTATTTGACCTAGGATGCTGAAATTTGGTACACATATTAAGATTTACGTGTAGATTACAGGAAAATTATAGAGAACTTTCGAAAAGGCGGTCTTCATAGTGTTTACTAGCCAAAAAGTACTATTTTTTGAAAAAAATTAAAAAAAATGACCATGTCCCCCCCCCCTAATCTTCCAAACTATTTGACCTAGGATGCTGAAATTTGGTACACATATGTAGATTTATGTGTAGATTACAGGAAAATTATAGAGAACTTTCGAAAAGGCGGTCTTCATAGTGTTTACTAGCCAAAAAGTACGATTTTTTGAAAAAAATTCGAAAAAATGACCATGCCCCCCCCCCCCTAATCTTCCAAACTATTTGACCTAGGATGCTGAAATTTGGTACACATATGTAGATTTACGTGTAGATTACAGGAAAATTATAGAGAACTTTCGAAAAGGCGGTCTTCATAGTGTTTACTAGCCAAAAAGTACGATTTTTTGAAAAAAATTCGAAAAAATGACCATGTCCCTCCCCCTAATCTTCCAAACTATTTGACCTAGGATGCTGAAATTTGGTACACATATGTAGATTTATGTGTAGATTACAGGAAAATTATAGAGAACTTTCGAAAAGGCGGTCTTCATAGTGTTTACTAGCCAAAAAATACGATTTTTTGAAAAAAATTCGAAAAAATGACCATGTCCCCCCCCCCTAATCTTCCAAACTATTTGACCTAGGATGCTGAAATTTGGTACACATATGTAGATTTATGTGTAGATTACAGGAAAATTATAGAGAACTTTCGAAAAGGCGGTCTTCAGAGTGTTTACTAGCCAAAAAGTACGATTTTTTGAAAAAAATTCGAAAAAATGACCATGTCCCCCCCCCCTAATCTTCCAAACTATTTGACCTAGGATGCTGAAATTTGGTACACATATGTAGATTTACGTGTAGATTACAGGAAAATTATAGAGAACCTTCGAAAAGGCGGTCTTCATAGTGTTTACTAGCCAAAAAGTACTATTTTTTGAAAAAAATTAAAAAAAATGACCATGTCCCTCCCCCTAATCTTCCAAACTATGTGACTCAGGATGCTGCAATTTGGTACACATATGTATATTTACGAGTAGATTACAGGAAAATTATAGAGAACTTTCGAAAAGGCGGTCTTCATAGTGTTTACTAGCCAAAAAGTACGATTTTTTGAAAAAAATTCGAAAAAATGACCATGTCCCCCCCCCTAATCTTCCAAACTATTTGACCTAGGATGCTGAAATTTGGTACACATATGTAGATTTACGTGTAGATTACAGGAAAATTATAGAGAACTTTCGAAAAGGCGGTCTTCATAGTGTTTACTAGCCAAAAAGTACTATTTTTTGAAAAAAATTAAAAAAAATGACCATGTCCCCCCCCCCTAATCTTCCAAACTATTTGACCTAGGATGCTGAAATTTGGTACACATATGTAGATTTACGTGTAGATTACAGGAAAATTATAGAGAACTTTCGAAAAGGCGGTCTTCATAGTGTTTACTAGCCAAAAAATACGATTTTTTGAAAAAAATTCGAAAAAATGACCATGTCCCCCCCCTAATCTTCCAAACTATTTGACCTAGGATGCTGAAATTTGGTACACATATGTAGATTTATGTGTAGATTACAGGAAAATTATAGAGAACTTTCGAAAAGGCGGTCTTCATAGTGTTTACTAGCCAAAAAGTACGATTTTTTGAAAAAAATTCGAAAAAATGACCATGTCCCCCCCCCCCTAATCTTCCAAACTATTTGACCTAGGATGCTGAAATTTGGTACACATATTAAGATTTACGTGTAGATTACAGGAAAATTATAGAGAACTTTCGAAAAGGCGGTCTTCATAGTGTTTACTAGCCAAAAAGTACAATTTTTTGAAAAAAATTCGAAAAAATGACCATGTCCCCCCCCCCCTAATCTTCCAAACTATTTGACCTAGGAAGCTGAAATTTGGTACACATATGTAGATTTATGTGTAGATTACAGGAAAATTATAGAGAACTTTCGAAAAGGCGGTCTTCATAGTGTTTACTAGCCAAAAAGTACGATTTTTTGAAAAAAATTCGAAAAAATGACCATGTCCCCCCCCCCTAATCTTCCAAACTATTTGACCTAGGATGCTGAAATTTGGTACACATATGTAGATTTATGTGTAGATTACAGGAAAATTATAGAGAACTTTCGAAAAGGCGGTCTTCATAGTGTTTACTAGCCAAAAAATACGATTTTTTGAAAAAAATTCGAAAAAATGACCATGTCCCCCCCCCTAATCTTCCAAACTATTTGACCTAGGATGCTGAAATTTGGTACACATATGTAGATTTATGTGTAGATTACAGGAAAATTATAGAGAACTTTCGAAAAGGCGGTCTTCATAGTGTTTACTAGCCAAAAAGTACGATTTTTTGAAAAAAATTCGAAAAAATGACCATGTCCCCCCCCCTAATCTTCCAAACTATTTGACCTAGGATGCTGAAATTTGGTACACATATGTAGATTTACGTGTAGATTACAGGAAAATTATAGAGAACCTTCGAAAAGGCGGTCTTCATAGTGTTTACTAGCCAAAAAGTACTATTTTTTGAAAAAAATTAAAAAAAATGACCATGTCCCTCCCCCTAATCTTCCAAACTATGTGACTCAGGATGCTGCAATTTGGTACACATATGTATATTTACGAGTAGATTACAGGAAAATTATAGAGAACTTTCGAAAAGGCGGTCTTCATAGTGTTTACTAGCCAAAAAGTACGATTTTTTGAAAAAAATTCGAAAAAATGACCATGTCCCCCCCCCTAATCTTCCAAACTATTTGACCTAGGATGCTGAAATTTGGTACACATATGTAGATTTACGTGTAGATTACAGGAAAATTATAGAGAACCTTCGAAAAGGCGGTCTTCATAGTGTTTACTAGCCAAAAAGTACGATTTTTTGAAAAAAATTCGAAAAAATGACCATGTCCCCCCCCCCTAATCTTCCAAACTATTTGACCTAGGATGCTGAAATTTGGTACACATATGTAGATTTATGTGTAGATTACAGGAAAATTATAGAGAACTTTCGAAAAGGTGGTCTTCATAGTGTTTACTAGCCAAAAAGTACGATTTTTTGAAAAAAATTCGAAAAAATGACCATGTCCCCCCCCCCCCTAATCTATTAAACTATTTGACCTAGGATGCTGAAATTTGGTACACATATTAAGATTTACGTGTAGATTACAGGAAAATTATAGAGAACTTTCGAAAAGGCGGTCTTCATAGTGTTTACTAGCCAAAAAGTACTATTTTTTGAAAAAAATTAAAAAAAATGACCATGTCCCCCCCCCCTAATCTTCCAAACTATTTGACCTAGGATGCTGAAATTTGGTACACATATGTAGATTTATGTGTAGATTACAGGAAAATTATAGAGAACTTTCGAAAAGGCGGTCTTCATAGTGTTTACTAGCCAAAAAGTACGATTTTTTGAAAAAAATTCGAAAAAATGACCATGCCCCCCCCCCCCTAATCTTCCAAACTATTTGACCTAGGATGCTGAAATTTGGTACACATATGTAGATTTACGTGTAGATTACAGGAAAATTATAGAGAACTTTCGAAAAGGCGGTCTTCATAGTGTTTACTAGCCAAAAAGTACGATTTTTTGAAAAAAATTCGAAAAAATGACCATGTCCCTCCCCCTAATCTTCCAAACTATTTGACCTAGGATGCTGAAATTTGGTACACATATGTAGATTTATGTGTAGATTACAGGAAAATTATAGAGAACTTTCGAAAAGGCGGTCTTCATAGTGTTTACTAGCCAAAAAATACGATTTTTTGAAAAAAATTCGAAAAAATGACCATGTCCCCCCCCCCTAATCTTCCAAACTATTTGACCTAGGATGCTGAAATTTGGTACACATATGTAGATTTATGTGTAGATTACAGGAAAATTATAGAGAACTTTCGAAAAGGCGGTCTTCAGAGTGTTTACTAGCCAAAAAGTACGATTTTTTGAAAAAAATTCGAAAAAATGACCATGTCCCCCCCCCCCTAATCTTCCAAACTATTTGACCTAGGATGCTGAAATTTGGTACACATATGTAGATTTACGTGTAGATTACAGGAAAATTATAGAGAACCTTCGAAAAGGCGGTCTTCATAGTGTTTACTAGCCAAAAAGTACTATTTTTTGAAAAAAATTAAAAAAAATGACCATGTCCCTCCCCCTAATCTTCCAAACTATGTGACTCAGGATGCTGCAATTTGGTACACATATGTATATTTACGAGTAGATTACAGGAAAATTATAGAGAACTTTCGAAAAGGCGGTCTTCATAGTGTTTACTAGCCAAAAAGTACGATTTTTTGAAAAAAATTCGAAAAAATGACCATGTCCCCCCCCCTAATCTTCCAAACTATTTGACCTAGGATGCTGAAATTTGGTACACATATGTAGATTTACGTGTAGATTACAGGAAAATTATAGAGAACTTTCGAAAAGGCGGTCTTCATAGTGTTTACTAGCCAAAAAGTACTATTTTTTGAAAAAAATTAAAAAAAATGACCATGTCCCCCCCCCCTAATCTTCCAAACTATTTGACCTAGGATGCTGAAATTTGGTACACATATTAAGATTTACGTGTAGATTACAGGAAAATTATAGAGAACTTTCGAAAAGGCGGTCTTCATAGGGTTTACTAGCCAAAAAGTACGATTTTTTGAAAAAAATTCGAAAAAATGACAATGTCCCCCCCCCTAATCTTCCAAACTATTTGACCTAGGATGCTGAAATTTGGTACACATATGTAGATTTACGTGTAGATTACAGGAAAATTATAGAGAACTTTCGAAAAGGCGGTCTTCATAGTGTTTACTAGCCAAAAAATACGATTTTTTGAAAAAAATTCGAAAAAATGACCATGTCCCCCCCCCCTAATCTTCCAAACTATTTGACCTAGGATGCTGAAATTTGGTACACATATGTAGATTTACGTGTAGATTACAGGAAAATTATAGAGAACTTTCAAAAAGGCGGTCTTCATAGTGTTTACTAGCCAAAAAGTACGATTTTTTGAAAAAAATTCGAAAAAATGACCATGTCCCTCCCCCTAATCTTCCAAACTATGTGACTCAGGATGCTGCAATTTGGTACACATAAGTATATTTACGAGTAGATTACAGGAAAATTATAGAGAACTTTCGAAAAGGCGGTCTTCATAGTGTTTACTAGCCAAAAAATACGATTTTTGAAAAAAATTCGAAAAAATGACCATGTCCCCCCCCCTAATCTTCCAAACTATTTGACCTAGGATGCTGAAATTTGGTACACATATGTAGATTTATGTGTAGATTACAGGAAAATTATAGAGAACTTTCGAAAAGGCGGTCTTCATAGTGTTTACTAGCCAAAAAGTACGATTTTTTGAAAAAAATTCGAAAAAATGACCATGTCCCCCCCCCCTAATCTTCCAAACTATTTGACCTAGGATGCTGAAATTTGGTACACATATTAAGATTTACGTGTAGATTACAGGAAAATTATAGAGAACTTTCGAAAAGGCGGTCTTCATAGTGTTTACTAGCCAAAAAGTACGATTTTTTGAAAAAAATTCGAAAAAATGACCATGTCCCCCCCCCCCCTAATCTTCCAAACTATTTGACCTAGGAAGCTGAAATTTGGTACACATATGTAGATTTATGTGTAGATTACAGGAAAATTATAGAGAACTTTCGAAAAGGCGGTCTTCATAGTGTTTACTAGCCAAAAAGTACGATTTTTGAAAAAAATTCGAAAAAATGACCATGTCCCCCCCCCTAATCTTCCAAACTATTTGACCTAGGATGCTGAAATTTGGTACACATATGTAGATTTATGTGTAGATTACAGGAAAATTATAGAGAACTTTCGAAAAGGCGGTCTTCATAGTGTTTACTAGCCAAAAAATACGATTTTTTGAAAAAAATTCGAAAAAATGACCATGTCCCCCCCCTAATCTTCCAAACTATTTGACCTAGGATGCTGAAATTTGGTACACATATGTAGATTTATGTGTAGATTACAGGAAAATTATAGAGAACTTGCGGTCTTCATAGTGTTTACTAGCCAAAAAGTACGATTTTTTGAAAAAAATTCGAAAAAATGACCATGTCCCCCCCCCCTAATCTTCCAAACTATTTGACCTAGGATGCTGAAATTTGGTACACATATGTAGATTTACGTGTAGATTACAGGAAAATTATAGAGAACCTTCGAAAAGGCGGTCTTCATAGTGTTTACTAGCCAAAAAGTACTATTTTTTGAAAAAAATTAAAAAAAATGACCATGTCCCTCCCCCTAATCTTCCAAACTATGTGACTCAGGATGCTGCAATTTGGTACACATATGTATATTTACGAGTAGATTACAGGAAAATTATAGAGAACTTTCGAAAAGGCGGTCTTCATAGTGTTTACTAGCCAAAAAGTACGATTTTTTGAAAAAAATTCGAAAAAATGACCATGTCCCCCCCCCTAATCTTCCAAACTATTTGACCTAGGATGCTGAAATTTGGTACACATATGTAGATTTACGTGTAGATTACAGGAAAATTATAGAGAACCTTCGAAAAGGCGGTCTTCATAGTGTTTACTAGCCAAAAAGTACGATTTTTTGAAAAAAATTCGAAAAAATGACCATGTCCCCCCCCCCTAATCTTCCAAACTATTTGACCTAGGATGCTGAAATTTGGTACACATATGTAGATTTATGTGTAGATTACAGGAAAATTATAGAGAACTTTCGAAAAGGTGGTCTTCATAGTGTTTACTAGCCAAAAAGTACGATTTTTTGAAAAAAATTTGAAAAAATGACCATGTCCCCCCCCCCCCCCTAATCTATTAAACTATTTGACCTAGGATGCTGAAATTTGGTACACATATTAAGATTTACGTGTAGATTACAGGAAAATTATAGAGAACTTTCGAAAAGGCGGTCTTCATAGTGTTTACTAGCCAAAAAGTACTATTTTTTGAAAAAAATTAAAAAAAATGACCATGTCCCCCCCCCCTAATCTTCCAAACTATTTGACCTAGGATGCTGAAATTTGGTACACATATGTAGATTTATGTGTAGATTACAGGAAAATTATAGAGAACTTTCGAAAAGGTGGTCTTCATAGTGTTTACTAGCCAAAAAGTACGATTTTTTGAAAAAAATTCGAAAAAATGACCATGTCCCCCCCCCCCTAATCTTCCAAACTATTTGACCTAGGATGCTGAAATTTGGTACACATATGTAGATTTATGTGTAGATTACAGGAAAATTATAGAGAACTTTCGAAAAGGCGGTCTTCATAGTGTTTACTAGCCAAAAAGTACGATTTTTTGAAAAAAATTCGAAAAAATGACCATGTCCCCCCCCCTAATCTTCCAAACTATTTGACCTAGGATGCTGAAATTTGGTACACATATGTACATTTACGTGTAGATTACAGGAAAATTATAGAGAACTTTCGAAAAGGCGGTCTTCATAGTGTTTACTAGCCAAAAAGTACTATTTTTTGAAAAAAATTAAAAAAATGACCATGTCCCTCCCCCTAATCTTCCAAACTATATGACTCAGGATGCTGCAATTTGGTACACATATGTATATTTACGAGTAGATTACAGGAAAATTATAGAGAACTTTCGAAAAGGCGGTCTTCATAGTGTTTACTAGCCAAAAAATACGATTTTTTGAAAAAAATTCGAAAAAATGACCATGTCCCCCCCCCTAATCTTCCAAACTATTTGACCTAGGATGCTGAAATTTGGTACACATATGTAGATTTATGTGTAGATTACAGGAAAATTATAGAGAACTTTCGAAAAGGCGGTCTTCATAGTGTTTACTAGCCAAAAAGTACGATTTTTTGAAAAAAATTCGAAAAAATGACCATGTCCCCCCCCCTAATCTTCCAAACTATTTGACCTAGGATGCTGAAATTTGGTACACATATGTAGATTTATGTGTAGATTACAGGAAAATTATAGAGAACTTTCGAAAAGGCGGTCTTCATAGTGTTTACTAGCCAAAAAGTACGATTTTTTGAAAAAAATTCGAAAAAATGACCATGTCCCCCCCCCCCCTAATCTTCCAAACTATTTGACCTAGGATGATGAAATTTGGTACACATATTAAGATTTACTTGTAGATTACAGGAAAATTATAGAGAACTTTCGAAAAGGCGGTCTTCATAGTGTTTACTAGCCAAAAAGTACGATTTTTTGAAAAAAATTCGAAAAAATGACCATGTCCCCCCCCCCTAATCTTCCAAACTATTTGACCTAGGAAGCTGAAATTTGGTACACATATGTACATTTACGTGTAGATTACAGGAAAATTATAGAGAACTTTCGAAAAGGCGGTCTTCATAGTGTTTACTAGCCAAAAAGTACTATTTTTTGAAAAAAATTTAAAAAAATGACCATGTCCCTCCCCCTAATCTTCCAAACTATGTGACTCAGGATGCTGCAATTTGGTACACATATGTATATTTACGAGTAGATTACAGGAAAATTATAGAGAACTTTCGAAAAGGCGGTTTTCACAATGTCTTCTAGCCAAAACCTACGATTTTTTCAAAGAAAATTCGAAAAATGACCGGGCCCCTTTTTTAATCTTTAAGTATTTGACTTGGGATGCTTAAATTTGGTACTTATATGTTAATTTACGTGAAGATTACTACTGATATAATCTACTTTTTATTTTATTGGTAATTTGCCGATTTCATTGAAATTTAATAAAAAAATTCAATATAGTGCATTAAAATTTTGTTATTTGTTATAAGTTTTAAAATAATTTTAACTGTATTAGTATATAAAGTTATAGAAAAATGACTTTGTTATTTGAAATATATATACAATTGCCATTGCATTTCAATGACACCGTTTCCAAGGTACACCACGTGGAGGTAACCAATTCTGTACCTCAAAAATTGTTATAGCTTACTAATAAAAAATTGTTTTTAATTAAATTTTTCTAATTTTTTATAAAAATTTTGTTTAGTACGCACATAGTAACATTTATATTCAAACACATATATGTTTCAGCAAAATATTTTTGATTTATTAAATAAATATATAAATTTAATTTTTTATAGATGCTTCAGGTGCGGCACAACAAACACTTCTAATCTAGGAAAAATATATACTAGAAACTCCTATTTTTAGACAGCGTGGGCGTTTGTACAAATTGAAATAAAGGGGACAGTAACGTTAAACGCCGAATCATGTAGGGCCGTATGAATAATTTTATGTTTGTTCGGAAAAAATAAAGCTATGGATATAGATAGGGTGAAAAAAATACACTTATAGACGCGTTTGTGAATTCCGCAAGTCGAATCTAAATGTTCGCTTCTCCCCTTACCTAGCTTGCTTCTTGCAAAGCACATAGAATTTCAAATTAGAAGAGTTACAATTAACAGGAGTTTTGGTGTATGTTATTTCTAGATATGGAGATATAAAGTGATATATTTTCTACATATCGTCTATACTGCTGGCGCCGCCCATACATCATTATATTTATTATTAATTTTTTTTAATACAAAAATATATGCAGTTACTATAATTTTTTTTTAAAACAGCAATAAACTTTTAATTAATTCACGTTTGTCCGATTTTTTAATGATAAAATGGAAAAAGTAAAATAAAATTTGTTTTAATTAATCTTTATTAGAAAGCAATGTTACTTTTATTTTTTTATTATTTAATTTTGATTGGTCATTATTCTTACCCATAATTGTTTATGATGACTGAAAAATGTGGTACTATAGACACTATAGTACCAACTTCAATTGAATTTATATTAGAAAATATATTATCTATACTT
This sequence comes from Ganaspis brasiliensis, assembly GCA_037103525.1. Classification (NCBI taxonomy): domain Eukaryota; kingdom Metazoa; phylum Arthropoda; class Insecta; order Hymenoptera; family Figitidae; genus Ganaspis; species Ganaspis brasiliensis. The sequence goes on from JAZKLR010000427.1 coordinate 238,542, forward strand.
GTGAATTCTCTGGTTGTGAAACACTTATTAAGTTTAATATATAAACCACATTGTTCAAAATATTTAATGATTTCATTTTTTGGGTGTTTAATAAAGTCTACATTAAAATCTCCCATAACAATGCTTGGAGGAAGACATTCATTTTCTTTTTTTTTCAAAAATTGCGCTATTAATGCACTTAATGGCAGTACTAATATTACACTTTGGAGATCGATATACTCCTAATAATATAATTCCTTGTAGCATTATTTTTGTGCATTCACAATGGCCACCACTAATATCAAATTTGCAGTATTGTCGTAAACTGTCTGTTGGAATTTCATAATTTAAATTTAATTTTAAAAATATAATTGATCCCCATCCAGGATTTGGTTTAACTTCATCTGGACCATCTATTCTTAACACTTCTGAGAAATCTTTGAGATAAAAATTATCACATTTGCAACTCCATGTTTCTACAAAAAAAAGTGCATGAGAAGCTTGTATGATAGGATCTGCCATAACGTCATTTTTGTGTTTTCTGAGGGATTGTACATTATGGAAGATAATTTGAATTGTGTTTATAGACACATTTTGTAGAAAACGAAAACATGGAATTAATGGACTAGTTGATTCGAGTCTCATCATTTCCACAACTACAGGACAATTGTCAAGAGGTGGTGAGGGTGCTTTGAATTCTCTTTTATTTGTAACGAGAAATAAACCAGATGATGATGTTGCTCTTGAGCAAGCTACGTATAACATAGAACGACGGACGTTTTCAGTTACGTGTACGACTACTTTTTCCATAGTTGCTCCTTGGCTTTTATGAATTGTTATTCCCTCTGCAGGTACCATAGGAAATTGAGTACGTTGTATAATGAGATTAGATGATTTCCATCTTTTTATGGTATAAGTGGCAGATTCTAATGGTGTCCATTGTTTGTGAATAAAATCGGAATGTGATCGGTTTGATAACTGTTATTTATTTCTTGTGAATTTTCCAACATTTTCATCGCTAAAACTCATCCATAACCTTAAAGGTCTTCTTTCTTTAGTTTGTTTATTTATATCAAACTCTATATATTTTAAAATACCTGTAGTACCATTAACAAGGCCATCTGAAGTTTCAATATTTACAGTTATCATAAACCTAGCATTAATTTTGATACTCAATAATTTTGGAAGACCATATGTTTGCATTGTTGAAAGTGATCCTATTGATTGCAATGCTTTTCTTTTTGCAATATTATTTGGTGCTCCGGAGACAATATCAATAGCTCTTATTTTTGCTCCTTCTGATTGCATTGCTGATAAACAAAGATTATTAAAAGCGTCAACTTCTTTGTTGCTTGAAAATAAGTGTATAGCACCTTCTGCTTCTGGAGGTAAACAATTTTTCATAAAGCAACGGGATTTGAGCAAAGCAATATCAATTGAGGACATTTTTCCTGAAGCCATGTTGTTTAAAGCATTAGCAAATATTAAGTCATCTTTTTGTCGCATTATCTGTTTCATTGTAAATAATCTGAATGGTTCCCAAAGTGGAGAACCAGCTAACAATGCCATCGGATTTGATTTTGTATTTGGTTGAAAAATCCAATTATCACCAACAGGTGGTAATTGACGAAAATCTCCTACTGCAATTATTGATACTCCAGCAAAAGGTATACTTGTATGGAAAATTTGTTGAAGTCTTCTATTAATTTGATTAAATGTATGGCTACCTAACATCGAAATTTCATCTATAATAATTAGCTTGACAGATGATAATTTACATGCAAGTGTGTTCGCTGTAGAAGCTGATAATTCGGGCATAGTATTTCCATATTGTGAAATAGGAAGGCTAAAGGCGCTATGAACTGTTTGACCTCCTATTCCGAAGGCAGCTTTACCGGTATATGCACATAAAAGTATTTTAACGTCATCGGGATTTGAACCAGGCATTTTGTTAAAATGATTTATTAGAAGATATTGATAAAGTGTTTTTATTAATAAACTTTTACCAACTCCAGCACCACCGTTAACAAATAAGTACAATGGTGGTGTGTTACTGTTTTGATTGGAAAAATAATTGCCAACATGTAAAATAAAGTTTCGTTGATCAAAGTTGAGAATACGAGTTAGAGAAAGTATCTCTTCTTTATTCATTGTCGAAGGCTTAGCAATATCAGTTTTTAAATTATTATCATTATTATCTATGAAAGTATTAAACGAATCTAATATATTGTTTGCATTTTCGTCATCTTCAATTGTTTCATATTCAAAACCTGCGAGTGGTTGATTGTTGTTATTAAAACCTTCTTCCGTGTCTTCTCTATCAGATTGATTTGCAGTGTAATCTATTACGGCATTTAAAAGCATTTCAAATTCTTCGGCGTCTCCTAATTTGTTAAATTCTAAGCTTTCAGACTTTATTTTATCAATGAAAGTTAAAAATCTATCTTTAATATCGACTTCTGGATTAAGTAGTTCAACTTCTTCATTACGCCATGGAATATATAACATTAATTGCTCCCTGTAGAAGTTTTCAGGATCTATTTGCTTGTTATATCTACAAAAGCGAATAATTTTCGGATTCTTACGACGTTTTATGTAGCCATTTTTATTTTGAAGTTCAATCCAAGCACTTGATAAAGATTCATCTTCAATATATTCAGAATTTTCTACATCTTCAACTTTTTTTTTTTAAATGTTTTGTTTTATTAGTTATTGAGTAAGTGTAATATGCAGAAAAATATGCTAAACTCATTGAATCAAATATGTTGTCATTAGGACGATTAACATAATGGTCAATTATATTTTTCTTAAAGATATCAGTTGAAAGAGAATCTAATTTTTCTAAATCTTTACGGCCTTTAAGAAGATGTACTCGCTGTAAAGGGTGAGACGTATTAATAAATATTTCACTTTCAGTACTTCGTGACAGTGGTATACCCGCAAGACAATAAAGTAAAGAATCTTTTACTTTTTTGTTACCATGTTTTGCTTCCTCAACGGCAGTTCTTAATAAATTAGACATTCCACGATCTGCTTTATTAATATAATCTACAATATACACAGAACAAGCGAAAGGGTCTAAAATAAACTGTATGTCCATATTTGATTGATGTAATTCTAAAATTTTCTTTGAATATGGATTTAGATATATGTCAAGTGGAGAACGTTTAAGGAAAATTTTAGGACGTTTTAATGTTGCTCTCACAGCTTTAAGATAATCTTTCAATTCAAGTTCAGTGTATTGTAAATATTCCTCAAATTTACGTATGTGTAGTGGTAAATCTTCTAGTTGTTTTAAAAGTTTTTGTTTAATTGATTTCCATTCTTTTGTAGAACTGTTTTCCTTATCTAATTCTAATAGTATACGCGTTTTATCCATCGGAAAAAAAGGAATACCAAATCTACACATTTTATTTGATTTCCTATGACACGTATGGGTGTGCTTATGTTGTTGTAGTTGAGCGAGTGAATCTGAAATCCCTTCACTACTACATGATATAATTTTATCAATAAACAAAGTTACTGGGTGTATAGAAGTTGCATCACCTGGTTTAAAAATAGGAGCTTTTTGTAACCAAAGCATCATGTGTGCATGCGGGGAGCCTCTATGTTGAAATTCTATTCTGTAATAGAAATGCTCTATTTTATGTTCACAGAAAGGACCCACAGAACTATTCCATGTTTTTCTTAATTCTTTGAAACGACATTCAAAAAATGTTACGCAGATATAAGGATCAGATTGTATGAGACGAACTTTTGTTTCATATGGAAGATCATTTGCTTGTTTTAGAGTTATATCCTCATGATCAACAGTTTTTTTCAATTGTTTAATCAATTGTGGCCACTGAGTTTCTGCAGCCGATAGTGTTAAAAATAAACTTGGTACACCAAACTGTCTTACCATAGCTAAAACTTTCTTTTTTTCTGCTTCCCAATGTGCTGGAGAATTTCTGACATTCTTTAAAACTTTATATCCATCATCATGTTGAATTAAATTTTGAATAAAATTATCGTTTAACAAATTTCCAGCAAAAACCGGCACACCTTCTACAATACTTTTTTTTCTAATACATGTGTTAATGTTATTTACTATTTGTAATATTTGTTGTTTTTTTAAGGCAGTGAAAAGATAATCTACACGCATTGCTCTACGGTCATATCTAGATATTTCTGATTTTATTATATCTGAGTGACTTAATTTTATTTTATAATTACGCTTATTACCTCCGTGAATTTTAATAAAAGCTAGTTCTTCTAAAAATTCATCATTAAGAAGATAAATGGGTTTTTTCCCTTCTCCAGGAGCCATAGAAACTACGACATCTTGTTCGTGGTCAAGAAATGTTTCAGAATTTTCGGGATTAATAGGTAATTCGTCATGATTAATATCTAAAATGCAAGTACAATCATCATCAGATGGAGCTTGTTCATTGTTAATATCTTCAGATTTCCATGAATCATCGTAAGAAATTCCAAGCTCGCGAAACAATTCTGTACCTACTAAATATCTAGCTGCTGCACGAACTCATTCAGGGCAAATAATTTCTTTTCGTCCATGTTTATAACACATTTTTCTTTTAAGTTCAACTGTAATAACATTATTGTCTTTAATGTTTCGAGGTAGGGCTGATACCATTGCATTGACCTCTACAGGAACATTTACTACATTACCTATCAAGCCGTGTTGAAAACCTATACCTTGGCCTTTTCTAATTATTTTTAAAAAAACATGACGAGGAGATACTAATCTCTCTTCAAGAGGAGTTAAAACATTTAATACATCTGGGATATTAGCAAACATTAAACCGTTTGATAAAGCAAGTCTAGGGGTTTTATGTAAAAAAATATTGTTATAGCATGTAAAACAAAAAAATCCATCATCTGAATTTGACAAGAAAAAAACATTTTTTAAAAATTCATTGGAAATTTGTTTGTCTTCTATTAAAAATTGTTTATTTAACAATTTTGAACAATTTTTATGCCATAATCTGCCACAACAGTGACATGTGTGAGTTTGACCATTTGTAATTGCTTCAAAAAACAATTTGCAAATTGTATCCCAATCAAATGACAAATTATGCCTTGAACGACGAAGGGATTCTCTGTTACTTTTTCGATCTCTATTTTTAAAGGTTTTATTTTTACGTAAAACAGCACGAATTTTTGAATTACGTTTCAAGTATATTTTATTATTATTATTATTATTATTCATTTCTTGATTTTTTGATATTATTTGTGAGGAGGAAATAGATTTTTTTATTGAAATGCGAGATTTACTATTTGTTATAAAACTATTAGAATTTCCATTAATAATTGAGGAATTCTGTAATTCTTTATTAATTGTTATTTCACTTGATGATTCTTTTTGAAGATCAATATTTGATTTCCGTGAACGATTTCTTTCCCTTTGAAGATTTTTTTTTAATCTTTCTTTGTTACGTTTTCGATTATTTTTTGTATCAGGATAAATATTTTTTGGACGGCCACAGAAATCATTAGATTTAAAATGAACAAAATTGTTACTTTTTGTTGAATGAAGTTGTTGTTCGCTATTAATTGATAATTCATTTGATGATTCATGTTGAAGCTCAATATTTGGTATTCGTGAAATTTTTCTTTCTCTTTGAAGCCGTTTTTTTAATCTTTCTATGTTACGTTTTCGATTAATTTTTGTATCAGCATAAATTTTTCTCGGACGACCACAACTAGTATTATTTTCATAATGAATAGAATTGACAATTTTTGAGTGAAATTGTTGTTCATTATTAATTGACATTTCCATTGTTGTTGTTGATTTATTTTGAAGTTCAGTATTTGCTATTTGTAAATCATTTTTTTTCTTTTGAATCCTTTTTTGAATTCTTTCGCTGATACGTTTTAGAATACTGTTTGGATTAGGTTTAATATTTTTTTGACGGGAACGTGAAAGAGCATTTGCTGAATCAACACAATTTTCAATTTTTGATTCATGATTTGGAGATAATTGAACTGATAATTTATTTTTTGCAGGATAACTATTATTATTTATTAATCTCAAAAATTTTGTATTCATTGGAATTGTGTTTGTATCTTCTTGTAAAGATCGTTTTCGAGTTACCATTGTTTTATTAATATTATCAAAAATAAGAGTAGTAATTGGAAGAGAATCAACAAGGTTATTATTTTCAATATAAGGAAAATGGGAGAGAATGCCATTGTGAAGCATATTATACAAATGTAGACGCATTAAGTTGACAGAATAAGTAATTTTACTTGGTTTTTTCAAAAGACATATAGTTGTAGCAAAAGCTATTGCAAAAACACCACAATCTTTTGAGTTAGTCTGTTTCTGTACCAATTTAAATAATACAGGAGGATTGTGGGGAAAAAGAATAGATAAACATTTTATTTGAAATGGGCTAAGATCATCAAATAGGCTGTCATATACTAGAATTTGCCCATTAACATAATGAATACAACACCAATGACCAACTTTATCTTTAAGAAATGTAGGATCAGTAATTTCCCGAAATAAAAGTTGTAAATGTTCTTCTAGTGGCAAAATATGTCTTACATTTTTTTGAAGATCTGGTATTATAAATTAATATACATTGACAGGTTGGAAATTTGTATTTTCTTCCAGTATTTTATGAAATTCATTTATGCAAACATCATCTAAATAATCGCCTTCTAAAATACATGGAAACTTATCTTTTGCATTACTTTCCATTATTGTCTCAGGTCGGTTCAGCAACTCAATAAAAGATAACAATTTTTCTATAAATGCCCTGAAATAAGTATAAAAAAAATCAAATGGAAATTACATGGAAAAAATCTTAAAAGTTAAAAGTTGTATAAAAAAATCAGGACTGACTCAAAAAATTTAGAAAAAAGAATTATCTTACTGGACTAGTACTGCTTCCTTGTGGAGGAAGCTTTAAAGTCATTCAAATTTACAAATTTTTGCTTTCTCATAGAAAAAGATTTGTATAGTTAAGATTTTCGACTTTCCAAAAATAGTAAAAATCGACTCATTTTCATCTAAAAAGCGTAAATTTTGATTCATAAGCAAATGTTATGGATGTGTGTTTTCTGTAAAATGGAAATTCTTTCATCTAAAAAAATATTTTTTTATCAAAAATTATGTTTATGTTAAAAATACGACTTAATGAATACAAAAACCGTATTCTGTTTCTCAAAACAAATCGATTGACCTATATATAACTTTTATAATTGATCAAAAATTCGTAAAATAATTCGTGCTTATTCATTTTTTTGCATTTAAAATTATTTTTTTTTTAATAAATTCTCTAATTAACTTTTACATTATTAATATGTGATGATATATGGTGAAAGGGACCTTACGCAACAAGAACAATAGGCTCACTTTTCGTGCACTGCGTAACCGAATACTGAGCCTAATGTTATTGTCGCGTAAGGTCCCATTCATCAGAAATCGTCACATACAGACCTCTAAAACCCCCCCTGGCTACGCCCCTGACGGTAAGCTATTTTAAATGTAGTTAGCGTTATGAAGTGCTCTTAGTGTCCACAAAAAGTGATAGTGTATTAATTAAATAAAAGTGAAAAAAAAAGTAAATGTTTTTAAACATTCGTCAAAGTTTAGAAAATGGTAAAATCATTTATATATTTTTTTTCAATAAAGTTAGTGCCATGAGAAAGAAAAAAATAACAAAGATAGGTATAGTGTGATAGAAGGTAGCTTATGATTTAAATTTAGTTTGAATTTTTTTTTATGAAAAGGGAAAAGGATTATTGGAAAATATTAAAAAAGTAAATTTTTATAGGAAAATTGTCAAAGTGAAGAAATTGGTAAATTCTTAAACTAAAAAATTGAAAAAATTGCTAAATTGAGAAATAGGAGATTTGGTTATTGGAAAATTGGCAAAATAGGAAATTGGAAAAGTGATTATTGTAAAATTTAAAACACTGAAAATTAGTAAATTGAAACATTGTTAAATTTGAAAATTGTTTAAACTAGTAAAATGAGAAGTTAAAGATTTGGTTATTCGAAAATTGGCAACTCAGAAAATTTGAAAAGTGGTTATTGTGAAATTAGAGAAACTGAAAATTGTTGAATTGGAAGATTGGGAAATTAAAAAATTATATAAATTGGTAATTTGAGAAAATGTAAATTTGGTAAAGTATAAAATTCCAGAATTGTAAAATAAAGAAATTAGGAGCGAAAATTAATAATATTGCGCAGTTTGAACGTTTTAGTATTCAGGAAATGAATATAATCAAACAGCTGATAATATGCAATAATATCTCTTTTTTAAAATATATTAAATATTTCTTGTTTTCGAATAAAAAATAAAATTTTTTTTTCGTTTTTTATTTTTAATTTGTTATACAATTATCTCAAGCTAATAAAATAGAAAACTATATAAATGTAATTAAGTATCAAATATAATTTAATCTGAGAGAAACAGGATATATTTTTATGTTTTTTTATATTATTATTTGTTGTATAAGGAAGGGTGCTTACAAGTGCATTTGTTAACTATAGCTTAAGAGTCAGCCCTGTTTTTAAAATTTGTATGTTTAAATTCAAAAAAATTGTTATGAAATTTTTGTTTCAATTTTAAAAATAAAAATTACATTATATATAATTAAATTAAAAACTTTTTAAAAAAATACCTTGTGTTATTTTTTATTATCTTTTCTTTTGAACAATTTTTTAAAATTAACTTTTATAATAAATGATATAAAATAGTTTATTTTTAAAAATTAAAAATGCGGGTTATGTAAACGTAACATTGAAATAGTGCTAGTTTCAATGTTATAAACAGTACAACCTGAAGTTGAATAAAAAATTGACAAATACAACATTTCATGATAGAAGAAAATCTGATCAAAGAAATTTATAATTTTATTAAAAATTTGATTAAAAAATGGAAGATAATAATCAAAGTAAGTAAATAATAATAATAATAACAATAATATAAATAGTAATAATAAAAATAATATTTATTGAAATACTTAATATAACATTTAAGGACAATAATAATAATATAACCTATGCAATATTTTTTTACAGAAAAAAAAGGAGAAGATTTATTAGAGGCGAAAAATAAAAAAATTAAAAAGGGTAAGCCTTTTAAAGCTTTTAATTTAATTTAATTTAATTTAATAATTTAATTTTGAAATTGAGACATTTTTCTGCAATTAAAATTATTTTTATTGTTTTGTAAAATCATTTATACTTCTTAAATAACTCATTTATAAGTTTTAAAAATATAAGGATAGAAATAGAATAAATATAATAATTACTTGTCATTAATTACTTTTTTTTTTTATTTAATTGAAACTAATTTATCTTTTTAGAGCCTAGTAAAGATGATAATAAAAATGAAAATGACAATTTGGAGCAAAATTTTAACGATGGTTTGGTAAAAACATAATATAATTTATTAATTTATTATTGCTTACTTTTAGAGGAAAAATGTTTTTAACATGAATTTAAATTAAAAAAATTAAACTTTTTGACAAATCTTGATATTAAAAAAAAAAGAATAAAAAAATAATTTTGAAAAAAAATGTTTTTTTTATTGTTTTGTAAAATTATTCATACTTCTTAAATAATTAATTTATCATTTCAAAGTCTAGAGAAGATGAGAGTAAACATGCAGACGAAAATTTAGACCAAAATGTTAACAATGGTTTGTTTAAAAACATGATAATTATAATTTAATATTTAATATTAATTTATTATTGCTTACTTTAAAAGGAAAAATATTTTTAACATGAATTTAAATAAAAAAATTAAATTTTTTGACGAATTAAAATAAATATAATCATTAATTGTCATTAATTAATTTTTTTTTAAACATTTAATTAAAATTAATTTATCATTTCAGAGTCTAGAGAAGATGAGAGAAGAAATGAAGAAAAAAATTTGGAGCAAAATTTTAATAATGGTTTGTCTAAAAACATAACATAATTGATTAATTAATTATTAATTAATATTAATTTATTATTGCTTATTTTTAGAATAAGTTTTTTTAAAAAAAATTAAAAACAAATTTAGAATTTAAAAATTTAATTTTTTAAGGAATCTTAATATTTTAAAAAAAAATGAATCAAAAAAATAAATTTTTTTATCTATAGATCAATTATTATTATTATATAAAGAATAATTACATGAATATATACTATGTTATGTAAATAAATTATTTATTTTACTTTACAGAGTTGACAGAATCGGATGAGAAGGTTCTGAGTGCCCTATTGAATTGGGAAGAAGAAAACGAAGGACATTTTTAAAATTTAAGGAAAAAAAATTAAATATAAAAAATTAAATATAATAATTAAAAAATTATTTGAAAATTTTGAAATCCTTTAATTATGTGTGTAATTTTTAATAAAATTTAAATAACCAGTCAGTAGTGGTCTATTGTACATATTTTAAGTAATTTATTTTTCATATTAAATATAGTTTTATAGCCGATTAGTATTTTTACTTACAAAAATCTATATTTAAAAGTGACAATTTTTTTTATATTTTTTCGTATTAAATACACATTTTCACGGCCTGCAAAAAAAAATTAAGTTTTAAAAATTATTTAAAAAAATTGTAATTGTTTAAACAATTAATCTTTCATGAATATTTATTTATATAGTTTATGACATAGCGGTAGAAGCATATAAAAATCTGTGGAAATTTAAGCTTAAAAGTCCCTATATATATATATATATATATATATATTTTAATTAGTATTGAAAGGAAAAGATGCAAGTAATAAGTTTTAATTAATTTATAATATATATTTAGGTTTTGTCAACGTTTTTTGGAATTATATTGCAATTATTATTGATAATAATATTATTGAGTTTTTAGAAATATGTATCATAATTAACCTTATAAATATATGGTATAATAAATCCATACTGACTCATATAAAATTTTTAAAGTGAAATAAAAAAAGTAATAAGAAATAATTTTTTTTTAATAAAAGAGTTTGATAATAATTATTAATTAAGTAGAATAATTTAAATAGATTTGTTTTGTTATTATAGATAGCACTTTTTTATTAACCTTATTTTTAAATAAATATTATATTTTGTCTTTGTCAGTCATAGAGAGGTTGTCATCTAAACTAATCAAAATGGGTGAGTCTTTTAAGTTAATTTAATATTTTAAACATTTATATTATAATAATAATAATGATAATAAATAATTATAACAATAATATATTTTAATAAATAAATAATAATTTTATTTTATAAATTAAAGTTTTAGAATTTTTACTGAATTTATTTAAAAAAACGGATAAGAAAGATGACAAGAATGACACGAATGATAATAAAGGTAGAGAGGATGAAAATAAAGAAGATACAAGAAAAGAACATAATGGAAGAATAGACGATAAAAAAAATGATGAAAGCAAAAATTGTAAATGTAAAGTTGATGAAAAACAAGATGATCAAATAAAAGAAGAAGAAAGCAAAGATGGTAAAAGAAAGGATGACGAAAATAGAAACTATGATTATAAAAACGATTCTGAAGAAACGGGTAAAATAAATAAAGAGACAACATCTACTAATTGGCGAACATTAAGGTATATAAATTTTTATTAAATTTTTAACATTTGATTTTTTAAATTTTATTTTTATTTTTATTGAAAAAAAAAGTAATAGAGACCAATGAATATTAAAATATGTTATTAATATATGTATATATTTTTATTAAAGGAATAGGAGAAGAAGACAGCAACGAAAGATTGAATTATCAAGAAGAAGAAACGAAGATTTTGTTCGAATAAACTATAGTCGAAATAAAAACTACTCTCAAGAATGTAGATTACACCAGAGATCAAATTTAAATTGCTGCAACTGTAAATTACAGAATTTAAACAGAAATTTTTTAGTGGGATATGATTGCAAGCATTGGGAGGAAAATAATTGTGGCCACAATAGTTATGGACAAAATAATTATTATAGACATAATAATTGTAGAGACAATAATTGTAGACACAATTACGGGTACAATAATTCTGGTCACAATAATTATGGTCACAATAATTGTGGCTATAATAATTGTGGCCAAATGCAAAATCAATTTTGTCATAATTGTTGAAATGTATTTTCATTGAAAAATATTATAATAAAAAAAAATAATATCAATAACTAACTTTATTTATTTACTTATTTATTTTAAAATAAAGAAAATAATAGTATGTAGCAGAAAACTTATTCAAAATGTATAAAATATATAAATATATTATAGAATATTATATATTATAATATTACAAATATATTACAAATAAACATTTAGAGAATTTATATACTGATTTTATTTAAAAAAAAAATTTTTTAATTCATATAAAAAAATTATTGTTTTGATTTTCTTAAAAAAATCATGATTTTTATCAAACCTGCTTTCTATAATTACATTTCCTAAAATTTTAGGAATATTTTATTCTTAACATAAATAGGATCCAAAAATGATTCTTAAACAAAGAATACCCTTTTTCAATGTATATAGCTTTCTAATGTGAGTAAAATCATATAGCTTAGACCGCAATGTAAAGACCGTGTAACTTGCTTGGTGGTTGCTAGCGAACTGTTAGATTTCAGATGCGTAAAACAGTCCCTCGAGTAATTTAGTATTCACGTTATAAATTTTTAATCACTTCCTCTTTATTGGTTTCCACGAATATCTACATGATAATAGTTACATTTTATACTTAAAGTGTCTTTAATAATTATCCAGTTTCACATGATTTCATCAGACAAAAACTAGTACTATATTAATAATAACAAATCTGAGACACGTTTTTTTAATATTTTTATTTATATTAATTATTATTTTATAAAATGTAAAAATATTAAACTGTAATTTCATTCTTGTATTTTTAATAATGTAAATCGTATAAAATTAAAAATGCTATAAGTATATACCTAATTCAAAATATTAAAAATTACTGTAATAAATTGGGAAACATTCTTCTCTCAGCTGATTGTTACGTATTTACTTTGTGCTTTGTAAAAAAAACATATTTTTTGTAAAGAGTTATTTTAACTAGAAATTATTTTGAAATAAAATGTATTTTTGGTAAGATTTCGTCACTCTCGTAAAATATCATCTTAATTTCTAAATTTTCCTTTAATACTGAAAACTACAACTTAAAAATGTGTAATAATTATTTCTATACTTGTTTCTATAAGGGGTCTCAATCTTCATTGTAATGAAATTAGCACTGTGAAGTATGAAATAGAAGTCTTTATGACCTGAAAGAAATAATGCATACGCACTTTTGACACTCTTGCACGTTGTGAGTGACTACTAGAAACAATCTCTGCAACCTGTTTTGCAGTTTGCCCACATATTGAGTCAATTCCTAAGTGTTTCGTGCGTGTTTTTTTTCATTTCTGTGAACATTAACTATTGCTACAATGACTATTTGCACAGCATGTGAACTACAAATTTTCAGAAACAGTGCTTCTGTGTGATGTTTAAAGTGTTCGAAGCTTTTTCACTTGGAGTGTATTAATGTCAACATTAACAAAAAGCAATTTGATGAAATTAAAAAAACCCATGTGTATTTATTTGTAATATATGTAAAAGTAAAAGTAGTTTGGGCAGTGACATCTCTGTGAGAAAAAGTCCATTACATGGCGATAAAAATAATCCTCCTGAGATAAGCATTTCCTCCCAATTCGCCCTTCCGACTGGATTCTTAGATGCAATCCGGGTTGCAGTAGAACAGGGTCAAGAAAAACATCAATCTAAAATGGAGAAAATGATTGAAGATTTAAAGTCTAGCCAAAGTAAATTCAATGATGAACTTAATAAAACACTCTTGGATTTAAAAAGTGATATCTTAGAAAATTCTAAGAAAATTGAATCACTCGAACTTGGTTCAAAGGGCCACACTGATTCTCTAGAAAGCCTCAAAGTTGAAACTAACGAACTTAGATCTAAGGTTGCTCAGCTTGAGAAAAATTTAAATTCTCATGAACAAACTGCTCTACTAAATTCCTTAGAAGTAAGCATCGAATTAATACTTAAATATTATAATTATTGTTCATATTCCTTCTTATTATTAAATATTAAGTAAATTTCCGAAGCGCGACAGTCAGTGGTTAACATATTCCCGCGCGTTCGCAAGTTAGGTGTTGCTTGCTCGCTGCGCGTCGGCAAAAAAATATGCATAACTTCTGTAATATCGGTGGTTACTAAACTTTTTTTTTAATTTACTCGTTAGAATATTGCGCGTCGAATGATCATAGTTTAATGTTTAGGTGACATTGAGAACATGTTTTAAATTACAATTGTTTAAAATAATTGTTAATAACAATTATAAATTTTATTTTTACAACAATCATTTTAATTGCAGTTTAAAGTACAACTTTTAAGCTTTAATTAAAAAAAAAGAAAGCTCAATTATCTTTATCCGTTCCCGAGTTATGATTAAAATAAGAATTCATTACCCAACAGTTCAACCTCCGTTTATTTCCAAAATAAATTAAATTTTTGAAAAATATTTTAGGGGGAAAAAATATGTTCATATATTTATCAAACAGCATAGATAACTTACAAATCGGAAAGAAAAATTTCTCAAGTGGCCCATTTCACTTATTTTGACCCAAATGGTTTTGTGAATATGATAAGAAAGTCATTTGTTTAGATTAAAAGCGTTTGAAATTTATAAATGATTTCAATTAATCTATTTTCTATTACTTTTATTATTTTTTATCAAATATAATACAAATAGTTGATGTAGTTACGTTCAAGAAAGGATTTGTTTGATAGATGACACATTTTGATAAAAAGATACTTAGCTACAATGAAGCAAATTTAATGTTGTAAATGCCAATTGCCAAGTAAAAAAATTTTCATTTTTCGTTGATGAAGTTAAAAATCTTATAAAGCCATTATTCATTAATAGGTGCTGGATTTCTCGGACTGGTTCTTCAGTCGAGAAAATACAGACCCAATAGTCAGAGTGCTGTAGAGAACACTTGGATTCCGACTCTTCCAGTTGCCATCGCCTTAGTCCTCAACTGAAAAATCAAAGGAATACACTTTGTCTAGAAAATGATATAAATAAATCTATAGAAATGTGTTTAGGAATTGATAAACAATCATTGTCAATTTTTTAAGAAGTAATAAGGAAGATGTACATAAAAAGCTCCGAATGAAGTTCCAAACGTGCTCGCAACCCAAATTCGATATTTGGAAGATCAAATGTTTAATATTTCTTATTTGTAATGTAAAAAATATACATGTATCTCAAATTTCAGTTCGTTATATATATTTAATTTCAATACATATACTGCATATGTGCTTAATATGCATAAAAAAATTGTAATTTTAATTGTTTTTTGAGGAAAAAAAGGGACCCATTCACGCCCTTTCCTGTGAGGTACAACCACTATTATCACTGTTCTTAAATGACACATGTGGAAAACCTTCTTTTCCACATTATGTTTAACATTTAAATACAGCATATTTATCTCTCCATTAGGAAAAAGGGAGGAGGGAAAACTGCGTGGAAAGGTATCTCCACGCAGTTATGTTTTCTGGTAATGGTCTTCATATTTTCATTTTAAGAAAAAATAATAATGAAAAAATTAAATAATTTGAATTTAATGTCAGACCGTCAGCAAATACGTAATTCATTTTATTTCCTTTATTTTATCCTTCTTTAGATCTTACGTTTCTTTAATGTTTGCTTCATTAAAATTCATAGTAGAGAAAACATCATACTTAACTGAAGCTTGGCAATTAGTTTTAAAATTTTTGAACTTAGAAACACTCTGCAAAGATGTTAACGGTATGAAATTCACGACAGAATTTTCAAGATCTGCATTACAATTTATTTTCTATCTTTTTGGAATCTTTTTTATTGCTTACTTTTGCACGATATCACTTCCCTATATCATTAATTGTCTTTTTTATTCAATAAAATCTTTTTTTTTCTCTTCTGTTAAACTTGCGCTTTACTCTTCCTCTGCTTCAATTTTTTTTAGAAACAAATAGTAGTGATTCCTTTTCCTTTCCGATAAAATAATTTCTTTCTTATTATCCTATTTCATTACATCTGGAAAGAGATCATTTTGAAAAATGTCAACTGCCGTTTTAGGGCCAAAAGGAACTCTTTTCACCCTAGATAATCCTAAGTGAGTACTCCAAGCAAGTAATTTAGAAGTTTCATCAGTTACCTCTAATTGGTTGAACGCGCTAGCCAAATCCAGTTTAGTGAACTTCAAACCTTCTGTCAGTTGTGCAAATAATTCGTCGATCCTGGGCATAGGATGCTTGACATCCTCTAAAAATTTATTAATCGTCACATTGTAGTCAACACACATCCGCAGACCACCATCCTTTTTAAGAACAGGAACCAGTGGCGTCCTCCAATCCGAATTATCGATAGGTTCAATAATACATTTACTTTCCAGATCCTTAAGCTGACAACTCATGTCGTCTCTGAAAGCAAAAGGAACTAACCTAGGTTTACAAAAAATCGGTTTATTTTCTTTATAAATATTCATCTCGATTTTTTCCAACTTGTATCGACCTGGCTACCGTCATAGCTTTTTCTAGCTCGATTGCACAATTACGACTTTCGTTTCTTTCGGACCTTAATCTGTCAATAACATTCTGCATCTCCATCTGCCTATTGCTGCCTCAGCCAGTTTATTTTTGTATTCCTCCGACATGTTTTCCGGCATGGCCCGACCGATACAACACTTTTTAGAAAAAGAAAACACAAGTTTGCACCCGAAACTCTTCTTTTACTTAATCCACGTTAACAATCCTCGTCGCCAATATGTGGTGTATTGAGGAGCAAAAGAATAAACACAGAATTATTCCAATGAATAGTTTAATTATATCATAAAGCGAGAATAGAAAATTACGTTAGCTAGGCTAAAACCATACTGAAGTTAGCTCGAGTTACCCCCACTGAATCTACAACAAAGCCCTCTATATTCACAAAGTAACATTAATAATATATTCAAAGTCCAATATGCTACAAAAACTATTTTTTAATAGTTGCTTAAGTAGTACAAATCATTTGTTAATTAAATATTTAATAAACAAAATTTTTCTTTTAACATTCTGAGAAGAATCTTGAATTCGAAAATTCATACTTGCTACATTTGACATGACAATTTCAATGGATTTATTTATTTTAAAATCGTGGAGTTTCTTTCTTAAGAACAGTATGATAATAGCTTCCAACAAAGTTTTCTACAATTTTTCTGCAATTTATTTGTCAAATTACAAAAGTCTAGCAAATTTCAGAAATATGCTACAAAAACTATTTTTTAATAGTTGCTTAAGTAGTACAAATCATTTGTTAATTAAATATTTAATAAACAAAATTTTTCTTTTAACATTCTAAGAAGAATCTTGAATTCGAAAATTCATACTTGCTACATTTGACATGACAATTTCGGTGGATTTATTTATTTTATAATCGTGGAGTTTCTTTCTTAAGAACAGTATGATAATAGCTTCCAACAAAGTTTTCTACAATTTTTCTGCAATTTATTTGTCAAATTACAAAAGTCTAGCAAATTTCAGAAATCGCATTACAAGAATTTTATCGATAGGGTGCAGGAATGTTACAAATTAAAAGCATTTTTCCCAAAAAAAAAATAACTGGATCCCCATACTGCTATACCATCTCAGAACACTGACAGAGACAGAGACAACAAAGATAGGTATAATATAATAGCAGGTAGCTCATTATTGTAATTCAGTTAAAATGTCTTTCATGAAAGTGGAAAAGGAATTATTACAAAATATTAAAAAAAGGAATTACTATTGAGAAAATTGTCAAAATATAAACATTGATAAAATCGAAAATTGGAAAATTTTGTGAAATAATAAATAGAGAAATCTGAGCCTTGGTTATTAGAAAATTGGCATATTAGGAAATTGGAAATTTGTTTACTACAAAATTGTAGAAGTAAAGAAAATTTTAATTAAGAAAATTATCACAATAGAGAATTTAGTAAACTGGTAAATGGAGACATTGCAGATTTCATTTTTGGGAAATTAGCAGTTATCAGAAATTAGTAAAATATTAAATTGGACAATTGAAAAACAAAGAAAATTAAAGTACAACAGAATTGTTTAAAACCGCAGTTGAGACAACATAATAAATAAACATAGTATATAAATGAATAAATAGAATAAATGAATGAATAACTAAATAAATAGATTATATTCACTGGGACAATGGAAAAAGGGTGCTTCAATTTTTAGGTGAAAGAAAGGACACACGTTTTTAAAAATAATAAAATGTCGCTTTTAAAAGCAAAATAAAGTTTTGTTAATAAATAAAATTTATCAACTATATGAAGTATACATTGACTGTAAAAAGAGAATCTTAATTTAAGATGTGTCTAAAATTCAGCAAACCCTACTATATAAATGTTTATGTAAAAATACTGTCTTAATTAAGCCAAATTTACAATAATTACACATTTACCTTTTTTAATTGATTAGTACGTCACGTTTTTATGCAAATTTAAAGTTTATAATGTTTTTTAGATACTGTTTAAATAAAAAAAATTTGTAAAACAAGCAAAAGCTGTCTTAAAAATATTGCTTTTTAAAATAAAATAGCTTTTGTGTCTTAAAGTAAAACTTTCGTTTTGCAGGGATTCATGTAAATAAATATAAATTTTTATATTTCTCTTTTTATTTTAGGATTTTCTTTAATTTTCTTTTTTTTGTGCAAATTAAAATGAAAGAACAAATCAAAAATTATCTTTTAGCATAAAAAAATGAAATTTGATTTTTTCCGTTTTAATAATAACTTGATTCTACTTGTTTGGAATCTTTTATTAAGTTATTTTATATTATGTAAATTTAATCTTGTACTAATTAATATTCTTATTTGAACATCGTTCTTTTGTTTCATAGAATTTCTTTTTTTTAGATAAGTTTTTTACGTTTTCAAAATTAAATTCATTCTTGTTTTATTCAATTTGTAAAATAATTCTCTAATTTTTCTTATTTAAAAGTTTTGTTGTAACTAGTAATATATTTTAACGTTTTAATGATTATCATTTTATTTATTATTTTAATTTAAAAAAGGGCCGTAAATAATTTAATTTTTTGAAAATAGTTTCTACTTTCTTATATTATCTTTTTATGTCACTGTTTCATTCTTCTGTTGTTTTTTAAATTTTTTCTTCATTTCTTCAATAAACTATTTACAAATAAACATGAGATTTTATACTGATTATATTTAACAAAAATCAATTTTTGATTTAAATAAAAAAAATCGCGTTTTTTTTCCAAACCTGCTTTTTATAATTAAATTTCGTAAAATTTTAAAAATATTTTATTTTTATATAGGATCCAAGAATATTACTCTCAAACGAAGAACACTATTTTTTAGTGTATAGTTCATTAATCTGCGTAAAATCTTACAATTTAGACCGTAGTATAAAGATCGTGTAACCTGCTTGGTTTTTGGGGTCGCTGAAACCGAATCTAAAGTTTATTTAACCCCATCATATCATGCTTTTGACATAACCTAAAAAAAACCTGAAAATTTGATCTCAAAATTTTGAAATCAAGAAAAACTCAGATTTATAAGTCTGACTATGACTGCCTTATGTTTTTGGGGTCGCTGAAGCCAAATCTGAAGCCCACTTCTGATAACACCTAAGTAATTTAAGTATACACAGTTAACAATAATAAAAGATTTTTTTATTATAAATATGTACATGTATTCAAATTAAGAAGTAAAGTAATTATTAATTAATAATAAATGATAATTTAATTTAACAATAAGTCATTACTTAATACATTAACGGATTGGAAAGTAAAAAATTCTTTTGTAAATTATGGGAATGTAAAATATGGGAATAAAAAAATGTTTTTAATTTATAATGCTTAAACTTTTTTTATTTTTAAAGGATTTTTAAGTTTCTTTTGTGGACTTTTTATTTATCTTGATATATACATTTTTTATTTAATTTTTATTAATTCTAATTTTTTAGTATATATTGTAACCAAATTTTATTATTTTTTGTACTTTTGACATTTTTTTACAGTTTCATAAATTATAGAAAACAATATTACTCAATATTCTACCTATTTATTTCATTTTCTTGACGTTTCACTATTTTTTTAGTCTTTCCTTGCGTTTTAATTAATTTTTTTAATTTTTTGTCATTATTTTTCTATTTCTTAGAAACATTTTTTCTTCTTTCCAATTGTTCAGTATTCATCTTATAATTACGACTTTTTTAATACATTTTTTTGATTTTATAAGTTTCTCAATTCTATGTTTCTCATAGAATTTCTTTTCTTTAAATTTTCTAAAATTTTATTCATTTTTTTTTATTTAATTTAAAAATAGTTTAATTTTTTTTTAACAAAGTTTCTACTTTTTTTTATGTATTTCTATATCACTGTTTCATTTTCGTGTTGTTTTTTCAATAAACTACTTACAAATAAACATTTAGAGAATTTATATACTGATTTTATTTAAAAAAAAAAAAAAATTTTAAATCATATAAAAAAATTATTGTTTTGATTTTCTTAAAAAAATCATGATTTTTATCAAACCTGCTTTCTATAATTACATTTCCTAAAATTTTAGGAATATTTTATTCTTAACATAAATAGGATCCAAAAATGATTCTTAAACAAAGAATACCCTTTTTCAATGTATATAGCTATCTAATCTGAGTAAAATCATATAGCTTAGACCGCAATGTAAAGACCGTGTAACTTGCTTGGTGGTTGCTAGCGAACTGTTAGATTTCAGATGCGTAAAACAGTCCCTCGAGTAATTTAGTATTCACGTTATAAATTTTTAATCACTTCCTCTTTATTGGTTTCCACGAATATCTACATGATAATAGTTACATTTTATACTTAAAGTGTCTTTAATAATTATCTAGTTTCACATGATTTCATCAGACAAAAACTAGTACTATATTAATAATAACAAATCTGAGACACGTTTTTTTAATATTTTTATTTATATTAATTATTATTTTATAAAATGTAAAAATATTAAATTGTAATTTCATTCTTGTACTTTTAATAATGTAAATCGTATAAAATTGAAAATGCTCTAAGTATATACCTAATTCAAAATATTAAAAATTACTGTAATAATTTTGGAAACATTCTTCTCTCAGCTGATTGTTACGTATTTACTTTGTGCTTTGTAAAAAAACATATTTTTTGTAAAGAGTTATTTTACCTAGAAATTATTTTTGAAAAACATTTTATTTTTTTGTAAGATTTCGTCACCCTCGAAAAATATCATATAAATTTCTAAATTTTCCTATAATACTGAAAACTACAACTTAAAAATGTGTAATAATTATTTCTATACTTGTTTCTATAAGGGGTCTCAATCTTCATTGTAATGAAATTAGCACTCTGAAGTATGAAATAGAAGTCTTTATGACCTGAAAGTAATAATTTGCAAGTTATGATACAATTTGAAACATAAAAAAAATATTTGAAAGAATAAAAAAATAATTAAAAATTGGGGGTAAAGTAATACTTCTATAAGAAAGCAATGATAAAGAAATTATATAACAATTTACACAGAGTTGGAAATTTCCATGCTGTTGTCAATTAACTCTTGACATGGTAAAGTGAGATATAAAAGATGAAAAGTTAGTCCGAAAATATTGGCAGAAAATCTGAAAGCTTCTGCCGGATGATTCCGCTTCATTACTGCCTAAAAGGAAATACAAACTTTTACATTTAACAGAACTAAAATTAATATTTTTAAAGACTTACCTGAACTCCTGTTAAGCTTATAATTATCATATTGAGTCCTACTACCAAGAAAAATATCGTCGAAAAGCATTCATGAATGTTTTTTAAAAATCTATAAAGAAGAAAACGTTCTCAAAATATATAACTAATATATTACTGAAAATGTGGTCAGTTTTCTGTTTACTAACATTATTAACTCTTCGTGCTGTTTAGCACAAAAAATAATTTCTGAATCAATTTTTTTCTTTAATTTATTATCTAGATATGGAGAAAATTGATTATTGACGATATTTGTTAATTTTGACCTGGAAGGAATTAAATTTTTTCTCTTTACTATTTATCAACAAAACGCGTATTAATACTATATAAATATTAATTAGGTAATAATTTTTGTATAAATAAATTTTTTATACCCCAGTGCTGTAAGAATGCTACATGCATGTTGAGTACAAATCATAAAAGTAGTATCATTACTTAGTAATACTAATATGGCCAAAATTATACATATATAATTATGTAAAAAAATTTGATAATAATACTTTCTTTGGTCAAAAGTTTTATAATCAGTCACAAGTATTGTGGCAAGTGGTCTTGATTCGTTAACAGGAAGTAAATAGTCCAAAATTTTTGGCAAAATTGGTACAAATATGAATCCTATCATTACTGTAAGTATTATTACTAAAAAAAAAAAATTTTATGAGTAAAATTATTTTTCTTTCAACATCTAAAATAATGACAAACATACATTATTTGTTATTAACAGTTTTACATACTACAGAAAGAAGTTCTGTATTTTTTCCCCTTTTTTGCACAATTTTTTAGGATCTTAATTTCTGGTTCTGTCGACCATGTTTTCCAGTCTTTTTCTATTTTATCTAACAATAATGGCATCTATAAAAAACTAATTTTAGCGTCTTGTTTATTTTAGCTTGGTTTCTTTAGATATAAATTAATCTTTTAGTAATTTGTTTAAAAAGTTTTTTCAACTTTTTACCTTATTATCCGTAATAATGGGACTAATGGACATCAACAGGCATACGTTTAAAATTATTAAAGGTGCAATGCACTCGATTGAAACTGAATTTTCAAATAAATAAGTTAGCAGGCTATAGACAATTTCTCTTATCGTTTTCGACGAGTTGGCAGAGTCAGTTTTATAATAGCTGTTGCAGTGAGGTAGAAACAAATGTAAAATCTTCTGAAAGTTAACTGTTAAATTTTTAAAGGAAATCTGTAAAAATTGAAAACTGAAGAAACGTTCTAATTTTATCATTTTTTTTATATCTTGATTGAAATTCTGATTTGATGTATCCTTAATACTGGTTTCAATAATAAGAAACTTATTAAAATAAAACTTATTGAATTTTAAAATACATATACAGGATTGATAATATATATCCTAGAATTAACATGACGCAGAAACTGGCGGCCAGAGCTAGCGGCCAGAAGTTCTTTTGTTTTTGTACTTACATATTGAAAATAATAATTTCGACACCAGAACTTCATTTGTTTTTGCACTTAAAATATTAAAAAATTATATTTTTCAAAATCATTATGAGCTTGAGGTACGCTTCACCACTACGCGAAACTAGGAATATAGGATACAAGACTTAAAAATAAAAATACATAAAATTTTATAGAAAAAACCTCTGAATAAAAAGTATTTTCTACCACACATGCACGAAAACCTCGTGTTTTCGTTCGCCTTAAGCGGGGCAGAACTCACAGTTTTTAGGTCAGTGAGCGTTAGAGGTAAAAAAACTTCCGAACAGTAAAAAAAACTCTCATCGCGCAGGCGCATTGCGGCTTTGCGGCTTTGCGGCGCGCAGCAATGCGCCTGCGCGATGAGAGTTTTTTTCACTGTTCGGAAGTTTTTTTATCTCTAACGTCACTAACCTGAAAACTGCGAGTGCTGACCCGCTAACGCGAACGAAACACGAGATTTTCGTAAATGTGTGATAGAAAATAGCATATGCACCTCGGGAGGCCGATATTTTGTCTTGCACAATGTTCTCCAAACTTGTTTCGCACTCGCTACGCTCGTGCTACAATCGTTCTTCGAACATTTGTGCTTGACAAAAAAACACGGACTTCCCTCCCTTGATGCATAATATGCTATTCTTCTATTTATTATTCTCATAAGTTTCATAATTTTCAGCTAAGAACCAGCATTAGGCCAGGACTTTCGCTATGGGTTACAAAATTAAAATTGAAAAATTTTCAAATTTTTTAGCCCATTGTCCAAGTTGCGGCTTAATACCTGTGCTTAGCAGAAAATCAAAACGTTCGAAAATTAAAAAATGGGAAATAATACTTTGCTGCCAGAGTTTTTTCTTAAAAAACTTTTTTCAATAATTTTTTAAACTTTTTTAGCCCAAAGCTCAATTGGCGGCCCAATGCTGGAAAGCAGCAAAAAATCATAAAACTTTTAAAAATTGATATGTACCGAAAATAACTTCGCTACCAGAGCTTTCTTTTAAAAAACTTTTGTCAATAATTTTTTTGAACTTTTTTAGCCCATAGCCCAATTAGCGGCCCAATGCTGGAAAGCAGCATAAAATCATAAAACTTTTAAAAATTAATATATACCGAAAATAACTTCGCTGCCAGAGCTTTCTTTTAAAAAACTTTTATCAATAATTTTTTGAAACTTTTTTAGACCACAGCCCAATTGGCAGCCCAATGCTGGAAAGCAGCAAAAAATCATAAAACTTTAAAAAATTGATACGTACCGAAAATAACTTCGCTGGCAGAGCTTTCTCTTAAAAAACTTTTATCAATAATTTTTTTGAACTTTTTTAGCCCATTGCCCAATTGGCGGCCCAATGCTGGACAGCAGCAAAAAATCATAAAACTTTTAAAAATTGATATGTAACGAAAATAACTTCGCTGCCAAAGCTTTCTTTTAAAAAACTTTTATCAATAATTTTTTTGAACTTTTTTAGCCCATAGCCCAATTGGTGGCCCAATGCTGGACAGCAGCAAAAAATCATAAAACTTTTAAAAATTGATATGTAACGAAAATAACTTCGCTGCCAAAGCTTTCTTTTAAAAAACTTTTATCAATAATTTTTTTGAACTTTTTTAGCCCATAACCCAATTGGCAGCCCAATGCAAGAAAGCAGCAAAAAATCATAAAATTTTCGAAAATTGATATTTACCAGAAATTACTTCGCTGCCACAGCTTTCTTTTAAAAAACTTTTATCAATAATTTTTTGAAACTTTTTTAGCCCATAGCCCAATTGGCGGCCCAATGCTGGAAAGCAGCAAAAAATCATAAAACTTTTAAAAATTGATATGTAACGAAAATAACTTCGCTGCCAGAGCTTTCTTTTAAAAAACTTTTATCAATAATTTTTTTTAACTTTTTTAGCCCATAGCCCAATTGGCGGCCCAATGCTAGAAAGCAGCAAAGAGTCATAAAACTTTCAAAAATTGATATGTACCGAATATAACTTCGCTGCAAGAGCTTTTTTTTAAAAAACTTTTATCAATAATTTTTTTGAACTTTTTTAGCCCATAACCCCATTGGCGGCCAAATGCTGGAAAGCAGCAAAGAATCATAAAACATTCAAAAATTGATATATACCGAAAATAACTTCGCTGCCAGAGCTTTCTTTTAAAAAACTTTTATCAATAATTTTTTTGAACTTTTTTAGCCCTTAACCCAATTGGCGGCCAAATGCTGGAAAGCAACAAAGAACCATAAAACTTTCAAAAATTGATATATACCGAAAATAACTTCGCTGCCAGAGCTTTCTTTTAAAAAACTTTTATCAATAATTTTTTTGAACTTTTTTAGCCCATAACCCCATTGGCGGCCAAATGCTGGAAAGCAGCAAAGAATCATAAAACATTCAAAAATTGATATATACCGAAAATAACTTCGCTGCCAGAGCTTTCTTTTAAAAAACTTTTATCAATAATTTTTTTGAACTTTTTTAGCCCATAACCAAATTGGCGGCCCAATGCAAGAAAGCAGCAAAAAATCATAAAATTTTCGAAAATTGATATTTACCAGAAATTACTTCGCTGCCACAGCTTTCTTTTAAAAAACTTTTATCAATAATTTTTTGAAACTTTTTTAGCCCATAGCCCAATTGGCGGCCCAATGCTGGAAAGCAGCAAAAAATCATAAAATTTTCGAAAATTGATATGTACCGAAAATAACTTCGCTGCCACAGCTTTCTCTTAAAAAACTTTTATCAATAATTTTTTTAAACTTTTTTAGCCCATTGTCCAATTGGCGGCCCAATGCTGGACAGCAGCAAAAAATCATAAAACTTTTAAAAATTGATATGTAAGGAAAATAACTTCGCTGCCAGAGCTTTCTTTTAAAAAACTTTTATCAATAATTTTTTTGAACTTTTTTAGCCCATAGCCGTATTGGCGGCCAAATGCTGGAAAGCAGCAAAGAATCATATAAATTTTTAAAAATTGATATGTAACGAAAATAACTTCGCTGCCAGAGCTTTCTTTTAAAAAACTTTTATCAATAATTTTTTTGAACTTTTTTAGCCCATAGCCCAATTGGCGGCCAAATGCTGGACAGCAGCAAAGAGTCATAAAACTTTCAAAAATTCATATGTACCGAAAATAACTTCGCTGCAAGAGCTTTCTTTTAAAAAACTTTTATCAATAATTTTTTTGAACTTTTTTAGCCCATAACCAAATTGGCGGCCCAATGCAAGAAAGCAGCAAAAAATCATAAAATTTTCGAAAATTGATATTTACCAGAAATTACTTCGCTGCCACAGCTTTCTTTTAAAAAACTTTTATCAATAATTTTTTGAAACTTTTTTAGCCCATAGCTCAATTGGCGGCCCAATGCTGGACAGCAGCAAAAAATCGTAAAACTTTTAAAAATTGATATTTAACGAAAATAACTTCGCTGCCAGAGCTTTCTTTTAAAAAACTTTTTTCAATATTTTTTTTGAACTTTTTTAGCCCATAACCCAATTGGAGGCCCAATGATGGAAAGCAGCATAAAATCATAAAACTTCTAAAAATTGATATGTAACGAAAATAACTTCGCTGCCAGAGCTTTCTTTTAAAAAACTTTTATCAATAATTTTTTTAAACTTTTTTAGCCCATAACCCAATTGGCGGCCCAATGCTGGAAAGCAGCAAAAAATCATAAAACTTTCGAAAATTGATATATACCGAAAATAACTTCGCTGCCAGAGCTTTCTTCTAAAAAACTTTTATCAATAATTTTTTTTAACTTTTTTAGCCCATAACCCAATTGGCGGCCCAATGCTGGAAAGCAGCAAAAAATCATAAAACTTTTAAAAATTGATATGTAACGAAAATAACTTCGCTGCCAGAGCTTTCTTTTAAAAAACTTTTATCAATAATTTTTTTGAACTTTTTTAGCCCATAGCCCAATTGGCGGCCCAATGCTGGAAAGCAGCAAAGAGTCATAAAACTTTCAAAAATTGATATATACCGAAAATAACTTCGCTGCCAGAGCTTTCTTTTAAAAAACTTTTATCAATAATTTTTTTTAACTTTTTTAGCCCATAGCCCAATTGGCGGCCCAATGCTGGAAAGCAGCAAAAAATCATAAAACTTCTAAAAATTGATATGTAACGAAAATAACTTCGCTGCCAGAGCTTTCTTTTAAAAAACTTTTATCAATAATTTTTTTAAACTTTTTTAGCCCATAACCCAATTGGCGGCCCAATGCTGGAAAGCAGCAAAAAATCATAAAACTTTCGAAAATTGATATTTACCAGAAATTACTTCGCTGCCACAGCTTTCTTTTAAAAAACTTTTATCAATAATTTTTTGGAACTTTTTTAGCTCATAGCCCAATTGGCGGCCCAATGCTGGAAAGCAGCAAAAAATCATAAAACTTTCAAAAATTGATATATAGCGAAAATAACTTCGCTTCCAGAGCTTTCTTTTAAAAACTTTTATCAATAATTTTTTTGAACTTTTTTAGCCCATAACCCGATTGGCGGCCCAATAATGGAAAGCAGCATAAAATCATAAAACTTTCGAAAATTGATATTTACCAGAAATTACTTCGCTGCCAGAGCTTTCTTTTAAAAAACATTTATCAATAATTTTTTTGAACTTTTTTAGCCTATAGCCCAATTGGCGGCCCAATGCTGGACAGCAGCAAAAAATCATAAAACATTTAAAAATTGATATGTAACGAAAATAACTTCGCTGCCACAGCTTTCTTTAAAAAAACTTTTATCAATAATTTTTTGAAACTTTTTTAGCCCATAGCCCAATTGGCGGCCCAATGCTGGAAAGCAGCAAAAAATCATAAAACTTTTAAAAATTGATATGTGACGAAAATTACTTTGCTGCCAGAGCTTTCTTTTAAAAAACTTTTATCAATAATTTTTTTGAACTTTTTTAGCCCATAACCCAATTGGCGGCCAAATGCTGGAAAGCAGCATGAACAATAAAACTTTCAAAAATTGATATATACCGAAAATAACTTCGCTGCCAGAGCTTTCTTTTAAAAAACTTTTATCAATATTTTTTTTGAACTTTTTTAGCCCATAGCCCAATTGGCGGCCCAATGCTGGAAAGCAGCAAAAAATCATAAAACTTTTTAAAATTGATATGTGACGAAAATTAATTTGCTGCCAGAGCTTTCTTTTAAAAAACTTTTATCAATAATTTTTTTGAACTTTTTTAGCCCATAACCCAATTGGCGGCCAAATGCTGGAAAGCAGCAATGAACAATAAAACTTTCAAAAATTGATATATACTGAAAATAACTTCGCTGCCAGAGCTTTCTTTTAAAAAACTTTTATCAATATTTTTTTTGAACTTTTTTAGCCCATAACTTAATTGGCGGCCAAATGCTGGAAAGCAAGAAAGAACAATAAAACTTTCAAAAATTGATATATACCGAAAATAACTTCGCTGCCAGAGCTTTCTTTAAAAAAACTTTTATCAATATTTTTTTTGAACTTTTTTAGCCCATAACCCAATTGGAGGCCCAATGATGGAAAGCAGCATAAAATCATAAAACTTTTAAAAATTAATATATACCGAAAATAACTTCGCTGCCAGAGCTTTCTTTTAAAAAACTTTTATTAATAATTTTTTTTAACTTCTTTAGCCCATAGCCCAATTGGCGGCCCAATGCTGGAAAGCAGCAAAAAATCATAAAACTTTTAAAAATTGATATGTAACGAAAATAACTTCGCTGCCAGAGCTTTCTTTTAAAAAACTTTTATCAATAATTTTATTGAACTTTTTTAGCCCATAGCCCAATTGGCGGCCCAATGCTGGAAAGCAGCAAAGAGTCATAAAACTTTCAAAAATTGATATATACCGAAAATAACTTCGCTGCCAGAGCTTTCTTTTAAAAAACTTTTATCAATAATTTTTTTGAACTTTTTTAGCCCATAGCCCAATTGGCGGCCCAGTGCTGGAAAGCAGCAAAAAATCATAAAACTTTTAAAAATTGATATGTAACGAAAATTACTTTGCTGCCAGAGCTTTCTTTTTAAAAACTTTTATTAATAATTTTTTTGAACTTTTTTAGCTTATAGCCCAATTGGCGGCCCAATGCTGGAAAGCAGCAAAAAATCATAAAACTTTCAAAAATTGATATATACCGAAAATAACTTCGCTGCCAGAGCTTTCTTTTAAAAAACTTTTATCAATAATTTTTTTGAACTTTTTTAGCCCATAACCCAATTGGCGGCCAAATGCTGGAAAGCAGCAATGAACCATAAAACTTTCAAAAATTGATATATACCGAAAATAACTTCGCTGCCAGAGCTTTCTTTTAAAAAAGTTTTATCAATATTTTTTTTTAACTTTTTTAGCCCATAGCCCAATTGGCGGCCCAATGCTGGAAAGCAGCAAAAAATCATAAAACTTCTAAAAATTGATATGTAACGAAAATAACTTCGCTGCCAGAGCTTTCTTTTAAAAAAGTTTTATCAATATTTTTTTTTAACTTTTTTAGCCCATAGCCCAATTGGCGGCCCAATTCTGGAAAGCAGCAAAAAATCATA
Source organism: Ganaspis brasiliensis (assembly GCA_037103525.1). NCBI lineage: Eukaryota > Metazoa > Arthropoda > Insecta > Hymenoptera > Figitidae > Ganaspis > Ganaspis brasiliensis. The sequence goes on from JAZKLR010000427.1 coordinate 268,240, forward strand.
AAACTTCTAAAAATTGATATGTAACGAAAATAACTTCGCTGCCAGAGCTTTCTTTTAAAAAACTTTTATCAATAATTTTTTTAAACTTTTTTAGCCCATAACCCAATTGGCGGCCCAATGCTGGAAAGCAGCAAAAAATCATAAAACTTTCGAAAATTGATATTTACCAGAAATTACTTCGCTGCCACAGCTTTCTTTTAAAAAACTTTTATCAATAATTTTTTGGAACTTTTTTAGCCCATAGCCCAATTGGCGGCCCAATGCTGAAAAGCAGCAAAAAATCATAAAACTTTCAAAAATTGATATATAGCGAAAATAACTTCACTGCCAGAGCTTTCTTTTAAAAAACTTTTATCAATAATTTTTTTAAACTTTTTTAGCCCATAGCCTAATTGGCGGCCCAATGCTGGAAAGCAGCAAAAAGTCATAAAACTTTCAAAAATTGATATGTATTGAAAATAACTTCGCTGCCAGAGCTTTCTTTTAAAAACTTTTATTAATAATTTTTTTAAACTTTTTTAGCCCATAGCTCAATTGGCGGCCCAATGCTGGAAAGCAGCAAAAAATCATAAAACTTTTAAAAATTGATATGTACCGAAAATAACTTCGCTGCCAGAGCTTTCTTTTAAAAAACTTTTATCAATAATTTTTTTGAACTTTTTTAGCCCATAACCCAATTGGCGGCCCAATAATGGAAAGCAGCATAAAATCATAAAACTTTCGAAAATTGATATTTACCAGAAATTACTTCGCTGCCAGAGCTTTCTTTTAAAAAACATTTATCAATAATTTTTTTGAACTTTTTTAGCCCATAGCCCAATTGGCGGCCCAATGCTGGAAAGCAGCAAAGAGTCATGAAACTTTCAAAAATTGATATATACCGAAAATAACTTCGCTGCCAGAGCTTTCTTTTAAAAAACTTTTATCAATAATTTTTTTGAACTTTTTTAGCCCATAGCCCAATTGGCGGCCCAATGCTGGAAAGCAGCAAAAAATCATAAAACTTCTAAAAATTGATATGTAACGAAAATAACTTCGCTGCCAGAGCTTTCTTTTAAAAAAGTTTTATCAATATTTTTTTTTAACTTTTTTAGCCCATAGCCCAATTGGCGGCCCAATTCTGGAAAGCAGCAAAAAATCATAAAACTTCTAAAAATTGATATGTAACGAAAATAACTTCGCTGCCAGAGCTTTCTTTTAAAAAAGTTTTATCAATATTTTTTTTTAACTTTTTTAGCCCATAGCCCAATTGGCGGCCCAATTCTGGAAAGCAGCAAAAAATCATAAAACTTCTAAAAATTGATATGTAACGAAAATAACTTCGCTGCCAGAGCTTTCTTTTAAAAAACTTTTATCAATAATTTTTTTAAACTTTTTTAGCCCATAACCCAATTGGCGGCCCAATGCTGGAAAGCAGCAAAAAATCATAAAACTTTCGAAAATTGATATTTACCAGAAATTACTTCGCTGCCACAGCTTTCTTTTAAAAAACTTTTATCAATAATTTTTTGGAACTTTTTTAGCCCATAGCCCAATTGGCGGCCCAATGCTGAAAAGCAGCAAAAAATCATAAAACTTTCAAAAATTGATATATAGCGAAAATAACTTCACTGCCAGAGCTTTCTTTTAAAAAACTTTTATCAATAATTTTTTTAAACTTTTTTAGCCCATAGCCTAATTGGCGGCCCAATGCTGGAAAGCAGCAAAAAGTCATAAAACTTTCAAAAATTGATATGTATTGAAAATAACTTCGCTGCCAGAGCTTTCTTTTAAAAACTTTTATTAATAATTTTTTTAAACTTTTTTAGCCCATAGCTCAATTGGCGGCCCAATGCTGGAAAGCAGCAAAAAATCATAAAACTTTTAAAAATTGATATGTACCGAAAATAACTTCGCTGCCAGAGCTTTCTTTTAAAAAACTTTTATCAATAATTTTTTTGAACTTTTTTAGCCCATAACCCAATTGGCGGCCCAATAATGGAAAGCAGCATAAAATCATAAAACTTTCGAAAATTGATATTTACCAGAAATTACTTCGCTGCCAGAGCTTTCTTTTAAAAAACATTTATCAATAATTTTTTTGAACTTTTTTAGCCCATAGCCCAATTGGCGGCCCAATGCTGGAAAGCAGCAAAGAGTCATGAAACTTTCAAAAATTGATATATACCGAAAATAACTTCGCTGCCAGAGCTTTCTTTTAAAAAACTTTTATCAATAATTTTTTTGAACTTTTTTAGCCCATAGCCCAATTGGCGGCCCAATGCTGGAAAGCAGCAAAAAATCATAAAACTTCTAAAAATTGATATGTATTGAAAATAACTTCGCTGCCAGAGCTTTCTTTTAAAAACTTTTATTAATAATTTTTTTAAACTTTTTTAGCCCATAGCTCAATTGGCGGCCCAATGCTGGAAAGCAGCAAAAAATCATAAAACTTCTAAAAATTGATATGTAACGAAAATAACTTCGCTGCCAGAGCTTTCTTTTAAAAAACTTTTATCAATAATTTTTTTAAACTTTTTTAGCCCATAACCCAATTGGCGGCCCAATGCTGGAAAGCAGCAAAAAATCATAAAACTTTCGAAAATTGATATTTACCAGAAATTACTTCGCTGCCACAGCTTTCTTTTAAAAAACTTTTATCAATAATTTTTTGGAACTTTTTTAGCCCATAACCCAATTGGCGGCCCAATGCAAGAAAGCAGCAAAAAATCATAAAACTTTCGAAAATTGATATTTACCAGAAATTACTTCGCTGCCACAGCTTTCTTTTAAAAAACTTTTATCAATAATTTTTTGGAACTTTTTTAGCCCATAGCCCAATTGGCGGCCCAATGCTGGAAAGCAGCAAAAAGTCATAAAACTTTCAAAAATTGATATGTATTGAAAATAACTTCGCTGCCAGAGCTTTCTTTTAAAAACTTTTATTAATAATTTTTTTAAACTTTTTTAGCCCATAGCCTAATTGGCGGCCCAATGCTGGAAAGCAGCAAAAAGTCATAAAACTTTCAAAAATTGATATGTATTGAAAATAACTTCGCTGCCAGAGCTTTCTTTTAAAAACTTTTATCAATAATTTTTTTGAACTTTTTTAGCCCATAACCCAATTGGCGGCCCAATAATGGAAAGCAGCATAAAATCATAAAACTTTTAAAAATTGATATGTAACGAAAATAACTTTGCTGCCAGAGCTTTCTTTTAAAAAACTTTTATCAATAATTTTTTTGAACTTTTTTAGCCCATAACCCAATTGGCGGCCCAATGCAAGAAAGCAGCAAAAAATCATAAAATTTTCGAAAACTGATATTTACCAGAAATTACTTCGCTGCCACAGCTTTCTTTTAAAAAACTTTTATCAATAATTTTTTGAAACTTTTTTAGCCCACAGCCCAATTGGCAGCCCAATGCTGGAAAGCAGCAAAAAATCATAAAACTTTAAAAAATTGATACGTACCGAAAATAACTTCGCTGGCAGAGCTTTCTCTTAAAAAACTTTTATCAATAATTTTTTTGAACTTTTTTAGCGCATTGCCCAATTGGCGGCCCAATGCTGGACAGCAGCAAAAAATTATAAAACTTTTAAAAATTGATATGTAACGAAAATAACTTCGCTGCCAGAGCTTTCTTTTAAAAAACTTTTATCAATAATTTTTTTGAACTTTTTTAGCCCATAACCCCATTGGCGGCCAAATGCTGGAAAGCAGCAAAGAATCATAAAACATTCAAAAATTGATATATACCGAAAATAACTTCGCTGCCAGAGCTTTCTTTTAAAAAACTTTTATCAATAATTTTTTTGAACTTTTTTAGCCCATAACCAAATTGGCGGCCCAATGCAAGAAAGCAGCAAAAAATCATAAAATTTTCGAAAATTGATATTTACCAGAAATTACTTCGCTGCCACAGCTTTCTTTTAAAAAACTTTTATCAATAATTTTTTGAAACTTTTTTAGCCCATAGCTCAATTGGCGGCCCAATGCTGGAAAGCAGCAAAAAATCATAAAACTTCTAAAAATTGATATGTAACGAAAATAACTTCGCTGCCAGAGCTTTCTTTTAAAAAACTTTTATCAATAATTTTTTTAAACTTTTTTAGCCCATAACCCAATTGGCGGCCCAATGCTGGAAAGCAGCAAAAAATCATAAAACTTTCGAAAATTGATATTTACCAGAAATTACTTCGCTGCCACAGCTTTCTTTTAAAAAACTTTTATCAATAATTTTTTGGAACTTTTTTAGCCCATAGCCCAATTGGCGGCCCAATGCTGGAAAGCAGCAAAAAGTCATAAAACTTTCAAAAATTGATATGTATTGAAAATAACTTCGCTGCCAGAGCTTTCTTTTAAAAACTTTTATTAATAATTTTTTTAAACTTTTTTAGCCCATAGCTCAATTGGCGGCCCAATGCTGGAAAGCAGCAAAAAATCATAAAACTTTTAAAAATTGATATGTACCGAAAATAACTTCGCTGCCAGAGCTTTCTTTTAAAAAACTTTTACCAATAATTTTTTTGAACTTTTTTAGCCCATAACCCAATTGGCGGCCCAATAATGGAAAGCAGCATAAAATCATAAAACTTTTAAAAATTGATATGTAACGAAAATAACTTCGCTGCCAGAGCTTTCTTTTAAAAAACTTTTATCAATAATTTTTTTGAACTTTTTTAGCCCATAACCCAATTGGCGGCCCAATGCAAGAAAGCAGCAAAAAATCATAAAACTTTCGAAAATTGATATTTACCAGAAATTACTTCGCTGCCACAGCTTTCTTTTAAAAAACTTTTATCAATAATTTTTTGGAACTTTTTTAGCCCATAGCCCAATTGGCGGCCCAATGCTGGAAAGCAGCAAAAAGTCATAAAACTTTCAAAAATTGATATGTATTGAAAATAACTTCGCTGCCAGAGCTTTCTTTTAAAAACTTTTATTAATAATTTTTTTAAACTTTTTTAGCCCATAGCCTAATTGGCGGCCCAATGCTGGAAAGCAGCAAAAAGTCATAAAACTTTCAAAAATTGATATGTATTGAAAATAACTTCGCTGCCAGAGCTTTCTTTTAAAAACTTTTATCAATAATTTTTTTGAACTTTTTTAGCCCATAACCCAATTGGCGGCCCAATAATGGAAAGCAGCATAAAATCATAAAACTTTTAAAAATTGATATGTAACGAAAATAACTTTGCTGCCAGAGCTTTCTTTTAAAAAACTTTTATCAATAATTTTTTTGAACTTTTTTAGCCCATAACCCAATTGGCGGCCCAATGCAAGAAAGCAGCAAAAAATCATAAAATTTTCGAAAATTGATATTTACCAGAAATTACTTCGCTGCCACAGCTTTCTTTTAAAAAACTTTTATCAATAATTTTTTGAAACTTTTTTAGCCCACAGCCCAATTGGCAGCCCAATGCTGGAAAGCAGCAAAAAATCATAAAACTTTAAAAAATTGATACGTACCGAAAATAACTTCGCTGGCAGAGCTTTCTCTTAAAAAACTTTTATCAATAATTTTTTTGAACTTTTTTAGCCCATTGCCCAATTGGCGGCCCAATGCTGGACAGCAGCAAAAAATCATAAAACTTTTAAAAATTGATATGTAACGAAAATAACTTCGCTGCCAGAGCTTTCTTTTAAAAAACTTTTATCAATAATTTTTTTGAACTTTTTTAGCCCATAACCCCATTGGCGGCCAAATGCTGGAAAGCAGCAAAGAATCATAAAACATTCAAAAATTGATATATACCGAAAATAACTTCGCTGCCAGAGCTTTCTTTTAAAAAACTTTTATCAATAATTTTTTTGAACTTTTTTAGCCCATAACCAAATTGGCGGCCCAATGCAAGAAAGCAGCAAAAAATCATAAAATTTTCGAAAATTGATATTTACCAGAAATTACTTCGCTGCCACAGCTTTCTTTTAAAAAACTTTTATCAATAATTTTTTGAAACTTTTTTAGCCCATAGCCCAATTGGCGGCCCAATGCTGGAAAGCAGCAAAAAATCATAAAATTTTCGAAAATTGATATGTACCGAAAATAACTTCGCTGCCACAGCTTTCTCTTAAAAAACTTTTATCAATAATTTTTTTGAACTTTTTTAGCCCATTGTCCAATTGGCGGCCCAATGCTGGACAGCAGCAAAAAATCATAAAACTTTTAAAAATTGATATGTAACGAAAATAACTTCGCTGCCAGAGCTTTCTTTTAAAAAACTTTTATCAATAATTTTCTTGAACTTTTTTAGCCCATAGCCCAATTGGCGGCCAAATGCTGGAAAGCAGCAAAGAATCATAAAACTTTTAAAAATTGATATGTAACGAAAATAACTTCGCTGCCAGAGCTTTCTTTTAAAAAACTTTTATCAATAATTTTTTTGAACTTTTTTAGCCCATAGCCCAATTGGCGGCCAAATGCTGGACAGCAGCAAAGAGTCATAAAACTTTCAAAAATTCATATGTACCGAAAATAACTTCGCTGCAAGAGCTTTCTTTTAAAAAACTTTTATCAATAATTTTTTTGAACTTTTTTAGCCCATAACCCAATTGGCGGCCAAATGCTGGAAAGCAGCAAAGAATCATAAAACATTCAAAAATTGATATATACCGAAAATAACTTCGCTGCCAGAGCTTTCTTTTAAAAAACTTTTATCAATAATTTTTTTGAACTTTTTTAGCCCATAGCCCAATTATCGGCCCAATGCTGGAAAGCAGCAAAAAATCATAAAACTTTTAAAAATTGATATGTACCAAAAATAAGTTCGCTGCAAGAGCTTTTTTTTAAAAAAGTTTTATCAATAATTTTTTTGAACATGTTTAGCCCATAGCCCAATTGGCGGCCCAATGCTGGACAGCAGCAAAAAATCGTAAAACTTTTAAAAATTGATATTTAACGAAAATAACTTCGCTGCCAGAGCTTTCTTTTAAAAAACTTTTTTCAATATTTTTTTTGAACTTTTTTAGCCCATAACCCAATTGGAGGCCCAATGATGGAAAGCAGCATAAAATCATAAAACTTTTAAAAATTAATATATACCGAAAATAACTTCGCTGCCAGAGCTTTCTTTTAAAAAACTTTTATCAATAATTTTTTTGAACTTTTTTAGCCCATAACCAGATTGGCGGCCCAATAATGGAAAGCAGCATAAAATCATAAAACTTTCGAAAATTGATATTTACCAGAAATTACTTCGCTGCCAGAGCTTTCTTTTAAAAAACATTTATCAATAATTTTTTTGAACTTTTTTAGCCCATAGCCCAATTGGCGGCCCAATGCTGGAAAGCAGCAAAAAATCATAAAACTTTTAAAAATTGATATGTGACGAAAATTACTTTGCTGCCAGAGCTTTCTTTTAAAAAACTTTTATCAATAATTTTTTTGAACTTTTTTAGCCCATAACCCAATTGGCGGCCAAATGCTGGAAAGCAGCAATGAACAATAAAACTTTCAAAAATTGATATATACCGAAAATAACTTCGCTGCCAGAGCTTTCTTTTAAAAAACTTTTATCAATATTTTTTTTGAACTTTTTTAGCCCATAGCCCAATTGGCGGCCCAATGCTGGAAAGCAGCAAAAAATCATAAAACTTTTAAAAATTGATATGTGACGAAAATTACTTTGCTGACAGAGCTTTCTTTTAAAAAACTTTTATCAATAATTTTTTTGAACTTTTTTAGCCCATAACCCAATTGGCGGCCAAATGCTGGAAAGCAGCAATGAACAATAAAACTTTCAAAAATTGATATATACTGAAAATAACTTCGCTGCCAGAGCTTTCTTTTAAAAAAGTTTTATCAATATTTTTTTTGAACTTTTTTAGCCCATAACTTAATTGGCGGCCAAATGCTGGAAAGCAACAAAGAACAATAAAACTTTCAAAAATTGATATATACCGAAAATAACTTCGCTGCCAGAGCTTTCTTTTAAAAAACTTTTATCAATATTTTTTTTGAACTTTTTTAGCCCATAACCCAATTGGAGGCCCAATGATGGAAAGCAGCATAAAATCATAAAACTTTTAAAAATTAATATATACCGAAAATAACTTCGCTGCCAGAGCTTTCTTTTAAAAAACTTTTATTAATAATTTTTTTTAACTTCTTTAGCCCATAGCCCAATTGGCGGCCCAATGCTGGAAAGCAGCAAAAAATCATAAAACTTTTAAAAATTAATATGTAACGAAAATAACTTCGCTGCCAGAGCTTTCTTTTAAAAAACTTTTATCAATAATTTTTTTGAACTTTTTTAGCCCATAACCCAATTGGCGGCCAAATGCTGGAAAGCAGCAATGAACCATAAAACTTTCAAAAATTGATATATACCGAAAATAACTTCGCTGCCAGAGCTTTCTTTTAAAAAAGTTTTATCAATATTTTTTTTTAACTTTTTTAGCCCATAGCCCAATTGGCGGCCCAATGCTGGAAAGCAGCAAAAAATCATAAAACTTCTAAAAATTGATATGTAACGAAAATAACTTCGCTGCCAGAGCTTTCTTTTAAAAAAGTTTTATCAATATTTTTTTTTAACTTTTTTAGCCCATAGCCCAATTGGCGGCCCAATTCTGGAAAGCAGCAAAAAATCATAAAACTTCTAAAAATTGATATGTAACGAAAATAACTTCGCTGCCAGAGCTTTCTTTTAAAAAACTTTTATCAATAATTTTTTTAAACTTTTTTAGCCCATAACCCAATTGGCGGCCCAATGCTGGAAAGCAGCAAAAAATCATAAAACTTTCGAAAATTGATATTTACCAGAAATTACTTCGCTGCCACAGCTTTCTTTTAAAAAACTTTTATCAATAATTTTTTGGAACTTTTTTAGCCCATAGCCTAATTGGCGGCCCAATGCTGGAAAGCAGCAAAAAGTCATAAAACTTTCAAAAATTGATATGTATTGAAAATAACTTCGCTGCCAGAGCTTTCTTTTAAAAACTTTTATTAATAATTTTTTTAAACTTTTTTAGCCCATAGCTCAATTGGCGGCCCAATGCTGGAAAGCAGCAAAAAATCATAAAACTTTTAAAAATTGATATGTACCGAAAATAACTTCGCTGCCAGAGCTTTCTTTTAAAAAACTTTTATCAATAATTTTTTTGAACTTTTTTAGCCCATAACCCAATTGGCGGCCCAATAATGGAAAGCAGCATAAAATCATAAAACTTTCGAAAATTGATATTTACCAGAAATTACTTCGCTGCCAGAGCTTTCTTTTAAAAAACATTTATCAATAATTTTTTTGAACTTTTTTAGCCCATAGCCCAATTGGCGGCCCAATGCTGGAAAGCAGCAAAGAGTCATGAAACTTTCAAAAATTGATATATACCGAAAATAACTTCGCTGCCAGAGCTTTCTTTTAAAAAACTTTTATCAATAATTTTTTTAAACTTTTTTAGCCCATAACCCAATTGGCGGCCCAATGCTGGAAAGCAGCAAAAAATCATAAAACTTTCAAAAATTGATATTTACCAGAAATTACTTCGCTGCCACAGCTTTCTTTTAAAAAACTTTTATCAATAATTTTTTGGAACTTTTTTAGCCCATAGCCCAATTGGCGGCCCAATGCTGGAAAGCAGCAAAAAGTCATAAAACTTTCAAAAATTGATATGTATTGAAAATAACTTCGCTGCCAGAGCTTTCTTTTGAAAACTTTTATTAATAATTTTTTTAAACTTTTTTAGCCCATAGCTCAATTGGCGGCCCAATGCTGGAAAGCAGCAAAAAATCATAAAACTTTTAAAAATTGATATGTACCGAAAATAACTTCGCTGCCAGAGCTTTCTTTTAAAAAACTTTTATCAATAATTTTTTTGAACTTTTTTAGCCCATAACCCAATTGGCGGCCCAATAATGGAAAGCAGCATAAAATCATAAAACTTTCGAAAATTGATATTTACCAGAAATTACTTCGCTGACACAGCTTTCTTTTACAAAACTTTTATCAATAATTTTTTTGAACTTTTTTAGCCCATAACCCAATTGGCGGCCCAATGCTGGAAAGCAGCAAAAAATCATAAAACTTTCGAAAATTGATATTTACCAGAAATTACTTCGCTGCCAGAGCTTTCTTTTAAAAAACATTTATCAATAGTTTTTTTGAACTTTTTTAGCCCACAGCCCAATTGGCGGCCCAATGCTGGACAGCAGCAAAAAATCATAAAACTTTTAAAAATTGATATGTAACGAAAATAAGTTCGCTGCCAGAGCTTTCTTTTAAAAAACTTTTACCAATAATTTTTTTGAACTTTTTTAGCCCATAACCCAATTGGCGGCCCAATGCTGGAAAGCAGCAAAAAATCATAAAACTTTCGAAAATTGATATTTACCAGAAATTACTTCGCTGCCAGAGCTTTCTTTTAAAAAACATTCATCAATAGTTTTTTTGAACTTTTTTAGCCCATAGCCCAATTGGCGGCCCAATGCTGGACAGCAGCAAAAAATCATAAAACTTTTAAAAATTGATATGTAACGAAAATAAGTTCGCTGCCAGAGCTTTCTTTTAAAAAACTTTTATCAATAATTTTTTTGAACTTTTTTAGCCCATAACCCAATTGGCGGCCCAATGCTGGAAAGCAGCAAAAAATCATAAAACTTTCGAAAATTGATATTTACCAGAAATTACTTCGCTGCCAGAGCTTTCTTTTAAAAAACATTCATCAATAGTTTTTTTGAACTTTTTTAGCCCATAGCCCAATTGGCGGCCCAATCCTGGACAGCAGCAAAAAATCATAAAACTTTTAAAAATTGATATGTAACGAAAATAAGTTCGCTGCCAGAGCTTTCTTTTAAAAAACTTTTATCAATAATTTTTTTGAACTTTTTTAGCCCATAACCCAATTGGCGGCCCAATGCTGGAAAGCAGCAAAAAATCATAAAACTTTCGAAAATTGATATTTACCAGAAATTACTTCGCTGCCAGAGCTTTCTTTTAAAAAACATTTATCAATAGTTTTTTTGAACTTTTTTAGCCCATAGCCCAATTGGCGGCTTAATGATGGAAAGCAGCATAAAATCATAAAACTTTCAAAAATTGATATGTAACGAAAATAACTTCGCTGCCAGAGCTTTCTTTTAAAAAACTTTTATCAATAATTTTTTTGAACTTTTTTAGCCCATAACCCAATTGGCGGCCCAATGATGGAAAGCAGCATAAAATCATTAAACTTTTAAAAATTGATATGTAACGAAAATAACTTCGCTGCCAGAGCTTTCTTTTAAAAAACTTTTTATCAATAATTTTTTTTAACTTTTTTAGCCCATAACCCAATTGGCGGCCCAATGCTAGAAAGCAGCAAAAAATCATAAAATTTTCGAAAATTGATATTTACCAGAAATTACTTCGCTGCCACAGCTTTCTTTTAAAAAACTTTTATCAATAATTTTTTGAAACTTTTTTAGCTTATAGCCCAATTGGCGGCCAGGGTGAAAGGGACCTTAGCTGCAAAACATTGGATTTTAATTTTTTATTATGAATCGATAAAATTTGAGTTGCTCTTTCACAAACAGACATCAAAACTTGTTTATGTCTATTAGTTTTTGTGTTATTAGCGATGAAACATAGGCATAACATAACAACAACAAAGGCAGGCTCGTCTTCAAACGCCTGTCCTGAAAAATTCAAAACATTCAATTTTAAATCTTTATTATCAATCAATAGAATTTGAGTTAGTCTTTCACATACAAAAAAGAAATTTTTTTTATGTCTATTAGTTTTTGTGTAATTGGCGATGAAACATAGGCACAACCTAACAATAACTTAAACAGGCTCAACTTCAAACGCCCGTCCCGCAAAATTCATTTCTTGCAGCTAAGGTCCCTTTGACCCTGGAGTGACACATATATCGAAATTGAATTTTTTAAAAAAAGTTCATCCATCTAAATAGAAAGCTTGACTTCTTCCCTATGAGATATGTAAAAATGAAAGTGAAACTCAAAATAGTTTTAGAGAAAGTACACTTAAAACACCAGAGCGGCATCATATCCGCATCATTATAACCGCAAGCCACTATCCTGAGATACGCCAAGTGTATAGCGTAGTGGCTTGCTGTTAAGTACGATTTGAGGCCGCTCGGGTGTTTTAAGTGTATTTTCTGTAGAACTATTTTGAGTTGCACTCTGATATTTACATATCTTATAGGGACAAAGTCAAGCTTTATATTTAGAAATAAATAGTTCGAATAAAGATTTTTAAAAATCACTACATATGTTAACTACATATGTAATAAATTGAAAAAACTTAATGTTCTAAAAATTCAAATATTGAAAACTGTGTAGCTTAAAAACTATTTAATTAAAATATTTGTTATTTACACTCCAGCTAACAATTTGTAAATATACACTTTTAAAAATTTCCACTGGAACTTTCTAATACCGGTAACAGCATTTTTTTCTGGTCCCATGTGACAGAAAATTCTGTTACCTTGTCAGAAATTTAACATAACGTTAATTAATTCTAAGCATGCGCGAAGAGGATTGTGACAGAAATTTGTGTTACACGGATCCGAATTTCTTTTCTGTAACGACGATTTAGAAAATTCTGTTACAAATGTAACATAAAAGTTGAGTGAATTTCAAAATATTTTTAACAGTGTAAGCAAAGTTTTAGCTATATTAAAGAGTTTTAATTTTTGGACCTAGACGCAGTTTAGAAATTTTGCGGCATATTGTAAGTGCAAATCTACTTATTGAAGGGGAGAGCTACTTCTAACGTAGAATAAGTGAAATTTCACTTATTCAGATTTAGAGAGTAGTTTCCCTAGATAAAACTTTTAGAAATTTTAATCGGAAGATTCCAAGAATAGCTTCCAAAGAAAGGTTTTTAAGAAAAGTATAGTACATGTAGTTTTCAAGGGAATTTTTTATTCCGGCTTTAAGATGACCTAACCTTCAATTTACATTCATTTTTAATGTCATGTAATGAAATTTACAGAACGATATAATTTGAACTTTAGACTTCCGCAACTTCATCCGAGGAAGAGGCTCTTGATGTTTTGGAGATGGAAAGAATGTCCATGAATGCAGCAAGGAGAAGAAACTTTGTTGAAGTGTCAAGCATTGACCGGCTATTAGAAACTCACGAAGAATGTGCCAGCATTCCGATAAAGGAGAACATCCTTACTTATTGGGAATGTAGAAAACCAAGTCAGCCAGAATTATATACATTGTCCAAGATTGTCAATGCGGTTCCAATGACTCAGGTTAGCGTGGAGAGATTGTTCTCTGGTATGAAATTCATATTCTTAGCTCTTCGAGGTAACCTGAGTCACGATATTTTGGATGACATTCTCATTCTTAGGACAAACAACATTTTTATGCAAAAAAATTCTGTTTCGACGGTGGTACCTCAAGGATCTGAAAATTCATCAAATAATGACCCTTCCAACAGTTTGTCGACAATGGACACCGTTTTGATGCCAAATGCAATAGTCATTAGCGACTCCACCCCGTGCGGAAAATGCCCTACTTTGCCCTATTTAAAGTAGGGCGTAGACATGGGCCTTAGCAGTTTTCCTTGTTTGAAAAAAATGAAAAAAAAAAAGATTTAATTATTAATTAAGCAGCACATTACCAATATTAAGGTGTATTTTTTAGTAATTATCTTTTTGATCAGAGATGAAAATAATTAAATGATTTTGATTTATAAATTATAGTTAAAGTCTCATTACTAGAGTTTGACATGGGCGACTATTGAGAACCCTAAGTAGAAAAAAAAAAGAGTTGCCTCGGTAACACAACTTTTTTAACTATGATAGTGCACGTGTTTTCTTTATCCAGAGACGAAAATACTAAATTAATTTGAATTCATAAATTATAATTTATTTCACCTTACTAGATTTTGAACCTTACTAGATCTAGAACCCTAAGTAAGGAAAACTACTAGCTTCCTCGGTAACGGCATATTTTTAAGTATGATGGCGTGCGCGTCGCGATGTTCAAAAGTGGGAGTTTTCTTTTTGGTGGTCTTGAAATTTTAAATATTAAAAATATTTTTCAATAATAAACTGAGTTAAAAAATATTTCCGTGAATTCCTGAATCTGTTATTTATTTTGTAAATATTTTGATTGACCTGCTTTAAATAATTGTAATTATATTCCAATAAAAAATGAATAATATTTATTTTACATCAACATTATTAAATTATTTGGTAACAAGATATAAATTTATCATTTTTATTTCCAATTCTCATAGATTTGTTGACGCTCTTTCACGTGGTGTAAACTAAAAAAATTTTTTTTTAACACGTAAGCACCCTTTTCACTGTCCAGGTCACATATAAATATTAAACATCGTATACATTAACTTTAAAATTTCTTTCTACATTTTACAATTTATCGATTTTAAACATTTAAACAGTAAATTGATCCTTTGAAAAATGTTTCGAACGTTCCTAACCTAAAAAATAAGTGTTTGTCTATTAATTTAAATACTTATTTTACTTTATTGTTATTCATTTAACAATTTATTTAATAATTTATAGCATTGTACTAATGAAAACTTGTAATTAACTAACAATCAAATAAAAATATCAAATAGTTTAACGAACAATATTTCCAGAAAACTTCAATGTTTTCTCGGTGTTAAAAATTTACGATTTGTCTGCCATTTCTATAATAAAATTATTCTTTTAAAAATAATTAGCAATTATTATTTATGTATTTAATACGTTTGTGTACTTAAATAAAAATAATTTATAATAATAATTTTAGAATTGGAAACTTATCTTTGCTAAATATATAAAATATTTTCAAAAAGTTATATCTTGCAAAATATTTCAAGATGAGGTTGACTTTCTGGACTAAAATTTATTTGTATTTGATAAACTATTTAAAATTTATTCTACATTTTCGTTGACGACAAAAAAAACTTTATAAACTTGTACTCCATTTTACGCTCATAATTTAAATGTAAAATAAGAAAAAAAGTTTTTTAAATTTATTGTCGTATTTTCTTAAGACCAAAAATGTTTTTTTTTAAATTATATATATTTGTGTATGAACTTTAGAATCACTCAAACTTGGTAACTTCCAAGTTGTAAGTGCTATGAAACCTTTTTTTAAATAGGGCGTTTATATAAAAAACTGGTAGGGCCCTTCCTAGTTTTCCACATCTAGGGCGTTGATGTGCAAAAGCGTTACAGCCTTGTAAGGCGCTAGCCAGTTTTCCTGACAAGGGCCTTACCAGAGATAAGGAAAACTGGTAAGGACCCCATGAGGCCCACATCGTAAATTCCGCACGGGACTTTCAAAGTTCCTCTAGAAAATCATCCTGTACATTAGTATGAAATGGCTGAGGGTAGTTCTACACCTCAACAGCTCCGAGGAATTCTGATTATAAACTTATTTTAATCGTTGCAATTATCGTTGCAATCTAGTCATTAGTTTGTTTCTGACGCAAAAGTTTCTTACTTCTCGGCTTCCTTGTTAAAACCCTTTACTTTATTAGCACACAAGAAAAAAGAATCTAAATTAACTAGATCAATTTCGATGGGATTGTAAAATTTCAAAAAATTTATTACACTTCTTCTTTGGGTCATTTGAAGGAAAAATGGTTAAAAGTGAAAATAAGATTACTAAATTTTTTCAAATTTAAAAAAAAAAATTCGAAAGCCATAAGTTAATTAGGTTGAAGGTTATAGCCGTTCAAAGGAACCTTATTTTCTTGATTTTTAACTAAAAAACCTACTTTCTCTTTTTTGTAAATTGTGCGTTTAGCATTTATTTTAGGCAAAAGTAATCTATAGATTAGTTGAAGCAGACCAAAATACTTTCAATTCCGATGAAGGAGAACATTTTAACTTAGTGTGGTCAAAATTTATGTCCTTCCAAATA
Organism: Ganaspis brasiliensis; assembly: GCA_037103525.1. Taxonomy (NCBI): domain Eukaryota; kingdom Metazoa; phylum Arthropoda; class Insecta; order Hymenoptera; family Figitidae; genus Ganaspis; species Ganaspis brasiliensis. Next base: position 284,053 of record JAZKLR010000427.1, read on the forward strand.
TACCCTATTTTTTATTATTTCTGACATTTTGACATATTTTTAAAAATGACTTGTTCTTTTAAAAATTTTATGGTGCTATAAATCAGAAGTAAAAGAAAGTAAAAATTTTCCCCTAAAAAAGTTTAAAATAAACTGTAAACATTAATGAGTCATTTTATTTATCTCCTTAGTGTTTCTTAATCCTACAATTTTATACATATTCATTGAATTGATATTTGCTTTATAATACCTTGTATTCATTGGCGTAACAATAGTGGATGTGGACAACATGCTTCATCGGGGCGTTCGGGATTTAAACCTATTATAGTTTGTATCGATCAAAAAGTTGACGTTTTTATTTTTTTAGTTTTGTGGTCCAAATTACCTCAAGAATATAATTTCAAAATTGCAGATTGAAACTCTAATAAATAAAGAAATTATACGCATTTAAAAGTTACACATATATGTACAGCGGTTCAGTACACAAAACCCGAGTCGAAATTTTAAGTCTGTTTAGGACCTGCTAACACCTTCCCTTTTAAAAACTTAAAATAATAAAAGCGTATATTTATTCCCATTCAAAAATGACCTGATTAGCGCCTGGTAGGGTCTGCGTAGGAGCCGAATCCGAGAGACAGCAGGCGTTAATAAGGAGCAGTTTTAAACCTGCTAACGTCTGCCAACTACCTGCCGCGCGCTTGCGCTTGTGCCTGGTGGTACTATAGATTCACTTTATTCATTGTCATTTGAATTTTTTAATTCATTATAAATTAATATAATAAATTCCTAAAATATAATATATTAATGTAATTGAATATAAACAACGAACATAAAATAAAAAAAAGCAATTTCAATTATTTTTAAGAACTTACGTATAACTTTGAGTTAATGGGAACTCCAGGGACTTGAACTCTTGATCATAGGGTGTATTGTTTGTGTGAGTGTATGTGTTCAGAGCCTTCGACTTTAGGAGCGGCGCGTTAGCGCACTCGACCAAGGGAGGCTATAAGAACATTTATGTTAACAAAGAATGTATATGATTCATAGTTAATTCTTTTCTTGCTGGTGTTTATGTATAATATAATATCAGGTATATAATATATTATATATCTATATAATATTTTCTTTAGTTCTTGTTAGAATGAGCACTTGAAAACTGTAGGACGAACTGGAAGTCTTTAGTTTTATTAAATATTAATATTATAAATAATATTATTAATAATATTGATAATAGATAAAAAATAATGTTCTTTCTAAATTTGAATTAGATAATTATTATAAAGAAAAACTAATTATTAGTAGAAAATAACAAATTGTTAGTAAAAAACAACTGGAATAATAGTCAAATTTGACTAATGAAATTAATAAACAGATTTTTACTAAAATATTAGTTGTTTTGACATGAGCTAAAGGAAATTTAACTAATAATTAGTTATTTTTTAGTAAATTATTAGAAAAAATATTGACTTTTTACTAGTTCAAATTTAGTGTTAAATAAAATTAAAATAAATGTAAAGCATTAAAATTTATGAATTCAGCATACAAAGTAAAATAAAAAATTGCTATGAATTATTTTGAAACTTACTAATACAGCTAAGTGACCTTACTGTCTAAGTAAAAAAATTTCAATTACTTAAAATATTAGAAAAGTGCAGTTTTTGTTTTTGTAAAAATATATATTCTTCATTTATTAAATTTTCAGAAAAGAATTACAGTTGCATATAAGTAGAAGTAATATTATTTTCATTGTTAGAAATAACACTTAAGTGTTCGTCACTTCTCAAAGAAGAGGGTTGACTTTCAGCTGAAAGTTGCAATTCCTTTTGGGTAAGTTGTATGTTACTTGTCATAGCTGAAGGTTGTTCTCTAACGGAAATTTGCATTTTTTCTTTGCTAACTCTTTGCTTCTCTTCTTCGGCCGTCGATTGGTACTACATTTATTTACAAAATCTCCTAAATCTGATGTGCTGACCGCTTTCTTTGAGACACGATTCACCCATTCTGAGAAAAGACAATTAATAATAAAATTTTTATAATGCTTAAAATTACATTTAAAAATGTATAATTAAATACCTCCTAGGTAATTTTCGTTGTATATTATTATTATTAAAACAGTTTTAATAAAAGAAAGTATTATTTTTTAATATTTAATGTAATTTTGTCAAAATAACTGAATAAAATTATATCCACTAAATAGCTATATACACACCATGTAATCCTTTCATAAGACGGTAATCAATTGCGGGTCTTGCACTGCGTTTCCCATTGTCCGAAAATTTCTTTAGTAAATCCTTGTAGACTTGTAGTAACGTTTCTCTAACTAGAATGGTCCAATTAATTTCATTTCCATTCGTAGCTTTTAATTTTATATAATTTATGATTTCTCTTCTCAGGAAAAATTCGCAACCAGGAAATATCTCTTCCAAAATAAAGTATCATATCATAAGTATTAATGATTTAATTAATTAATTAATAATTAAAATTAATTAATATTAAAAAACGAGGGCTAAGAGAGCTTTATTTCAGAAAACGTTAAATTTAAAAAATTCATAATTTCTGTAAAAAATTTTTGTGAATGAAAGTGCCTCATACAAAACATTAAAAATTGAGTAATTTGGAAAAATGTTTGTACCTACCATATCAACTCCAGGGCTGAAATACTCGACTGGGGTCTGAAATCAATAAAAAAAATATAGGGCCAGTATCATTTTGACACAAATTTTTTTGGGCAACTTGTTATATTGTACTCCTGAAGATGAATGTTATATTTTACTCCTTCTAAAATCAAAGATTTTTAAGTCTTATTTATTAAATAATTGATTTTAATACATTAAATTAATATTAAAAGACTTAATTAACCCAGTAAGTTCAATTATTGAATAATTGAAACTTAAAAATCTTTGATTTTTGTAGCAGTAAAATATAACATTTATCTTCGGGAGTACAATATAACAAGTTCCGCGAAAAATTTGTGTCAAAATGATACGGGCCCAAAATATACATATCGGTCATAGTTTATTCAACATAAAGATTTTACAAAAATTTTGCAATACTGGTTGCATTATTGTCTTTACATCCAACTCACCTTAAAATTGGTTTAGAATTATAATTTGCATTTTTGCGAAACTTATATGCATACTTCATTGCACCTAGAAAGAGTTCAGCAGTTTCTACATGACAACGTGTAACTGAAAAAAAAAGTTTTTATTAAAAAAAAACTTTAGCGCATATATCGAAAATACTACTAATACAAAGGGAAAAAGTCGAGTTTTTGTTGCGTCTTGTTTTTAGTTTTGACCAAAAACTAGTCAATTGAGACCAAAATTTAGTCAATTTGGACTTAAAGTTAGTTATTGACTAGTTTCAATACAAATAATGGTCTAATTTTTATACTTTTAAGACAACTTTCAAGACAATTTTTGTATTAAAATGAAACTTGGTTTTTTTCTTGAGTAATTAATAGAAAATGTTAAGGTGTTAAAAAGTGATTTCTTACTTTTCATTGAAAATAAAAATGTCATTTTTTCACTATTTCTTCGGATGTTTCTTTGTTAAAAGAATCGTATGACATTTCGTCATCACTAGTAGAGTCATTTTTAGATTCATAAATGTCAACATTTTGAAGAGTAGATTTCTGTGTAGATGGGAAATTATCTGCTCGTTCAGGAACGAACTCGCAATTATGATTAGAAGATGCACTTAAACTAATTTGTTCAGATTGTGATGAATAATCATGATTAGTAGCCTCAGATCTATAAAATAAAAAATTGACTTTTTATTTGATTAATAGTAACTATTTTTGCTTTTAAAACATTTTAGAAAATATACACATAAATACCTTGAATAGACATTTGTGTCAGTGTGTACATTTGAAAATTTCGAATTATTTGCTAATCCAAATTGTTCATTGGTTGTATCAAATTGGTGGTTAAAAACTCTAAATGACTGAGTAGCTAATCCAAATTGTTGATTAATTAATCTAAATTTCTCATTAGCTACTTGTGGTTGAGGATTATTTACTTGAGGTTGCTGATTAGTAACTCTGAATTGATCGTTAATTACACCAATCTGCTGATTAATTATATCTGGTTGCAGATTAGCTATTTCATATTGCCGGTTGGATAATTCAGAATGTTGATAATGTATTCTCGGTTTCGTATCAGCTTAAATGAATTGCTGATTCAATATTGTAAATATTGTAAACTTGTTTTGTAAAAAAAAAATAATAATAATAATAATAATGAACCTTCTGAACTCTCTCAATCTGGTTCGGCAGCACTGTTCACTTTAACCCTTTAGAGCCTGCGGGACGACGTATATGTCCCACTTGCAAAAACGCCTGTAACTTTCTTGAATATCAATATTTTTTAATGCGGTTTAGCTTATTTTCTTCAGTATGAATGCTAGTATCTAGAAAAAAATACAAGTAATAAAAAAAAATTATTTTATTATAAATAAATAACCAAATGTTTATGCAAATCTCAGAAATCGTGAAAAAAAAATCAGTTAGCTCCCAGAAGGACATCAAAGTCAAAAAAACATTTTGGGACACAGAATTTAAAAGTTTTTGAACTACTTAATACAAATTTGGTACCAAAATTAAAAAATTCAAAATGACGTATCCTAGATGACGCCTCAAACATAAAAAAAATAACTTGTGTTTCCCAAGTAGTAACAATAATTATAAATAAGTGACACATGTTTATTAGGGTTTTTGGGGTCGCTGATTACGAATATAATGTCAAATTGACAATTTGACAATTGACAGCTGTCAATTCAGTTGTCAACTTTTGTAAATGTAATTAATTTCGACGAAAATGACAGTATAAAGGTTTTCGGGGTCGCTGATTACGAATATAATGTCAAATTGACAATTTGACAATTGACAGCTGTCAATTCAGATGTCAACTTTTCTAAAAAGTGATTATTTTTGACGAAAATGATATTATAAGGGTTTTTGGGGTCGCTGATTACGAATTTGATGTCAAATTGACAATTTGACAATTGACAGCTGTTAATTCAGTTGTCAACTTTTCTAAAAAGTGATTTTTTTAACGAAACTGACAGTGTAATGGATTTTGGGGTCGCTGATTACAAATAAGATGTCAAATTGTCAATTTTCCAATTGACAGCTGTCAATTCAGTTGTCAACTTTTCTAAAAAGTAATTATTTTTGAAGAAAATTACAGGGTGTCGATTATGTAATTTGATTTGATTCCGAAATGATTTGATTTCACCTGACTTCACTTTTTTTCACTTTTATTGACTTTTGTTTTCGAAAGTTTTGACAGTTAAAAGTGAAAAAAAGTGAATTCAGGCGAAATCAAATCATTTCGAAATCAAATCAAATTACATAATCAGCCCCCAGGAATATCTGTTTTGGGGACGCTGACTACAAATATGATGTCAATTTCACAATTTGACAGCTGTCAAAGCATATGTGGGATAAGAGCATATAAGAACATTTTTAATGATTATTTTTTCCTTCTTTTCATGAACGAAATTGAAGAACAACTTAGAAAAGGACATTTCATGTTATATATAGGTATTTAACGAATCCTAGAAAAATGCAACAAAACAAATTATCTGTATGAAAGATATGTAACTTTAATAAAAACTTTTTGTGAAATGTATTTATAATACTTGTATGTATTCATAAATTTTGTTAAGACTGGATTTATCAACTTTCGTCAAAAATTCAAAAAATCTGCGAGCGACAAATCACTCAGCGACAGACGAAAAGACAGGTTGTACAATGCGTAAACTTTTTTTTTTGTTTTTTACTATCTGGGCTGATTTTGATTATGTGACAGCTGTTAGCTGACAAATTCACATTATTTTCGTGATCAGCGACCCCAAATACCCTTAGACTGTCATTTTTGTCACTTTTTAGAAAAGTTGACAATTGAATTAACAGCTGTCAATTGTCAAATTGTCAATTTGACATTATATTCGTAATTAGCGATTCCGAAATCCCTTACACTGTCAGTTTCGTCAAAAACAATCACTTTTTAAGAAAATTGACAACTGGATTAGCAGCTGTTAATTGTTAAATTGTCAATTTGACATCATATTTGTAATCAGCCACACCGAAAACCCTTATACTGTCATTTTTGTCAAAAATGATCACTTTTTAGAAAAGTTGACATCTGAATTGACAGCTGTCAATTGTCAAATTGTCAATTTGACATCAAATTCGTAATCAGCGACTCCGAAAACCCCTAGAATGGTGTTTCATTTTTTCATACCTACTCTCAATTTTGCTCGGGTGTTAAAGGGTTAACATCTTATTTGGTAGCTCTAAAAAAGCATCCAACAACGTTCTTGACCACCGCTTAAGAACATCGGCGGCTATGGGCGAGGACAACAGTGCAAGAAACATGAAAAATGTCTCGAGTAAGTGGATCACGCTCTTGCGAACCATCCAGGATGGAGGGAGCAGGAACGGATGGAGTAAGTTAAGCAAGAATGGGAGAGGTTGTTTTAGTGCGGTATTGCCACAGCACGTGGTTGAGTCCCACACGAATAAGTGCGTGAAAGCATTTTTTCCTCTCCTAAACTTGTTTTGTAAAAAAAAAAATAATAATAATAATAATCTCGACATCTCTGTGGTAAATGGTAACGTCCGTTACCGAATATCACAGAATTGCCTGGCCGGCTGGGTCAGGTAAGATGCCCTCTTCCGAACACCAAGGAAATATTTGGTCCACTTGGCCAAGTGTTTGAGTCTCATCTAAGTTGGGGTTTCTGACATCTCAATCGAGCGCCTCCCCAGGTGGCGGATAGGGGAAATCCTCCCAGATATGGGTGGAACCGGGCACTCACACAGAGTTTTTTGCGGTTACGACCACAGTAACGCGCAGCGCCACCCACAATGGGTTTCTCTCGGATGGAGACCAGGGTTCAGTTGGGAGTGGCAACAGGATAGAACCCAGGCAACGGCAAGGCTTTGACCAGGGACAAACTCGTACACGTTTAAAATGGACGGACCAACTTCGAAAGGACATCTTAGACTGTTGGCGACAGAGCTCTCCGGACCGAAGAGGTTACATGTTGAGGCTTCATGAGCGATAAAAAAATATGAATCCCCTATACGCACAAATGAAACCTCAGTACTTACGAGATCAGGTATCCTTTTTGCGAAGGAAAGACCATTCCTTTTATACTCTACACATTTGGGGCTGTTCAATGGAATGTGGATGAGCTGAAGATACTGGATAGACAAACGCGGAAGATGATGACAGTACATCAATGCCATCATCCAAGGTCTTCCGTAACTCGAATTTACCTTCCACGAGATCAGGGAGGAAGAGGGTTACTAAGTTTAGAATGTCTTCATCGCCGTATTGTACTGGCTACGGCATGCTCAGTGATGAATAGTACGGAACCTTCAATGCAATTTGTCCATCATCATGAAGTTGCAAATAATGGGGCATTTTCATATCAAGCGGCAAATAGAGCGGCAAAAGAACTTAATCTTCGATTTGATACAAATAATACCGAACATGAAATAGCCTCATTACCACCTTTGATGCTCAAAAAACATGTAAAGGATGCAGAACATGTACTTCTTTTAGAAAAACATGTTATTAAGCCTGTTCACGGACAATTTTATAATATCGTCAGAGAAATGGGATTGTCTGTAGGTTTGTCTTTTGCATTCCTTAAATCGGCTGGATTAAAATCAGAGACAGAGGGATTTTTGTTCGCTTGTCAGGATGGAGTGATTAATACTTTGGTGTACCGCAGCCGTGTGATGCATATATCTGTTGACGATTCCCACTGTCGTGCATGCAAACAATACCCGGAGACACTTAGTCATATATTAAGTGCCTGTCCGATTTATGCATGTAACAGATATATAGAAAGACACAATGCTGCACTGAAGGTTTTGTATTACCATCTTCGTCACCAGTACCGTATAGATAAGGAGCCCATTCTGCCGTATGCCCAAATGGTTCAAGAGTCCGTCGTAGAAAATGACCAGTGCAAGATCTACTGGAATTTTTCTTTCTTTACCACTCATTATATCAGTGCCATCAAGCCTGATATGGTCCTCCAAGATCATAAAAGTAAGATCATTTATGTGGTTGAGTTTTCGGCTCCTGCCAAGAGCAACATCATTAAAAAGGAGGATGAGAAACGGATCAAATATCAAGAGCTCTTATTCGAATTGAGTAAAATGCATCCAGGATATAGAGTCCACTTGATTGTTTTAATTCTCGGCTGCTTAGGAGGGATGAAGGCTTCATTTGTAAGCCAACTGAAGAAGATTCCAACCTGCGAACGTCAAGCGAATTTGTTATCAGGTAGAATTTATTTATTTATCACCTTGATAAAAATGATGTTTTTTTTTAATTTTATTGGCAATAGGAAATAATGGCTCTCCGTTACTAATTACTTTCTGCATGTTATAACGGAATTTTTCATTAATCTTATTAATCAACAAATAATTAAATAAATATATTTGAACACTTTTTCTAAAAATAAAACCTCGTTATAATTTAATTGGCTTCTCAACGCCTTTCCGACATTTTTCTTTTATAAAAGCCAATTGTTTCTAAATTTAAAACTTTACCCGGAAAATAGATATCGGATGCGCCAGACAATAATTAAAATGAATTTAATTATTGTCGCTCCAAATTTATCGACAACTTGAAATTGACTCAGAACAAAATGTCACCAGCTAGCTCGTCTAGTGCGGAGAGGGTCGTGAGTCGGAGAACGAACGAATTCTCAGAAATTCTGCCATGCTTCCTGGAAAACTTACTGCCCTCTTGAGGGAAGATAATAGTCGGGCTCAAAATAATTTAATACACTGCTTTTAATGAATAAAAATTAACAAATAAAACAATATTTATTCAAAGAAAAGATGGTTTAATATAAGATTGTATTATAAAACAGATTAGTTAACATTTTACTCAAATATGTAATCCTCTGAGGGAAGCAATATTAATGTTTGAATATCCATGGCCCATTCTGTGATCGTTTACGAAAAAGAAAAAGTATATCAAGTTAAATAATTCCGACTTAAACAAAATCTCGACTGTTGTCGGGTAGAAGCACGTGGTGATTTCCAAATGATTAATAAATCAATAAAATTAATAACGAGCCGCTTACCAGAGAAACGAGGCCTCGCCGTGACAATCACCACTCATCCTCAGAATTATAATAAATAAAACAATACTTTTCAACAGTCCGCCATCAGGGCGGTTAAACATTTATAAAATTGTGTGAAGTTAATTTCACAACCACTCAAGACGTGAGCACAACCAGGAAGGAAGATCGTGGCGAACATTCGGGGGCTCGTCTTGTGCCTTCCCCCTTCTCTTTCCCTTGAGTCATCCTTCCTTCTTATCGACAATTACGAATCAAACTTATATTTGATTCTACAGATGTCCCTTGCTGCACGAATTTGGCCCAAACTTTCTCGTCGAGAGATTTTCGTAAAGCGGGAATCTCATCCGCTAAACGCCCTCGGTGTACAGCCCTCGGCTGCGCTCCCGACGAGAGCTGGCGCAGCGCTGGCAGCATTCTCGGACGTTGGATGGCATAAAATAAAATAAAATAAACCTGTTCAATAATTAATTCTCTAACCTAAACGACCCCAGAAGAGCATGGAAATTCAAACGACTCAACCGCTCTCCAAAGAGGCACAAATTAAAAAAAATAATACAAATGGGGAGATTTTGCTCCCTGGTTGCGCGAAATCGCGACGGGCTCCTTCGAGGATTAAGAAAGCAACAAATAACGTGTCAGACATAATCTGCCACGTTATAATGTGCCTCTTATTAGACATTTTTATATTTTTTTTAAAAATGGAAATATTTGTGCTGATAATTTTAAGAATCTTGTTCAAAAATTTCAGAAAGTAAATCAAACAAACAGTTTAATGCGTAATTTTAATTCTCGATTCTGATATGAATATAAAAAACGTTATATTCAAAAAGAAAAATTTTCAAAATATAACTCAAGAAGATGATAATTAATTACTCAATTCATTACCTACTACTCACTTACTTAGTAAAGAAAAGAATCCCCCCCCCCCCTTTTAACAAAATATGTTTGGGTTCTCTACTGCACTAATAATTTTCAAACTTTTTCGAATTTTCTTTTCATTTGTTTTTCATTTTTTATTCACTGCTTTTTCTTTTTTTTTAAATTGCAATCTGATAAATTTACATCAATGTTATTTTTCTTGAATTTTTTTTTTCAATTTATTAAAAGTTCTTTCCTTCAAATCTTTTTTTTATTATTGAACAATTTTATATTTTCTTTCAACCATGTTTTCTCTAAACATAAGAACTGTTGATTTGCACCTATTCTTCAATTTTAAACCCAATTTGATTATATGTACATCATTTTCAAAATTATGTCCCCATTTCGAAATTTATTTTTCTTTATTATATTAATTATAATATGGTCAGGTTATTCCCTAGCAGTTATACTTGCAACAATAGATTCTCTATCGATTTTCTGTACATAGTCAGGAAACGTTACTTTATACGCGCCTTGTATCTGATTACATTTGTCGGAACAATTACCATCAACAATTGCAGATATTTATAATCAAAATTTAATATTTCATCATTGCGCAAGTCAATTGGACATTTCCATTATGAATATCTCTAATTGTAGACGATAAATGTTCCTGAAATTTTAACTACATTCCACGAAATGATGAACCCATTGCCCTGTCCAAAATTCCTGACCCCTTCTCCCAGAGGGATCTGGAAAGTACTGTGCCCAAAAACGTTGCAGCCGAGGAAAGTTCGTCGACGAAGAGGAGAGGTCGGAAACGAGTAAAGTAAAGTAATAAGATGAAAACCCGCCCCAACGCAATCTACATTCCCCTCAAAGAAAGGGATGCCATAGAGGAGGGAGAAGTCTTGTATACACAGGAGCCTTTCCCACGAATGTATCCGGAAAAGCGGAAAAGGAGCAAAAACGTTTCAAGGAATGTTCGTGAGAAAAGAACGAAAAGTGTCCTCAGAATTGGGAAGAAGCGGAGAATCTGCGTAAAGAAGAATACGAAGACACCTTCCCAGTACATCCAATCTGGGGCATCATCCTCTGGTGAGGATGAATCGAGTCCTCCTGTGGTGGCAGGTCCCTCCGGACAGCAGAGGACCTTTAAAGAATCATTAATTGCGGACAATTCCTCCACTTGTGACTCGGGTGCTGATAGCAGAAGCAGTATTGAGATTATTTTCCCCTCAGTCAAGGGATTCTTCGATACATCGAAAAACGCATCGAGAGGACGTGGAATTTATTCCTCAGACTCTGAGGAGGAGTCAACAGAAATTTTACGCACTAACTCGGCGGCAAATGTAAATAAGGCATCAAAGAAACAGCAGAGGAAGACAGTTCCTTCCCACAAGAAGATGGTTTTCAGGAAGAGACAAGCATCTCAAACTGTCAAACAGCGTAAAGTTCGATTCGCTTCTGAGAAACCTGCTCATGAGAAGTCGTCTGATGTAAGCAGAATTAAAAAATCTTCCAAAACGATTGAAGGGACCAAGTCTGGTGAGAGGAGACACGCGAAGAGGCTCAAGAATGTAGATGCGTCCTGCGTTGAGGGTGGTCCTTCTGCTGATGTCCTAATGAAGGTGAATCAAGAGGATGAACAAAATGTTCAGAACAAATTCTCCGATGTCGACAATTGTACTGTCCCTGCGGGCAAGAAGATCTTGAACTCACATATTTCCTCTTCAACTGTTGTAGCCCTAGTAGATAAAGATGCGACGCTAGATGGGGATCTCTCTGCTTCTCAGCTCAGTCTGGTCATCTCGGAACCGACAAAACTTACGTAATGAGTTCACTAAATACATCGAGATCGTTCCTCTAGGATCCGCCAACGGCAAGTTAGTTAAAAAAAATTTTTTTGCTTCCATCATCTACCAATGGGGCACCCTACAAGTCTTTCTTACTTTCTTATCTTCAAAATTTTAAGTAACTAGGTTTTTTGTAACAGGATGACTATGTTCTGTCAGGAAAATTGTTCAAGGATTATTTCTTTTTTTTATTATTTGTAAATATTCTTTTGACCACTAGATTCTTTCTCTTATCAATTTTCTGATCATGTTCGACTATCGAAGTAAAATTTTCCTCATTATATTTTCAACTTTTTAATAGTGAATTTATGAATAGAATGACCGGAAGTGAACGCCGCGACGTGCACCACGTGTTAGATAATTTCCGAACTTGTCATTATAGGTTAATGACTTTTAGTTCTGTTTGTTATTGTTGTCAATTTTCTAAGTTCATTGACTTTTCTATTATTGAAATTTGTAAATTTCTATTTAGTATCGATTACGATGTTGAGTCTGTTGGCATTCTTTTTGACTTGTAATTTTAAATCAAATTTTTATTTTTATAAAAAATTGACTAATATGTTGTATTTTATACCGTTGACTTGTTGACTACGTGTTTATGTTGTTGACCAATTTTAGGTAAATAATTTTGTTTTTTGTTCATATGTAATTCTTTTATTATTTGTGTCGAAGTGTTTGTAACTAATTTTGTGCTTTTTTAAATAAATTAGCCTGATGAGGTCGGCAAATCTCAGCCGATGAAACGTCGTTCTTTGTGACAAAAAATAAAAAATTTGAATTTTTATTTCAAATTTTCTTCCGAAGATTGTTTACGTCTCCTGTTAATAATAAACAGAAATTATTGATAATTAGTGATATTTTAAAATTAACATGAATAAGTGCAATTTTTGCAATAACTGTAAAAAATTGTGAATAAACGATTGTGAATAAATAATTGTGAATAAAATTAGTTTATAAGAAAGTTCACAAAAGTGAATAGTAGAATTAGTAAAATATTGTTTAGTATTTGAATAATAGTCTAAAAACGTTCAAAATTAAATAATTTAGATGAAATTATTATTAATAAAAAAAAAAATTGATAATACAAAATAAAAATCGGGCAAGTTCGAGTTACACTCGTACTGAAATCGAGGGTTCCGTACACAAAACAAAATAATTTTTAATATATTTGATACTATTAAATATATAATATATAAATATATTATACATATTACATATAATGTAATAAATAAAATAGAATATATAATGAATTTTTTATACAAAATGGACCACCCCCCCCCCCCTATCTTCCAAAATATTTTACTTAGAGAGTTCAAATTTTGTACAGGAATGTATTTTCAGGTTTAAATTACATAAAAATTATAGAGAACGTGATGGTGATTGCGCTGTCAACGAAAAATCCAGAGATTTTAGCAAATATCCATAAAAAATACTCAAAAATCATTTTATTTTCTTAACAACGCTACGATCAACATTTACAATCATGTTCTCTACCATTTTTCTGTAATCTACACATGAAAATACATTTGTGTACCAAATTTGAACTCTCTAAGTCAAATTGTTTAGAAGTTATGGGAGGGAGGATACGGTCATTTTTTAGCATTTTTTTTAAATCGTTGGATTTTGCTTAAAAACATTATGATAACGATCTGCAACAAAGTTCTCTACAGATTTTATGTAATCTATATGGCAAACTACATATGTGACGCTCCGCGAGAGAAGGGACCTACCGCTGAGAAAGCAAACTTTAAAGGACGGACAGGCAAAGAGGAGGAAGAAAAATCGAGACGCTCAACATACCTATGTTTGAAGCTTCATAACAAGAAAACTAATTGCAGGAATTAAATTTTGATTTTTGGATCTCAAAAAGCAACTCAAAAACTGTCAATTACCATAAAAAAAATGAAATCAATAAAAGCCAATTTCACGAGACGTTCGTTCAAAGAAAATCCAAAAAATGCAAATATGTTCCGTAACAATTGTTTCTATCTACAAAGAAAAATAGTAAGTGAAAAACAACTGAAGGGAAGAAATATGGTAAATATTTAGCTAACACTTCGTATATTCATCAGCTATCTGAAATATGTTTTCATAAAAAGATGATTTGCATTATGTGTCTGCTGAAGCGATAAAACACAATAATTGTTCAAATCTAATGCAAAATCTCAATTACTACTCAGGAAAACATATAATATAATTGGCTAATTTTAATAATATATGACTCGGATGTTCATAATTTATTTCAGGGCGTTCATTAATGAGTCAGGAAGTAAAAGCTCATGTAAAAAATAGGATGGCCCCTCCTTTCCATGATATATTATGTATTTTAGGGGCCAAAAATCAGTTTTTTTTAATTTTCACAGTCAAGTACCCTTCAGATCGAGCTGCCTAAAATATATGTTTCTTTTTAGATGAAAAGGAATGTAACAAAAAAATATGGTGATTGTTCCAACCCAACTATTATGAAAAAAAAATTATAGAAAGTAAAAATGTTTTTTTTTCTACCCCTTACCCTGCCCAAAATTAATCGCCAATTTTTTTTAAATGCATTTTTGCTTCCCTTATAACATATTTTTTTCCCGAATAAATCGATTCATCCACTTAAGAAAAAATCAAATTTTAATTTTTTTCAAAAAAGTGCCATAACTTTTGAAAAAATAATTTTCAAAAGTTAATACTTGGCGAAAAAAAGTTTCATATTAAGGGTACTCAATCCCATGAATATGGACGAAATCCTAACAAAGGCCGCAGACACATGCTTATCCGGCTACGGCCTTTGGTACAAAAATGTAGTATCATATGTAGATTACAGAAAAATTATAGAGATTGTTGTGGTGATAGCGCTGTCAAATAAGTGGCAAAAGTTATCAGCCAAAAAATGTCAAAATTTCTAAAAAATTTTGTTATTTTCTTGACAACGCTATGATCAACCCCTAGAATCATGTTCTCTATAATTTTCCTTTCATCTACACGTGAAAATACATATGTGGGCCAAATTTGAACTTTCTAAGTCGAATAGTTTGGCGGCTAGGGGGGGGGGGGGGGATACGATTTTCGACAAAGTCTTTCCAATAGGGTTCTGTGCGTACACTTGTGGTGTACCGAATAGCATTATGAATGCTATTTTCTGTCTTCCAATATTTGCTTACAATTTCACTGTAAAAACAGGTGTCTTGCGGGTGTCTTATTTTAAGATATAAGACGTTTATAAAGCGTCTTACAGTAATTTCAAGTTACTTCATTGGTTAAGAATTGTGTAAGACGAACGCTTATTAGTTAAAATTAAGACACCCGAAAATATCTTAAAAATGACTACATAAATGTCTTACAATAAGACACCTGTTTTTGCAGTGTTATTTTTGACAATTGTCGAAAAAAAGAAAACTGTGAAAAATTAATATTTAATCAACATTTAAGGAAGCTCAAGTTAAACGGACCTTTTATTTCTATTGATAGTTCAGGAAATCCTAACGATTTTCGTGACAAAATATAAAATAGAATTCAGAACAATAGTAATATAATTATTACAACCCTATTCCCGTTACATCATGCTCTATAAGCTGCCCTTCATCCTTATAAATAAAATCAGACTTTTGTCTGTACATTGCCCAAAATTGAAAATTTCTGTTATATTTTTTCTTTTTATTTCTAAAATTTTCCGAAAATACCATCGACAAAAATATGTCTGTATGTATGTATGTTTGTATGTAGGAATGTAAGTATGTCTGTCGTCAAAACTTCGACCAGGCATTACGTAAAAACTTATTGACCGATTTAAGTAGAACTTGGCAGGATTTTAGGTATTAGCTTAACTTAAAATTCTATCCATATTAGATATAATATAAAAATATTAATATGAACTGAAGTTATGATATTTTTTAAAAAATTCAAAAATCCATGAATTTTGATTTTTTGTTATATTTTCCTCATTTTGACTTAAACTTAATAAATGATTATTTTGATTGTTTTTGATTAAGATTTTATTGTCAATTAGAAAAATTTCGAATTAAAAATTCAAAACATTTGAGTAAAAGTTTTAATTTTCGAAAAATCAAAAACATAATTACAACAATCAATGGTGTTTAACTTTAATACTGGTTTATTTTTTAGGTCTTCAATTTAGATTTTTTATTTAAATTATAAATTTACTTAGCTAAAAAATGTTCATTGTGAAGGAAGATTGATCAATTTTTTAAAAAATGTTAAAAATAAAAAAAATTTTAAATTATATATTTTTTTATAATTTTAAATTTTTATTAAAAATAATTTTTTTCATATAATTAACTTTCTAAAAAAAATACAGAACACGACAACATAATTGACTTATATTTATAATAATATATATTAATAAAATCAAAGTTTTGTCTGTACATTGCTTAGAACTTTAAATTTCCCGCAAAATTATTCGTTTTGAGCATCAAGGATTCCAATCTATATTAATAAAATCAGAGTTCTGTTTGTACATTGTGAAATGGTATTTCATGGTTAAGAAACCATTTCAAAATAATGTTAAAAATAAAATAGTAAAAAGTAATAAAAATAAAAATATTAATTAAATAGAAATTTTGAATATAAAAAAATGTTGAGGTCTGTTGGGATCGAGCTCTGGACGTTTGTGTTGGTGGTCCGATGGCTTGTGTCTCCTGGTATACAGGATGTTGAAATTAATTAATTAATAATTCCTACTTGGATTTACAAAAATTCAGTTGAAATAATTAATTTTTATAATAAAATGTATTAGATTATTATTATAAATAATTATAAGAAATTAAAAAAAAATATATTCAGGAACATAATTTGATAGAAGATTTATTATTTCAAAATGAAAATCGAAACAGAAAGTTAAAAGTTACATATTGTTGAATAAATAACTGAATATTGAAGATCTGAGAAATAGTTAATTGTAAAATAATAAAATAAGCAATGTATATAAACAATTATAAATAAATATTAGTTGATAAAATTAGTTGATAAAATTAGTTTATAAGAAAGTTCACAAAAGTGAATAGTAGAATTAGTAAAATATTGTTTAGTATTTGAATAATAGTCTAAAAACGTTTAAAATTAAATAATTTAGATGAAATTATTATTAATAATAAAAAAATTGATAATACAAAATAAAAATGATTAAATATAGGTAAAGTTTAAGAAAGTGACGGAAGTACGATTAGATTAATTATTTATTAAATAGTAAACAATAAATCAATTTTCAAAGTTAAAATAAAGTTTTTTATAAGAAATAATAAATATATAATAAATAAATTTACAGTAAAATATAGATTAAAAAATATAGAATATTTTACAAGAAAGAAAAATTAAATTATCAGGCTTTGTAAGCGTTAAAATTAAAATAGAAAAACCGCGGAAATTGAAATTTTGACAGTTTGTAGCGGTTATCGAACTTTCTAGAGGTTTTTGGGGGTAAATCAAGGGTATGTTAGGAGCTCATTTGCATGGACTCGTCCTCTTAATTTTCATCAAGAAAATCGGTAAGATATACGTACTTAGCGTCACAATATTTTAATGGAATTGTACTGATTGGTCAATTCTCTAAAATATTTTATTTTATTGAATTTAAATTTACCAGTATAATTTTATTAATTATAATTTTATAAGTACAAAAAATCTATAGAGAAACAAAGCGTCATAAAAATTATTTATTTATTTATTTATTGAGGAGTACATAGTACAACCTCAATATTTATTTAAATAATTTCATTATTACGAATAATAATTGGGAAACGTAGTCTTCCCAAATTAGTGCTCAAAATAAATTTCTGTGTTTGTTGGGTGAAGCTTTTAAGCAATAGTTATTAAATAATTGCGATTTAGCAATTATTTAATAGCGAAAAAGTTGATCGATCATTTGTTGGAATACATAGTACAACCAACAACTGACTGGTTAATATTGTTGAAATTCCTCGCTTGGTTTACGCTACTTTTTACAAAACTTTGTAAGTTGTTGTGCATTATAGCATTATCACGACTTATTCATGAGTTTGTGAAAAGGAGAATCTTCCAAAAAATTATAAAATATTAATTTTATTTGCTTACTTTATAATATAAAAGAAAAAAAGAGATGAATAGAAGATTTTTTTAATGGTTCGAATTAGTAGAGGATAAAGTAGAGTTTTAAATTTAATTTATTATAACGTTATAATTTGAATGGTTGTATTGATTTTGTTAATTTTATTTAATAAATAAAATCAAATTCGCAAAGTAAAGAAGAAAACTTAAAGGGAAGATATTTGAAGCAAATAGCAAAATAGATCATATCAAGTAGGTCAATGAACTTTGTTTTTGTTTATTTTTGAAATTTTTGAAGTAGAGGTTTCATCAGAAATATATTTTAATTATGAGTTATTTATTTAATAATGCTAGATAAAAGTTTAACTGTATTAATGTTAATTTTATTTTATTTTTACATTTTTTTTTAATATTATAAAATCAATGATGATCTCCCTTATGCTTGTTATATTATTTAACAAGTATTATAACTGAAATTATTAATATTAACAAAATAAAAGTTTGATTTAGTTTAATTTAAAAGTCGATCAGAAATAGAATGGAAATTGTAAAAATAGTAATTAAAAGTCAATTTAAATTTAGTATGAGTAATATTTCAAAAGATAGATAATAACTACAGGTGTCATATATATAAATATTTTCCTTTTAAATTTAAAATTTATGGGTTTAAATGCCCATAATTTGGACTACTTTCTATCTCACTTTAAATTTTTATAATTAGGTGTTGACCCAAGTAAGGTTTATAATATTTGACTATAGATTTTAAAAAATAAATATCAAAATCAATTTTAGATGAAACAATAGAAAATATCAATTTTTGAATCTGAATTTTTGTACGTAAAAAAATGAAAAATCAGGTAATAGAAAAAATTGCATTTAAACTTGATGTGTGTATTATAGGTTCGTAACTCGGATTTCATTAGAAATAAAAATTGGGCCTAATTAGAAACAAAGGGATGATAAGGGAAGCTTGGAATGAAAATTTCCAGAAAGTATGCCTTAGGAACTTTTCAAAAACTTCACTTGGAACCTTCTCAGAAACTTTGCGGAAGATTCTTTTAAAAAATGCCCCTGGAAACTTCCTGGAAGCTTCCCGAAAACTTTCTTCGAGTACTTTCCTCGGAAACTTTAGCTGAAACTTTGCAGCTTTTTTTGAATTCAAGTAATAAATAATTTTATAATACAATATTTTGTAATTTTTAAAATCAACCATAGCAAATCTCTTTAAATGAGATTAATTGTTAATTATTTAATAGTATACGTCACTGTAAAATTGTCAGATTTCAAACTAAGAAAAAGGAGCATCTCTATCTTAAAAAAATTATTTATCATTTAAGTTAAAAAAAGTAACTGAAAGTTTCCAAGGGGTGTTTCCTGGAACTTTCCAGAGGATGTTTTAGAGAAGTTTCGAAAATAAGTATACGGGAAGTCTTCGGGAAGTTTCCGGTAAGTCTCCGGGAAGATTCCAAGGAAGGCTTCCAGGAAATTTCAAGGAAGTTTTCAAGGGAAGTTACCAAAAAGTTTCCAAAAAGTTCCCGAGGAATGTTTCCGGAAAGTTCCACAATGTTTCCAAATGATGTTTGCGGGAAGTTTCCAAGTAATGTTTAAGTAAAGTTTCAAAGGAAATTTCTTGGAAGTTTCCATGGAAAGTTTTCAACGAATGCCTTCTGTAAATTTTTAAAGGAAGTCGCCAGGAAGTTCCCAAGGAAGTTCCCAAGGATTGTTTTCGGGAAATTTTTAAAAAGTTTACAAGGGAAGTTAAGGGAAGTTTCTAAAAGAAATTGTCGGGCAGTTTACAAGGCATATTTCTAAGGGAAGTTTGTGGGAAGTTTTCAGGCTGTTTACAAAGGAAATCTCTGGGAATGTTTCCGGGAAATTTCCAAAAAGTTTACAAGGGTTGTTTTAAATAAGTTACCAATAAGTTTTCAAGGAAAATGTTTCTGGGAAAAATTCAAAAAGTTTCAAAGGGGGTCTTCAGGGATGTTTCCAAGGAAACTTTGAGAGAAGTTTCCAGAAAGTTCCCAAGGAATGTCTCCGGGAATTTTTCAGGAAGTATACAAGGGATGTTTATTGAAGTTTCTAAAGGAAGTTTCTAGCAAGTTTACAAGGGATATTTAAGGGAAGTTGCTATGGAAGTCTCGGTCGGAAAATACATGTTGTCATAAATACTTTCAGTCAGAAAATACTTTTGGTCAAAAAATACTGTTGATGGCACGCCACTAGACATCCATGCCCGCCGAAGGCGGGCTCGAAAGCTGGTATATTCATATGTTGAAATGACACTTTGACAAAGCGCGCAGTTTTTGTTCAAGTTTAGTACAATGAGAGATATGATTAGACTAATGGTTTTTCATAGATTTCGGCCCCCCCCCCATTAACTGATATTATCAAAAATTTATAATTTAGCTATTTTTTCTCTCTTTTCAGATTTTGTACTTCCCTCTCGTTACCCGATGTTTATGTTCATTAATTCTTAACTTTTAGTTTATTTAGATTTCTTTTTTGTCTCTATCGTACCCGATTTTCATTATATATAGTCATTTATTTTTGAGTTAATTATAATTTTTGGATTTTGTTAATATTCAACATATCTTTAAAAAAAACCTGGTGCTACTGAATTGATGAAAATGTAATCTGGCATCTATATCTCTATAAAGGACGATTAGAATCTGTGGATTAAAGTTGGTCATCAGTGGTCATATTTTCTAGTTGTAAAACATAAAAGTTCTATATTTAATATATACGTTTAAAAAAATTCTAGGACTAGTAAATCAATGAAAAGGTTAATTAGAATCTGTATATTGTGATTGGTCATCAGTGGTCATTACTTCTTCGTGTACCAGAAACATGTTCCTTATCGGACATATGTTTTAATAAACTCCTGGTACTAGTAAATCGAAGAAAAAGTAATATGGCATGGATATCTCTATAACCGTTGATTGATATCTGCAGATTGTGGTTGGCCATCAGTGGTCATCACTTCCACGTGTAGTATAAACAAGTTCCGTTTCCGGAACTAAATTCTTAGATGATTTATGGATTTAAATGTCCATTCTTTGAACTTATGTCCTTTTCTCTCTAAGATGCCTTGTCTTTCTTCTGTTTAAGTACAGATTACCGATTCCCCGGTTAAGGAAAAATAGGAGAGAGAACGATATATGCTTCAACTGGTACCCCTGGTGTATTTTCTATCGCTTCTCGGTTATTTTCTTTCTAACGCATTCTCTAGACAATTCGTCGCCGGCTTTATTTCAGGGATGCGTACGTAAATAGTATGATTCACTATATAAGTGCCAACTATAGTGAATCAGACTATTTACGTACGCATCCCTGCTTTATTTTGATTTTTGCTCGTCTTTCGCGTGAAATTATATCAAATATTTTGTCTCTTTCTTTCTTGTACAGAAATATGTACACAAGTTAAATTCTTTCTTACTTATTAAAATAGAATTTAAAATATATTTTCATCGCTTCGTGAATGATTTTAAACTCATTTTATTCTAGGAAATTTAAATGTCTAAAGTAAATAGAAAAATTAGGTGAAGGACGCATGATTTGGGTAATTTTAAATTTGGAATGTGTCATCCTGGATAATTACTTATTTTTGATTATGTTATTTAGAAAATTTAATTACGAAATAAGTAAAATTTTAACAAAATTATAGATACCTTGTTTTTCGATTTTGTATTGTTTTGAAAAACAAAAATTTCTAAAAATGGAAAGCGATAAAAATAAAGAAAAAAAGAGTCCAATTAAGTCATTTGATTCTTTCGAAGCATTGGGAAGTAATGATTTAAATGATTTAAGTAATCTTGATCCTTTTTTGAATAAAAATAAAAATAAAAATGATCAAGAAAACAAACAAAAAAGAAAATGCTAATAAAGATCAAAATAATGAAAATGATGATTAGGAAGATCCTTCAAAGTTTTAAATAAAGAAATTAATAAAAAAGTAGAGTTGCGAAAGAGAGAATGCGAGAATAGTAAAAATAAAATTAAAGGAAAATTAGTAGAAACACAAACTAAAGTAAAAACATTAGAAAAAAAGGTTAGTGAGATTTATTTAGTTAATAAAAAAATTCGATTTCTGTTTTATCAAATGAGCGAAACATTTTAGAAATCACACAAAATCAAAAAGAAATTGTGACAAAAATTAATAAAATTCGCCAAACAAATAATAGTGGTGGCATGGCTAAATCGTCGTGGTTAATGGGAAGATGATTTTAAATACATAATTTTAACGTGTCTAGAGGGTTTTGCTAAAGAATGGTGGAATTTAATCTCGACGCATAACGATAATTTTGAATCTTTTAAAGAAAAATTTATTAAGCGTTATTGGAATGAAGAAATAAGATTCAACATAAGTTCAAATTTGCAATTCGGGATTCACGAAGCTTCTGGTAGATTATCTAGAACTGCTTACGCTTATAAATTGATAAATAATGCAAAAAATTTAATTCTACCACCTTCGGAAAATGAAATTGTTTTGAAGATATCTAGACATTTTGAAAATGAAATTAGAACCGCTAAAATAATTAGAAAAATACAAACAGTTGAAGAAGTAATTGATGTATTGGAAACTTTTGATTTAGCTGGTCCATCGAATTCATCTCGAAATTTCACTTCCAGAAGCTCTAATCGTTTTCAAAACATCGTTTTCAAGTTTTAATCAAAGTAATAATCAAAATTTTAGGAGAGAATTTCATAACCAAAATCCAAATTTTAGAAATTCACAAAGAGGAAATTTTAATAATTATAATAGAGGTAGTTTTAATACAAATTTTAATTGATTTAATAATCAGAGTAACTATACAAGATTTAATCAAAAGAATGATTTACCTGATTCAACAACAGGTAATGATAGACGCGAAAATAATTATACTCCTCGTGAAAATAGATTTCAGGGAAATTATGGTCAAAATTATAATCAAAATTCTTATAATTGTCAAAATTATAGTAACGGTTATGTTGAAAATGGAGGCTATGTTCCTAGATTTAATCAATCAAATCAACAGAGCAGAAGTTTCCAACAAACTGAAAATACAGAAAATAGTAAAACAAATTTTGTAAAGCCCGAGGTCAATTGAGTTAGCAAATGATAAAAATAATGATAAAAATACTAATCTAGAAAATATAATTGAAAAAAATGATGAATTAGTAAATAATAATAATAGCGAAAATATTGATGAAAAAAATGTTAATAATAAAAATAAAAGTGAACAGGATGAATTAATAAATAACAATAATGGAAGTTGTATTGAAACTGAAAATTGTATAGTAAATAAAAATGTAAACAAAAACAATACAATAAATGTAGATAATAATGATATTCCGTTACCACTAGACACGCGCGACGAATTTATGATGGAGAAAATTATATAGAAATAAAATTACAAGAAGAAGAAAAAAAAATATGAGAATTACTTTAGTAGATGAAGATGATACGTTATTAAAAAGTCAAGAAAAATACTTTAAAATTGTTAACAATAATTCATATACAGTTGATAAAATTAGTATTATTGAAGACTGTGGAAACATTCATTCTGAATTTGATATAACGGATGAAGAAATTGATAAAAGTGTTTCTGAATGCATATTTTTAAATTTAAATGAAAAAGAGAGATTTTCAAGCTTATTTCGCGTTATAAAAGAATTTTTTCCAAATAGCCGGGTAGAATTTCAATATTTGAACACGATTTAGAAGTAAATGATTCAAGGCCGTTTATAAAAAAAACCTTATCCAGTTCCGATAAGTTCCGATGCCGTTCCGATTCCCGGTCATTTGCCCGAATCCAAAGTCCCGAATGCCATTGTCCCGAAAACTCAATTTCCCGAAAGCTCAAATTCCCGAATACTGATTTCCCGAAGACCTTTTTCAAGAAGCGAAAATCCCGAAGACTTTTTTCCCGAAAAGAAAATTTCCCGAATGTCTAATTTCCCGAAAAATTACCGCAGCTGAGTGAAGGAGTAATTAGTCAGTTACCAGAAAGGGAGAACCTAAAAAAACAATGAGAAGACAACGTCAGAAAAACCTCCCTCCGAATCCGACATCCTTGGACAAATTGGATGAAATACCAGACCGATATCGTAAAACTCTTTTGGGTGAAATTTTTCTTATTTATGACTCTCTGGAAGACTCTCAGAACCACGATTCCAGAGTCCTTGTCTTCAGCACACGAAGAAATTTGGAATTATTATCGCTAAGCAGTATTTGGTTCCTGGACGGAACTTTTAAAGTTACATTCCTTAAGTTATAAACTTTTATAAATTAATTTAGAAATTAATATATATTAATTTTTTAAATATTTGTTTTTCAGGTTTCACTAAACATTTTTACACAAGTGTTTACTATCCTCGGAACCGTTAAAAAAAACTGTGGCAGATATTGAGGACGAAAACACATACCAAGTTGCTTTGCCGCTAGTGTACGCGTTACTTTCGTCAAAAGAATCAGCACAGTACAGTGCAGTTTTGACAGCTGTTGACAATGCGGCTCGACAATACCGCATAGAAAATTGTCGCCCTCAGAAAATCATGTCGGACTTCGAAAAATCTATTTTAAATTCCTGTATGCAAGTGTTCCCTGATTCTGATATCTCCTGTTGTTTCTTCCACCTATGCCAGTCTGCATACCGCCGCATACAGGCTGAAGGATTGCAGGAAGCTTATAACCATGTGACCAATCGAGAAATAAAGGATTTTACACACATGATGATGGCCCTTGCTTTTGCCCCGCCAGATCGCGTCAAAACTACATTTAAACTTCTCGCCGATGAAGCTCCAGAGGAATTGCTTCCTTTTTCTGACTATTTCGAGGAAAATTACGTGAATGGAAGACCAGCTCGAGGACGAAGGAAGGGAATTCTTCCTCGTTTCCCTATAAACACTTGGAACCATTACTAATCTGCAAAGCAAGGAACTCATCGTACCAATAACAATAGTGAAGGATGGCACACAAGATTCTCTGTAGTGGTAGGGAAACACCACTCCGACTTATTTTCGCTTCTTACCGAATTTCAGAAGGAAGAAGCGGATACGGAGATAGCTGTTGTAGAACTAAGCTTGGGAAGGTCAATCAAGGCAGCCCCTAAAAAGAAATGGGTGACTTCACAAACAAGACTGCGAGCAATCGTCCAAGAATACGATGAACACCGCCAACAAAATCGAGATTTGGAATATTTAAAAAAATTATCGTACTACATTGCCATTTAAGTTTTATTTTTTTCTAATTTATTTGTTATTTGTCTACTATATTTTTTATATTTCATATATTTGTACACTCAATTTTTATCTTCATACTTTTTTATACCGAATATTTTTTATATTTCATATATTTGTATACTCAAATTTGGTGGTTATATTTTTTTATACAGCATATTACAATAAATTATTAAAATTGATTTCTTAAATCAGTTTTTTGATTTTCGGGAAAAAAGGACATTCGGGAGAATGGTATTCGGGAATTTGGGCTTTCGGGAAATTTAGGGTTTAAAGGTTTTCGGGAAAAAGGTCTTCGGGAAATCAGTATTCGGGAATTTGAGCTTTCGGGAAATTGAGTTTTCGGGACATTGGCATTCGGGACTTTGGATTCGGGCAAATGACCGGATACCGTTCCCATGCATATGCGAGATAAAGTAAATGTAGAAATTGAAAAAATGTTAGATTTAGGAATAATTAAAAGAGCTACTACTCAATATGTAAGTCTGCTAGTGACAGTAATAAAGAAAGATGGCTCAATTCGATTATGTTTAGATGCGAGAAAAATTAATGAAATTTCGTTAAATAACTATGAAAGAGCCGAAACTACAGAAGTTTTATTTCAACGATGTTCAGGTGTTAAAGTAATGTCTTCGCTTGATCTTGTAAGTAGTTTCTGGCCAATTCCGTTGTCTAAAAATTCGATGAAATATACCGGTTTTATTGTCAAAGGAAAATGCTATGTTTTTACAGTAGCTCCACTTGGTTTAAAAACAATTACTAGCGCACTTGTTCGGGCTTTAGATTTTGTATTATGCGGATTAGGTCAATTTGTAATCACTTTTATCGACGATATGCTTTGTACATCAGAAAACATCGTGCAACATCTGATTCATTTAGAAAAATTATTTCAAAGACTAGAAGAAAATAACATGATTATTTATTTTGAAAAATCACATTTTTTGACCAGAAGTAAAATTTCTGGGGCATATATTATCGGAAGGCGGAATAAAACCGGATCTGGAGAAAATAAAGGTGATTAAAGAATTTCCAAGGCCGCGTAATTTAAAAGAGCTTCGTGGATTTTTGGGACTAATACATTTTTATACAAAATTCACAAAAAGTCATGCGCAGGAAACGGTTCCACTTTTAGAATTAATAAAAGGTGGGAGACGATGGATAAAATCTGGATCTGGATAAAATGTTTTATTTACAAGCTGATGCGAGTGATGTAGCGATAGGATCGGTTCTTTATCAGTTAGACGAAGATGGAGGTCAACTTCCGATTTCTTTCGCGAGTAGAAAGCTTAAAAGGGCGGAGTTAACGTTTTTCACTACTTAAAAAGAATCGCTCGCGATTGTATGGAGACTAAAAAAATTCAGATCGTATATTCTGGGTGAAAAATTAACAATAATGACGGATCATATGGCGTTGTCATTTTTAAAAACCTGTAGATTATTAAGTGGAAGATTATCTAGATGGGTCTTGGCAATTCAGGACTATGATTTTTCCATGAAACATGTTGAAGGAAAAGATAATATAGTCGCTGATACGTTAAGTCGAATTCCTTTTAATAGTGAAACAGGTTCGAGTCATGATAGTAATGAAGGGAAATTTTTACTTTATAATCTAGCGAAAAGGCCGTTTTCGGAATTAAGTAAAATATTTAAAAACTACGAAGCAGAACAAATGAAATACGTGTTATTAGACAGAAAATAAAAGACGTGAACGAAGGAAAAACAAAGCGTTATATAATAAACGAGGGATTTTTATATTTTCTTTCTGGTGATGATAAAAAACTTTGTTTAACAAAGGAGGCTATAAATCGTGTTATCGATGCAACTCATGAGATGTATGCTCATATAGGTTCTCAAAGAGTGTTTCGTGTGTTAAACGAATATTTTTATCATCCACACTTTGCGAAAGTGGTTAGGCATAGAATTTCGAGTTGTGATTCGTGTCAGAAAAATACAATTTCGAATCAAACAAATTTTTCGGAAAGGAGAAATTATACTTCGGAAAAACCATGCGAAATTTTGTCAATTGATTTTTATGGTCCGTTACCAACGTCAAAAGGTGGATTTAAATATATTTTATCTACCATAGATGCATTCAGTAAATTCGTCAGATTATATCCGATTAGAAAAATGACAACAAAGGCTGTTATCAACAAAATATTCAATCAACATATTCCGCAGTACGGAAAAACTTCGAAAATTATTACACATCATGGGACACAATTTACATAAGAAATTTGTGAAGAAAAACTACGAGAAGAAAATATTCAAGCTGTTTTTTCTTCAATTCGCCATACTCAAGGGAATATTGTTGCGAGAATTCGTCGAGAATTATCAAGCTTTTATCGATCTCTAATGATCAAGAAACATAATTCTTGGTGGAGCTGGGTAAACATTATTGAAAACTGTGTGAATGAGACACATCATGAAACAACATAATTTACTCCAATAGAAATTCAATTAAATAAAAAGCCAAAAAGAATGTGGGAAAATTGGCTAGATTTGCCGCCCAAACCAGACGAATTGAATTATGGAAGGAAAATTAAATTAGTGAAAAACAATATAAGCAAAAAAGGAGAAACAAGAGCGGAAAAGTTCAATATTTCGGACAAATTAAGCGAATTTCAAGTTGGGGAGAAAATTCTGATTACATTATTAAACAGATCGGATAAAGAAAATAAAATATTGGAAAAATTTCTGCAGGTCTACGAAGGACCATACAAAATTAAAAAAGTTATCAACAAAGGGACTTTCATCGTCTGGGACCCTGGTAAACAAGAAGATAAGGGTCAATTTCATTCACAGGACATTAAAAAATATATTCAAACACAATAAAGTAAAGTGAATATTTTTTCTAGTGAAGTAAAATATAACTTAATAATATTTATGAAATTTAAATTTTTGTTTGAAACTTTGACTATTCAAGGTATTTAAAATGGCTTAATAAAATTTTTTTTGATTAAAGGAAATTAAATTTGAAATTTACGATGAGAAAGACAAGGTTTTTATAAAAAAAAATAATAAAATAAAATAAATAAAATTAGAATTAACCAATAACAGTAAAGAAATCTTTTATTTAATAAAAGAAAGAATAGTTATAAAAAGTAATAAGAAAAAATGATTTTTTTAGAATGCCTTTGTCAGATAGAGGTTTGCAAACCAGTGAGTACCACTTGGATGAGGAACATTTAAGAGGTGTGTCAATTAAATCGAAAATAAAAGGTTTTAAGGATAATCTGGAGTTTGCCTCACCGTTTAATAAAAGAAAATATAAAAAAATGAATAGACACAAACTAATGTATATGAAAATAAATTATCTGGGGGAGAAACGTATAACTTTGCGTCAAAGGGAAAAAATTTACCAAAAATAAGCATTGTAATTTTGGAAAATCACAAAGTAAACAATTTGAAAGAACAATTTTATACTTTTAAAAAAGAAATAAATGGATAAAAACAATAAATGTCTTATTATTTTAGGATTTGAAAAAAAAAATATATATATATGTATTTCCTAAAAATAAAAAAAAAGTTAAGATTTTACAGAATGACGTTGCATGTTACTAATAATCATTTAAATTTTTTTAAAAAAAAAAGCTAAAAGAATGATGTATAAGTAAAAAAATTTTAAAATATAGATGTTAGATATATTTTTTTTTCAAAATTTTTTTTTCTCGCATTATTTTGTTAATAGAATGGAGGCGATAATAAATAACATTAGTGGGGAAAGAGTCGCATCATATGAGGACAAATTCATATCCAGACGTTTTTCTACAAATTTGGAATACGATAACGGAAGAGTAAGTGTATATGATGTTAATGAAGACGATGTGTACACCGTTGGTCATCAGCAAATTTATAGATTGCTTCATAAATGTTTACTAGCACCAAAGCAAATAGTCTCACTGGCTTTAACGGAAGTTAAACCAAAAAAATATAATGAGTGGTCAAGAACAGAATGTAAAAATTTGAAACTAAAAATCATCAATAAGAGAATCTATTTTAAAACAACAGAAATGAACAGAAATACACATATAGGGGTAGGGCAGTTACAAAAGGAGACACAAACTTTAAGAGCTTTCCTTTTTCAAAATAGGTTAGCAAAATTCACTCACGAATCGAAATTGTTCATTGCGAATAAGGTAGAAAGTAATTTCAGATTTCAAGACATACCATCATCAGAGGATGATTCGGATTAAAAGAAAAAATTACTAAGAAAATTTTTTTTTCGAAAAAATTATTTTTTTCTTATTAATGTAAATTGTTTTTTTTCATTAAAATGATTGTTAGTAAAGATTGTTAATTTTATTAGTTAAAATAGTTGTAGATATATATTTTATGCGTCGTTATATAAATAAATGATTTTCTTTTAAAGTTTAAACAAAAATGCATTTATTTAGAGAGGGCATTGAAAGAGTAATATTTATATTTTTCTTTTTTTTGGTAATTAATACAATTTTGCTCAAATAATGCGTAAATTTCGAATTTAATTTTTTTTTGTAAATATGCTAATTTTTGTTAAAAAATTTTCACATTTAGGGGGGGCATTGAAATGGTATCCAATGGTCGAGACCATTTCAAATTCATATTACCCGCAAAAACAAATATAAATTAATAAATAAAATTAATAAAAATAAAGAATTTGATAATAATTAAATAATAAATAATATAGAAAATTAGTTTTTGGTAAAAGGAATTGTCCCAAATTAATAAGAGCAAATTAAAGTATTAGAAACAGTTTGCGCCAAAATATCTAAGACAATTTACAAAGGGGGTCTCTCTTCTTTTTCTGATACTTATCTGAAGGTGAGGTGCTGCCGAAAAATATTTCGATTAAAAATATTTTTCAAATTTGAAAGAATTACTATTTCAAACATTTAAACATATTTCAAACATTCAGCGAAATTATTAGATCTCACTGTCTCTTGACAAGCGTGTATCTTTTATATTTATTAAATATTAATTTCGATTAATATTTAATAAATAAACGAATTAAATATCCCCTGTTTTGGAGCTTTGTATGTTCTTAGTTAACATACCGGGTAACCATCCAGGATTGTTTAATTTTAGAGGATTTCTTGTTGAATGATAAAGATTCAATAAACAATTTAACAAAAAGTGGAGAGTTGTGGGGAATGGCCGAGCCATGCTCACGACATGTATAGAAAGTTTGTCAAATTTATGTTCCCCAGCCCTCCGTGTAATGTTAGGATTTGCTGTAGGTTTGGCGACAACCAACTTTCTGAGCATATTAAATAAAATTTAGGTTGTCAGTAAACCATAAAAAAATATATATATGGGACATTCTACGTCACAGGGAGACCCCCAACTGCCCAAAATTGGTTTCAACGAAAAATAGTTTATTATAGGTGAAAATTTAGCTTATTTTATTTACTTTTAAGTGCAAAGTAGCACCTTTTAAAATTGCAAATAGCACATCCAATATGGCGGACAATTCAAATTTTTTTTAAATAACCGAATACGCTTAAAAAATATTACTTTCTAATTTTTTGGTTCATTAAATATAAATTTAAAGTTAGATTTTCAATATCAAAGATGTCGGGTTGTTAACAAGGGTTAAAAACCACCAAAACTAACCCCAAGGGAAAAAATAGAAAATAATTTTTAAAAAAATTAGTGTTCTACAAAAAAATTTTGTTCGTGCACTCAAAGCATAAAAGTTACGTAAGAAAACACTCTTGAATCACTCAAGGTAATAAGAAGGGTTAACAACCCACAAAAGTCACACCTTAGAAAAAAATCCAAATTAAACTTGAAAAAAATTATTGCTTTACCAACAAATTTCGTTCGTGCACACAATGCATGGAAGTTACGTAAGAAAACACTCTTGAATCTTTAAGTTGATAATAACGGTTAACAACCCCCAAAAGTCAACCCTTAGAAAAAAACCAAAATTACCACGGAGTTAGCTCAGTTGGTTAAATACTAGACTCTGCGGTCGCGCCAAGTCCAGCTTGCGGGGTTTGCGCCCCGATGAGTCTGGGATTTTTCTAACTCGTGAGATAACTTCAGTGGAAGGTTTGACGTCGAGGAATAATGATATGCACTGTCGGTAATCGACTTGTGCAGATCACTAGAACTCGACTGTCGATAAACCGGTTGTATTCAGGAAGAGGTTTTTCTACAGTTTTCCCTCTCCACTGGCGAGCACACCCAATATACCGGGTGGTCCAAACAAATGCGAGTACTCCTAATTTCAAGCCGTTCTGTAGACGCAAAAACCACTTAGAGAGAAAATATACGTTGTACTGAATTCTAGGAACTCTCTACGGGGGACACTCATTGGGCCTGTGAGGTCGATAAAACGAGTATATGTATAATAACTAAAAAATAAAAAAAAATAAAAAAACAAAATTATATTTGATAAAAATTAATGCTTCACCAAAAAATTTTGTTCGTGCACACAATTCATGGAAGTTACGTAAAAAAACACTCTTGAATCTTTAAGTTGATAATAAGGGTTAACAACCCCCAAAAGTCAACCCTTAGGAAAAAAATCAAGATTAAATTTGAAAACAATTAATGCTCTACAAAAAAATTTTGTTCGTACACTCAATGCATGGAAGTTACGTAAAAACATACTCTTAAATCTAAGGAGTGACTTTTGAGGGTTTTTAACCCTTGTTATCAACTGGAATGATTTAAGAGTGTTCTCTTAAGTAACTTCCATGCATTAAGTGCACGAACAAAATTTTTTTGTAAAGCAATAATTTTTTTCAAATTTAATTTTAATTTTTTTACTAAGGGGTGACTTTTGGGGATTGTTTACCATTGTTATCACCTTAAATGATTCAAGAGTGTTTTCTTACGTAGCTTCCATGCATTGAGTGCACGAACAAAATATTTTTATAGAGCAATAATTTTTTTCAAATTTAATTTCGATTTTTTTTCTAAGGGCTGCCTTTTGGGGTTGTGAACCCTTGTTATTACCTTGAATGATTTAAAAGTTTTCTCTTAAGTAACTTCCATGCATTGATTGCACGAACAAAATTTTTTTATAGAGCAATAATTTTTTTCAAATTTAATTTCGATTTTTTTCCTAAGGGGTGACTTTCGGGGGTGTTAACCCTTGTTATCACCTTACATGATTTAAGTGTTTTCTCTGAACTAACTTCCATGCATTGAATGCATTAAATTTATTGTAAAAATTTTCTACAATTTCTAAATATTTTCATTTTTTTCAATTTTTTCACTAAATTTTAAATTGAATTTCTTTAAGTTTCAATTATCTTCTTTAATTTTTTTAAATAAAGCTTTTTTCAGTTGTATTTATTTCCTTCAATATTAAATTATTTTTATTGTTTATTAATAAATTTTCAATTTCTTTCGTCCTGTATCAATTATTTTTACATGACATGATTTTTGCTGTTTAAATTTTAATTTTTTTTTCAGTATCGAATTATTAATGTCAATTCCATTTACTTTTTCAAATTACAATTATTTTTATAATTCTGCAATTATTTTCTTTTATTACAAATATATATTATAATTTTTTCAATTATTTTCACAAATTAAAATTATTTTCTTCCATTTCTTAATTACTTTTATTACTTTGCTAATATTTTCTCAATTTTTTTTTCGTTATTTTCATTATTTTTCAATAAATTTCCCAGATTTTAAAATTTTTTTCTCAAATTTTAATAATTTTCTTTAATTTTCCATGATTATTGTTATCATTTTCAATCAAGTTCTTTAATTTTTAATTATTTTTACTATTGAACAATTAAATTCCTTCATTTTTAATTATTTATCTCTTATTTTAATTTTTTTTAACTCAAATGAATTCATTAAGTTTTGTTTGTTTACTCCACATTGAATTGATTTTTAGGGTTCCGTACCATTTAAACAGATCCATTTTTAAAGTGTTTAATGACTTAAAATGAAAACAAAAGCATTTACTTATTTTTGAAGTTTTACTGTTCACATTTAACTTTCTCCGAAGTAAATCAGTAACAGAGATCTCTTCCTAACAGAGCCATTGCTGTTTTTTCTTACTGGAGCACAGCGCTACAAAGCGAAATAAAGTAACTCTATTTTTCTCGTGTAGGGGAAACTGACCTATAGTAAATATCAATTTCAGCAGTGGATAACTTTAAATAATTACGAAATAAACTATAAATTTCAGTCATAACGAAAATTATTACTACAACATAGAACTTACGACACATTACCTTCACACATCAACAAATTTTCAATTCTGATGAGGACAGCATTGCCTGTCGAAACGTCAAAAAAAGTGTTTTTTAACCTTTACTTTTAAATTTTTGACTGATTCAAAGAAATCGATAAATTCAGTTATATATGTGAATTAATAACACCGAATGATAGTTAACAAATATTATTAAAATATGAATTGTAGTTTTCTAAGATTTGTTTCAGTATAATGAATAATTTTTAAAATATGTAAAGTTATTCACTGTTGGAATGTCTATCCACCATAGGGCAGTTTCTCCTAGAAGTATTTTTAAGTCAGGAAGGAACATTTGTCCAATAAATAAGTTCTATTCAAACCGTACTTTTTTCTATTTTGAATAGGTGAAACCCTATTCACTGCTGTCAAGAAGGCAACAACTCCGTCGCCTACAGCAACAATGAATACATGATCCAGAGTCTGTGTCAATTTTTCCTGATATTAGTGACAAGGGTTCTGTGGAAACTGCTAATGAAATTCTTAGTGGAGCTATTTTATTTCCATTTTGGAAGAAATATAAAATACAAGTTGCAGTTATGAAGACAATATTGATCTCAATGGTTTTCCATTAAGGGCTGATGACACCAATCACAATAATGGCGAACAATTTGTATCTGATCGTTTTAGCGTTGTGCATGGAGCTAAGACTAATAATATTTTTGACACTGTAGCAGATAAATCTAAGCTCTGGGAAAAACTTAACTTATACTCTGACGATGAAAGTGATGAAGAAGATGCCACAGAAATTATTACTATGAGAAAAAGTGTCTTCCTGGTCTTTTGCGTCACTATAGAAATCATCACGCCCTGCTATACAAGTAACTATCTCCATTATGGAATAGAAAAAGCACTTACTGATTTACTGCAAAAGATCCCTATAACGATTCAGTGCCTACTCACATTCTAATCGATATTAATATTGATGGCTTACCCTTAGCCAAAAGCTCCAAGAGTCAATTGTGCTCTATTTTAGGAAAGTGCTGTAATATATCCGATCCCTACGTTTTTCTCATTGGAGCTTATCACAGTTATGAAAAGCCACAGTCAGTTGATGATTTTTTTTAGAAGAATTCCTTAAAGAACACCAGCGTTTAAAAGAGAATGGGTTTAATTTTAATGGAAGAAAGCATACTATAGAAATAAGGTATGTTATATGTGATAGCTCTGCAAGATGCATGGTAACATGTACAAAGTCTCATAAAGGCTATTTTGGATGTCCGCGGTGCATTTAAGAAGGCGATTATAATAATAATCGCAAGTGTTTTCTAAGTACCAATAGCTGTTTAAGAAGTGATGATTAATTTTTAAACAGAACAAATGAAGAGCATTATACAGGTGATTTCCCATTTGAACAAATCAAACTAAAAATGATTCAACAGTTTCCTTTGAACCCAATGCATCTTCGAGACTTAGGAATCAGGGGAAAATTGCTAAAATTGATAATACAGGGTACAAAGAAAGTTGGAAAATTAAGTGGAAAAGGAATACAGTATGGTCAATTGGCGACCGGTCACAGGGAAACGTGAGTGCGAATGAGACGCAAATAGCTTTCCGCATAAGAGTGTCCTTGTTGCACTCGTCGGCTGACTGTTTGCCAATTGACCTTACTGTATAACAATTTTTAGATATTTTTCTGTCCTTATGACCGTACATACCGTGCGAATTTGTAAGGAAGCCGAGGGGACTCGACGAAATTGATCGGTATAAGGCTACAGAATTTCGTTTATATTTATATTATTAAGGTCCAATTGTTTTAAATGAAATTTTCTGTGCAGAATATGTAATGCACTTTAATGCTTTGCATAAAGCACTAACCATTTTGTGACGTTCTCAAGATTCAGAAAACAATAATATTTGTGTTAAAAAATGATTGATCTGGTTTGTTGAAAATTCTAAAACATTGTATGGGAAAGAGCAAATGGTTTTCACTGTTCACTGCATTCAGCACTTAAGTGACCAATGTCTTTTGAATGGGACGCTGCATGGAATAAGAGCTTATCCATTTGAAAACTACATGCAGACGTTGAAGAAATTAAGTCGACGACCAACTGGTGTGTTATCGAAACTGTTTCGAAGGCTTGTGGAAATATGATTAAATAAAACATCTAAGTCATTTAAATAATGAAAACTTATGCTCCGAAGGTAATTATTGAATATTCAAGTTGAACTTAAGAGAAAAATAACTGTCATTAACAAACTTCTTGTCCCAATAATTTCAACTTAAAAAGAGTGAAAAAATGCGATTTCTGAAATGGCATGTTCTTCAAATGTTTGTTGGAATGGCAAAGTTTCAAGCACTACTCTGAATTGGTGTAGTTCTTCACCTAGGCGACGATTTCTTAAACCTTCGAATAAGAACTAACCACTTGGGTTAAGTGACGCTTTTGAAGAAATTCAATTCTCTAAATTTAAATTAACAGAGAAGACCAGATAACTGCTGTTATTTAAAAATGATGTAACTTAACTTTGAGGTTAAAATACACCCTCAACTTATTTTTAAACTGTCAAAACGTGGTTATCAGACGTATTTGCTAAATAGACCACGCGTATGCATCGACAGAAAATGGCGCGGAACGCCAGACAAAGCGCAGACGGCGCTAAGTAGTAAGACCGCACAGCTCCACAGCGAGCCGCGTCAATATATCGACCTTCTTGCATGCAGATCAAGCAGTCAGTTCTAAGGAGCCAGCCAAGGAACATCTCAGGCCCTACCTCTTTAACTCCTCCAGATACCATCGTCTTGGTCCTTCAAGAATGGTGACTGGAGAACGTTCTGAAGATTTGGCATTGATCCTCCAATGGAAATCGAAGGACCAAACTTTTACTTTCCTCTAGTCATGATCGTCCGGAGATTTGTTACGGTTCACCGTGGAGTCTCAGGTACGATAAAACTCAGGACATCTACTACGTGGAGAATGAAATCCTGACTGGAGTAAAGTCACTCCGCCGTCATCGACCATGATTCTTGACCACCAATGGTCAAGAAATTCGAGAAAATTGTAAGAACACTTATGAAGTAGGAAAGTGTCCGAAACAAATTTAAATGTCTCGCGCCGTATCATAGACGTAGATTGTCGCATGAGCTTTCCCTGTGCTACGTCATTGGAGAACAGACTGTGCTCGGTAAACACCCGCGTTTGTTTAACTGTTCTCCATATAAATTCACCGCGCACCTGAAATTACGCGCTTAGATTTCGATTATTTAACCGGACTGAAACGCGTAATTAACGTGAAATGAATTAATTAATTTATTTTGTTACATGATAATTAATTACAGTTTACGTATCCGCGAATCGACCAACCGTGTCCAGTGAGCCGATTTTATTTAAAAATTACGGTGAATAACGGCCACAATATATTTTTAGCGGTTCGTCTGTAATTTATACTGTAATGGGGACGGAGTTTACCGATTTACCGCAACCGATTATTCCGGATAATTCTAGATGAATTATATTATTTAATTTTTTTATGTGTAATCTACATTATTTTTTTTATTAATCTGTTTATAGATTCCAAATATAAAGAGTTTAATCGAGTACTGGCAGGATAGTCCTGGAGTAACCAGAAAAAGGGTTTCTTTTCTTTGTTGTAACGTCGGCTCTTCCAGCACCATTTTATTGTTAATTTATTATATATATTTACTTCTTGTTAAATTCTTTCATTTTTGCTTTATATCCGTTTATAATTAATCTCATTTTATACTATATTATTTTTTTACATTTGATTATTTTTGGTTACAATATATTATTTTGTTATTTCTTACTAACTCAATTGATATTACATAAGTTTGTTGCTTAAAAATGGGTCTACTAATTTTTAAATGTACGACTTAACTCTTGCCAGTATACTTGTACCTAACCCTATTTTTGATTGTTTTAAGTGATGAAAAATTAAAACGAATAGAAATTAATGAATCAGTCATTTTTCGCAGTGTAAAACAAAAAAAAATATTATTCTTTTAAGCGTATGTGCCCTACAATATAGTATTAAAATTTCATCCTCTCAAATTGAGTAGAATTTTGCTTGTTTTAAGAGAAAAATACTTAATTTGACAAGAATTATTCTTCAGTTAAGTGATATATTTTTCATTTCAGAGGAATACTCTTCATTGCAGAGGATTCTCTAAAAATGGTATCAAGAGGTAATCCTCTAAGATTAAAAGTACTCCTCTGAAATGAAGAATATTCCTCTCAAATAAAGAGAATTTCCCTTGATTGAAGAATAATTCCTATCAAATTTAGTATATTCTTCTTAAAACAAGCAGATTTATACTGAATATGAGAATGTGAAATTTTTATACCATACTGTAGGGGAAATACGCACAAAAGAAGAATATTTTTTTTCGGTGTACATACATAGATGCGCTGTTTTCAAGCCTTTCCAAAAAGATAAGTACTTTCTGCTTTATTTTAAAAATTTTAGCTTTTTTCAAATTGTGACAAGGGCCTTTTCACGTCAGAAATATCAGAGTTGTCAAAGGGTTCATCGATTTTCTTGAAACTTCATGGTATTATACTGCTATATGAGGGCCTGATAGTAAAAATGGATTATAATAATGATGGGAGCAAAAGTGGGTTATAATCACTAAGAGCAAAAACGGGTCAAATGTTTCAAACTATTTCTTTATTTATAAACTATACTATCAAATGTCTTTTAATTATTTTTACATGAAAACATTTGAAGTTATTAAAACAATATTTGTAAATTAAAATAATTCCGAAACAGTCGAAAGCATCTTTTATAAATAAATAAATAGTTTACAATTTTTGACCCGTTTTTGCTCTTACTGCTTTTAACCCACTTTTGCTCCCATCATTATTATAACTCGTTTTTACTATCAGCCCCTCATATGAGAAACTTTTTCCCTCCAAATGATTTTTAAAAAAATTCAAAATTTTAGAAGATACGCCATTTTGAATATCAATATTAATTTAACAAAATTGTTAATATCTCAAAATATTATAAAGATATTTTAATGAAACTTACACATGTTTTAGTTAAAAATATGTACTTTTAAATGAAAATAAAGTCAATGAAAAAAAAAATTTTTTTTTCATGTAAAAAAAAATTAAAAAACAATTTTTAACTCAATTTTTTATTTACTTACTCCTCTCTGACAGAAATTTTATTAATATTTT
This sequence comes from Ganaspis brasiliensis, assembly GCA_037103525.1. Classification (NCBI taxonomy): domain Eukaryota; kingdom Metazoa; phylum Arthropoda; class Insecta; order Hymenoptera; family Figitidae; genus Ganaspis; species Ganaspis brasiliensis. The sequence goes on from JAZKLR010000427.1 coordinate 322,455, forward strand.
CAAATTCCTTATGAATTTACCTTTAATTAAAAAAAAATTGATGGAGACTTTATTAGGTCCCGAGATATTAGACTTTTTGTACTACCGCGCGTGGTTGCGACAGCAAAACGCCGCGTAGCGCGCTGCATTGCTAAGCTTCTACACTGCCGCGTCGCATTGCCTGCCATTGCCCAGCATTGCCACGGCCGCTGCAACTACGCAGGGTTGTACAAAAAGTCTAATATCTCGGAATCTAATAAAGTCTCCATCAATTTTTTTTTAATTAAAGATAAATTCATAAGGAATTTAAAAATATTAATGAAATTCCTGTCAGAGAGGAGTAAGTAAATAAAAAATTGTATTAAAAATTGTTTTTCATTTTTTTACATGAAAAAATTGTACAGAAAGTCTAATATCTCGGGACCTAATAAAGTCTCCATGAGTTTTTTTTAAATTAAAGGTAAATTCATAAAGAATTTGAGAATATTAATAAAATTTCTGTCAAAGAGGAGTAAGTAAATAAAAAATTGAGTTAAAAATTGTTTTTTAATTTTTTTACATGAAAAAAAAATTTTTTTTTTTATTGACTTTATTTTCATTTAAAAGTACATATTTGTAACTAAAACATGTGTAAGTTTCATCAAAATATCTTTATAATATTTTGAGATATTAACAATTTTGTTAAATTAATATTGATATTCAAAATGGCGTATCTTCTAAAATTTTGAATTTTTTAAAAAAGCATTTGGAGGGAAAAAGTTTCTCATATAGCAGTATAATACCACGAAGTTTCAACAAAATCGATGAACCCTTTGACAACTCTGATATTTCTGACGTAAAAAGGCCCACAAGCATTTTGCATTCTACTTGGAGTGAACGATATAAAATTTTAATTACACAGCCACAAAAAAATAAAAGTATCGGGCTTGAGGTATGAGACCCATATATTCCTATAAATTTTGATGTCCTGAATCCGAATTCACAATCAGAATTGACCCACTGCGTATAGGGTTTTTTTTTCAACTGCGAATAACTAAAGAATGTTGACTTATAGAGAAAAATTTTTAAAAGAAAAAATGTTTTTTTCTTTCGTGTAGAATCAAAAAAAATATGAAAAATGTTGTTTTTACATATTTTGAAAAAAAAAAAATTTTTAATTATAAGCAAACAATTTTTTTTTTTTTTTTTTTTAATATATAGGGTAGAGTCAGGGGTATCGGACCACCTTTTTTCATGTTCATATTAAAACTTGAATTTCACTAATTTTCAGAATTTTTTTGCATTAGTAGAAAACTTAGGATGCTTACTATATAATTCACATTTCATATCCAGAATATATCTTATTAAATTTAAAAAAATTAAAATTTTTGTAACATAGTACAATTACCTGTTATTTACGCTGTGTTCGGGTAGTGGTACATCGCTATTAAAACACCTAAAAAATATTTTAATAGTAAAATATGGCAGTAGTGATATTGTGTGAATCTGCTCACTGTTACCAACACAAATGTCAGACTACTGCGCAGACGCGACACCGCGCCGCACCGTGAGTCATACCAGTCATACGCCTGTTTGTTTACATCGTTTACATATTTTCGGTTAAGTGAAGCAGAGGTAAAAGCTATAAAAAAGAATGCCGCGATAAATAAAATTAAAATGAAGTAATATTATTAGTTGCTACGTTCGGTGTGGTATCTTGTTTTAATTTTTTCGCGTCGTCTTTTTCTCAATTCGTTTTGAGTGAAGACCTAACCTCAAATATTGTTTTGACATTTATTATCTTTTGAGCTGGTTTCTTTTTGTTACGGGAGGTTTCGCCCCCCAACCACCCGACCGAAGTTTTACCCATGGACCCCAGCGGGGGGCTGCGCCCACCGAACCACCCCTTGACGCCTTTTTCAGCTTCACCGTACTTCTTGAAAGGATTCTAAGTTTCTCAGTATTTTTCATTCTGGAATACATGTTCATTGTTAATAATAATGCTATGGAAGTTTTTATTATTATTTAAATATTTACAATTCTTCTGTTTTTTACACGCCTTTTTTAGATAGTTGTTATAAAAAGTATCGTTCGTAACTTGTGTTAATGGCATTTTGAAACTCGCGCAAGTTTTTGCAACTCGTTTCCGGCGCGCCGTCACCTCCGACTCGTTGCAAAAACATTGCGCTCGTCCCAAAAACGCCTTCAGTTCACACTCGCTACGAAATGTACTATTCCAACATCATATTTTCTTTAAAAAATTAGAAAAGTTTCGTAATTATGCCCTAAGACTACCAACAACAATTTATTAAAATCTTGGAAATTATTTCTTCAAGCTTCAATTTTCTTCATAGAAGCCAGTGCTATTCTGTATACGTTGAATTTTGTTATTAATTAAAACTTTTTTCATTGGCCACACCAAGGCCACATAAATAAGAAGGTACGGGGTCTTTTGTCCGAAAATTTTTTCTCCGAAAAGTGTTATGTCATGGAAAATATATTTTAAAATAGATGGTCGTGTGGTGAGGAGAAAAGCCTGAGAATAATTCACGATTGTGCCTTGAGGTGACACAGTGTATAAAAGTTTGAATATTGTGTTGGGTGATGTGATGATTTTTTTTATTCGTTTTATAAGTTGGGAAAATAAAATAATTGTTTGAAGCCAAAAATGTGATGTTATTGTTTAAACAAATTAATAAGAATTTGAAAAAAGATGTTTTTAAAGAAGAATTGGTTTACACTACTTTTTACAAAACTTGGTAAGTTGTGGTGCATTGTAGCATTATCACGACTTATTCATGAGTTTGTAGAAAGGAGGATCTACCCAAAAATTATAAAATATTTATTTTATTTGTTTATTTAATAATATAAAAGAAAGAAGATTAATTACGTAATAAATGGAATTTTATGGTTGCAATTAATGGAGGATAAAATAGAGTTTTAAATTTAAATTATTATAGTGTTTTGAATTGAATAGCTGTATCGATTTTTGTTAATTTTATTTATTAGATAAAATCAAATTCGGGAATTAAAGGAGAAGAAAACTTAAAGGGAATATAGTTGAAATAAGTATCAGAATAGAACATAGCAAGTAGGTCAATGAACTTTGTTTTTGTTTATTTTCGAAATTTTAAAGTAGAGGTTTCATCAGAAATAAATTTAAATTATTAATAATTTATATAATATAAAGTAAAAGTAATGTTAGAGAAAAGTTTAACTTTATTAATGTTAATTTTATTTTTATATATATTTTTTTTTTTAATATTCTAAAATCAATGATGATCTCACTAATGCTGTTATATAATTTAACAAGTATTATAACTGAGATTATTAATGTTAACAAAATAAATTTCTGATTTGATTTAATTTTAAAAGTCGAGCAGAAATACAATAGAATTTGTAATGATACTAATTAAAAGTCAATTTAAATTTAGTATGAATAATATTTCAAAACATAGATAATTACTACAGGTGGCATATATATAGATATTTTCCTTTTAAATTTAAAATTTATGGGTTTAAATGCCCATAATTTGGACTACTTTCTATCTCACTCTAAATTCTTGCGATAATAGTAAGTATATGAATCACTTTCTTAGATAATACTAATATTTTTAATCTCCGGAAGGAACAGAGACAGGAAGTATGCATCAACTGGTATACATATATATATACCATAATATATATATAGATATATATCAGTACAGTTCATCCATATATTCAAATATATGAAGGGCCTTACGAGATTAAAAAATTTATAAATAAAGGAACATTTATCATTTGGGACCCGGGGAAAAATGAAGAAAAAGGACAGTTTCATTCACAAGATTTAAAATTTTATATTCAGAGACAATAAACTATTAGTGAAAATAAGTGAATAAAAATCAAGTGAAGAAAAACTTTTAAATAAGACAATTTAAAAATAAGTGTAGTGTAAATAAACGGGAAATAGACAATCAGAAAAATATAAACTGTGAAAAACAATAACAGTGAATTATAAACAATAAAAATTAATAGATAAGAATTATAAATAGTAAAATTTTTGTAGAATTAAGTAATATAGATATGTGACGCCGCGCGAGAAAAGGGACCTATCTAAAAAAAAATCAATTTTCATTTTTTTATGCTAAAAGGTAGCTTTGTAGTCGATCTTTCATTTAAAAAAATCAGAAATTGTTTCTATTAATTACCTATTGAGTTATTGACCATTAAGCGTAAGAGTTTACATTGGTCGCAATGTATTGCCGCAACTTCAAACGCAAAAAAAACCTATTGCGAAAAAAATCAATTTTAATTTTTTTATGCTAAAAGGTACCTTTTTAGTCGCTCTTTCATTTGAGAAAATTAAAAAATTTTTTCATTAAATACTTCTTGAGGTATTAAGCATGAAGCGTAAGAATTTAAATTGGTCGCAATGCCTTGCCGCAACTTCTAACGCTCGTCTTGTAAAATTAACGTCTCAGGCGATAGGTCCCTTTTCTCGCGCGGCGTCACATATAATTATGTTCAAAAGTAAATAAGTATTAAAAAAAAAAATAATAATAATAAAATATATATATATATATATATATATATATATATAATAATAATAATAATAAATAATACCCGAAATGGATTGCTTTGTGCTTCCGTTACCAAGCAGCACAAAGATACTGGTCCTACTTGGCTCAGTACTAAGATGACCATTACAGAACATCGTATAGGTATTTGATCGTGTTGGTAAGGAAATTGTGGTACCCTTTACTGGATATCACAGAATTTCTGAGCTGACCGGGTCAAGTACTTGAATAGCATTTGAGATACGCGGAAATGACGCCTCAGTACTTAAGAGATCAGGTATCCTCTCTGAGAAAAAGGGGATATGAAGCTCTTTTCCAAGAACAGGAAGACGCCTCAGAGAACACACAAATTTTGTGTGAAACACCAACGCCCGCAGCCGAAGATGGAAACATGAGTTCGAGGAAAACCAAAATTCATCTCAAGGTTTCCATTAAAATGGATAAAATCTCTGAAGGGAACAATGAACTCTCATTACTCTCAGAGAGTGTAGATCTCTGGACATTGAACTGTGCTGTGTATGAAAAAGCTGTGTCCTTACTTCGCAAAAGTAACAGAAAATCTGTTGCGGAACGAGTTGCTAAGACCTGCCAGCGAATCAAACAAGTGCAGATCAAGATCGGGATAGCTCGACGACATGCTTCTCAATTGCAGAGTGTGATTTCATATCTAGAATCAAATAGAACGTTTACTCCAAGTGTTTTGGAAATAGCCCAAACTCTTAAAAGATTGCATCACACACTAAAAAACTCAAAGTTGCAGACCATCAAGCAACACTGGATTGAGAAGATACGTTCTCTTGTCGTCATAAGGGAACGTTTAGAACGGAGGATGAAATGGATAAAGCAAAATAATATCTTTGCTACTAATCCTTCCCGCCTGTTCAGTGTACCATCAACAACCGTTGAAAGGCCTCCATGTCGCGTCGTGAAGAGATTGAAACTTTCTGGAGCAACATCTATGGGACATCCCATTCAGTAAACGATGAAGAGTTATCTTTGTCACTCTTTCGCAGCTTCTGTGTCAGCGTTTTCAGTAGATTTCATGACACAAGATTATTATATAAAATTATGTGTGGAACACGGGCGCATCAAGGGGAATCTCGACTCGTGTGAAACTTCACACGAGTCTCGATTCCCCTACAGATGCACCCTTGTTACACAAATAACTATTTTTTTTCAATTAAATTTTAGAATTCAATAATTTATAAAAGACTCAACAAATTACCCTCGTAAAAGTTTAATTAGTTTAAGATTTTATACATAAATTTTGATATGTCGAAGGTATTAATTTTTTTTAATCTATCCAGAGAAAAGTCATGTAAGTTCAAAAATGTCTACTCTTTTCACTGGCCGTTTCTGAAATTTGCATATGAACCGAATTTTATAAAGTTTTGATTAAATTTGATTAGATGTAGAATGCTGCTGTTAAATTTAATAAAGAAAACACTGATAATGAAACAATGAAAATATAATTTTTTTTCTTGCAAAAGTTGAATTAAATTATGTTGTATTTGTTTTATTTTTTTGTAAATATGTTTCTAGCATTTCTCAAGAAAGATATTGAATTACTGTTTATTTTTAAAATAATTCTTTAAAGTAATAATTATGTCATTTAATTTCAAAATTATCTTTTTTTAATATCAGTTTATGAGATGCCTTGTTAACGGAGAAATGTGCAGCCAAGAATACCAGCAGCTCCTAGGAGGAGAAATAATAAAGATTAAGAAGAGATGGAAAATGCACAAAAATTAAACAAATATACAAAGGAGAAGACCGTTATTATGGTACTTAACATCGCTGGCACATTTATAAGACGTCCACAAATAAATAAGAAACCATAACAAGGTATACAAATTATAAACAAATATATATGTTGTCATAGTGGTCCTTTTTTTTATAGAAATCGCCTATAAAGTTCGTAATTTGTTTAGAAAGTTACTTAAAGTCCGTAAAATCAATTCAGCAATCCCTGCTTCTTCAATGCTGAATAACAAAAATTGATATTTCAATATTGGAGTATAGTTTATAGTAAAAATTAGTATGAAAGACATTTTGCCCTCACTTTTGTAACGTTTAATGTGTTTTGTGTCCCAATTTCAGTGGAAACGAAACACTTGACTGTTTAATTTTAAAACACAAGTTTTTACAGTTCATAGCCTTAGATAATTGTGTTTTTCAATAAATTAGTTAACAATTTGCAATTTACTTCTTACAGATTTTTACATTGTGCCAAGGCTAAGGAGAACAATTGTCAAGCTCAAGGTAATATAAAAGCTGCAATTTTTAACGTTACAGTACCACACGCGGTGACTTGTTCGTTCAAAAAGGATAAGTGAGAGCAAAGAAGTAGAGTGTATGAAGAATGCAGAAACACGTGCACTGATCCGCTAATTTTATTTAGAAATGTGCAGGAAGCGTAAGTGAAAAATATTTTTGTATGTATTTTCTATACATGTTATGAATTTTAAATGTATTACAGAAAATTTTTTGTCAAAAAAATTTTATTCTGTCAATTGTAAATTCAAAATTTATTATCATGGTTCTAGAATAGTTTTAAGGTATCAATTACTTTCATAACAGCTATATATTTTTCGAAATCGTTATTCATTATTGCAGTGGTAGATCATGATAACTGAAAATAATTTATATAAAAGTTGTCAAAGATAAAAAACAATTACAATTTTTTGCTTTGTGTTATTGACAAATGTCTTATCTCCAATTTCAGGAAAAGCATTGGAATGAATCGTTGCCCTATAGTACTGTAAAACCCCGCATTAAGAGATGGGAAAGAGGATTCCGACCTTCTCCTCCTGACCACCTTGTAGACTTGCCAGACTGCTTAGAACACAATACTTGGAAGTCAAGAATGTGTTACACAATCAATAGGAAGCAGCCAACAATGGTCCACTGAGTTGTGACAACAAATGTAAGTGATTCGGAAAAATGTAATCATGTCATTTTCCACTCTCCTGATTTACTGCAAGTTATGTTACGAATTGGAGTGACATACATAGCTGCAGATGGGACCTACAAAACGATTCCCCATCTGAAGGGCTCCTATCAGCTGCTGACCGTAACTGCTTTTGCATTTGACAAGGTAGACATTTGGTATTGTAAAAAGTGTTAAGTTTGAAGAGTGTTAATATTTTTTAGGGATATATTATTCTTTTTATAAAGTTAAAACATGAGGGATTAAATTTCTTGATACGTTTCACCATTTTAGATCTTTAATAGAAATCTTTATGTTTAAATTCATAAGTTTTTTATAATATATTTCGATTACTTTCATGATGGATGGTTTTTAGAGGCCCATGATTCTTGTTATTAATTTTAAAAATTATTAGGTACATTTCTGGTTATTTTTCACTAATTAATAATATAACCACCATGCTTAAGAATAGCATGGCAGGCATTACGTCTCACATAGCTGGCTCCGGTAGTTGCACCTGTTTCAGAAAAATCCTGAAATAGGCAAAAATGGAAGAAGCACGAAGGCGCAATCGGCCGGGATCGACGTGAGTCGCGAGCATACAGAGCGTAGGCAAGGAAGAAATCCGTATAGAATCGAACTTTTTCGAATTTTGAAATTTAAATTGATATACTACTACAATATTAAATTGATATAATTTTTAATAAGAAGAAATATTTGATAAATTAAATCCAAAAAGTGTTGGCGTTGGAATTCTTTGAAGCGTTCCTAAGGATGATTGACTGGAATCCGAGAGCTTCCAGATCCTTTCGAAACCTATTAAATTTGATCTATTTTCAAATTTTTATTTCTATTTCGACATTTGAAATTTAAATTGATATAATTAATTATAAAAACAAATATTTTATTTTATTTTATTTAAATCCAAAAAACTCCGAGAGCTTCGGAACCTTTAAAAACCTATTGAATTTTTTAATTTTCAAAATGTTATTTCTAGCTCGACATTTTAAAAATTTAAATTGATATAATTGACTTTGGGCTTCTTCTGTGTAGCAATATGTCTTTTAACGATCACATTTCCGAAATAGTTTCAAACGCTATTAGATCTTTGGGTTTTATGGTGAGGAACGCGTCGATGTTTCACAGCATGAGAACATTAAGAGTTCTCTATTTTGCACTTGTCAGATCTATTTTAGAATATGCTTCGGTTATTTGGTCTCCTTTTTATACGTTCAACATAATAAGACTGGAGCAAGTGCAAAATAGATTTCTCCGCTTCGCCGCTCGCCAATTGAACCTGCCTTTTGACTTTTATACTCATGACTACGTTGACCTACGCACTCGAATGAATATTCCTTTGATCACGTCCAGACTCATTTACGTTAACATGCTGTTTTTTTTATAAATTATTAAACGGACACATTGATTGCCCAGCACTTCTAAGTAAGATAAATTTTCATGTACCTCAAATACTAACCAGAAATTACTTGTTGTACTTTGAAAATTTTCACAGAACTAATTATGAGAGGCAATCTTTGATTGATAGATTGAGCAGAGAAGTAAACCGCTCGAACGACGAAATTGACTTCTTCGAGAGTAGTATCTCTAGATTCGTGTCATTATTGCGTAGACACGTATATTAGATTTTAATTATTATTGCCATCCTAGCTACACGTCTTTAAAATAATGTAAATATATATAGTTGCGTTTTGTAACTTTAGGATAGTAGTACTTTGTACGAAAGGGCTGGTCCCGTATATTCAAATAAATTCAAATTCAAATTAATTATAAGAGAAAATATTTGATAAATTAAATAAAAAAAATCAGAAAGCTTTGGAGTCTTTTGAAACCTATTGAATTTTTATTATTTTTAGGGTTCCGTACACCTTCGGTGTTCGGCGGAACCCTTATGGCTAGACTCGTTCGTCCATAGCCAAAAACCATTCCCCCCCCCCCCTTAACTTATAAACTATTTGACCTAGAGGGCTGAAATTTGGTACACTCATGTATTTTCACGTGTAGATTGCACGAAAAATATAGAGAACATGATTCAAGGTCATGGCCTTGAATGTCAAGGAGAAAGGGCGTTGTCAAGGAGAAACTACAAATTTCCAACAAAAAAAATTTTTCTCTAACTTTAACATTATTTGAGCTAAAGGGCTAATATTTGCTACACTCGTGTATTTTTGCATGCAGAATATGGGAAAATTATGTTTGGAATTAAAATAGAACATTATGAGGTCACAAAAAAAAATTCAAAAATGACCACAAAGAGGTTTAGACTAGGGATTGTAATCCCGCACCTTTTGATGGCTTGCGGATCCCGCATAATATTTTGCGGGATCCGCAAAATTATGCAGTATTTTCCGAGTGGGAGGGGGTAATCTTTCTGGGTTTTACGGTACAACGCAAATTTTAGTAATTTTTTATTTAACAATAAATTAAAAAATTGTTGCTACTATCAGTTTCGATAGAGTTTTTTAAAGGTTTTTTGATTGGTGATATGTATATAAAAAAATAAAAATTTTTTGGTCAAAAATATATATAAATACCTCAATATTAATACCTCGAGTTTAAGCATGATTGGTTTAAACTTAAATATGAGTGTGTCTTGTTTACTTATCTTTTTTTACATCACCTAATGAATAAAGGGCAAACATTTGTCTATTGTTTACGACTATTTAAAATCTATAACGCCAACCAGTGTAGAAGCAAAAAGAGCGTTTTCAGCAGCAGGATTCATTTGTAGTTCCTTAAGAAGCAGGCTGGGGGACGAAACAATTAATATAATATGTTTTTTGAGATCATATTTTCAGTTAAATGAATAAAAAAATTACAGATTCTAATTATAATTTCCAATCTCAATAAATACCTATTACTTAAACATAAACACACATATTTTCTTTCTTGATTACAAAAGTGAGTCTAATTGTACAGTACAATAGTCTTTTTATTATTAACTTTTTTTAATAAAAATAGTTTTAATTTTTAAGTTCCTATCATATTAGAATTATCTAATTAACAGAATTTATTTATTAAATCATGCACTTACACGGAGAAGAAACCATGAACGCGGGAAAAATTCCAAAAACACTGCGGGATCCCGCGGGATTGTTACCGGATCCCGCAAATGATCCCGCGGGATTGAAAACTGTGCGGGATTGCAATCCCTAGTTTAGACCCCTATGCTAGAGATCACCTTAATTGTCCTACTGTACCCGTCAAACCAATAAAATTTTTATTTGTATACGCAGAATTTAAAAAAACGATATAAAACGCGATTGAAAATTGTTATCACTTTTTTTCAAAATAATTGAAAATTTATGAAAAAAACAAAAAAATTTTTTTAATCTTATACAAGGCTTGATTAAGGCTCCCACAGGACCTCTAATCAAGACTGTTATAAACCCTGAAACCCAATAAAAATTTCAGGGCCTCCCCAAAAAAAAAATTCTTGATTTTTATGTTATTTATATGAAATACAAGCCTGTACCCTTTAGCAAAAGTTTCATGTACTTGAAGGTAGAAGTATTTTTATAATCTGGACATTAAATTAATTTTCATAATCTGTAGGGGAAGGTGGTCCTAAACCGATCCCATAAAAGGCAAAAGCCAAAAAGGTGCCAAAAACTTGTTTCATTGCTGAGGTCAAATTTTTTTTCAGTAAAGGAATCATTTTTCCATGTTTCCATTGGTTGCCGAGGCTTTGGATATCATGAAGTGGGAGATACAGAGAGAAAATCGAAAATTAACGTTTTCGACAATCTCAAAAAGGGTGGTCTGAAACCGACCCCCTATTTTTATTGCAGGAAATAGCGAAAACAAACAAAATTTGGAACTTGTATTGTAATTTGAATTAAAAAACAACAAACTAGAATAAACTTAAATTACTTTTACTTTATTTAAATACATTATTTAAGGCCTTTTTCAGAATAAGAGTAAAAGAATTATCATTACAATAAAAAATGAGTGTTTTTAGTCTGATCTTAATTACAAGCTATATTATCTTAGTTTAATTATTGTTATTTTATTAAACTACATTTGTAGGTATTATTTGGTAATTAAAAATAATTTACTTACAATAACAATGCAAGAAAAGGGGGGGGGGGCTCGGTTTCGGACCACCCGCACTATTTTCACATAATGTCTTGCCGATCATTCATGTCAATGAAAGCGTTTGAATTTGAATATTGTGTATTAAAGTTGAGGTCACAAGCAACCAAAAAAACTTATACCTTAATTTTTCTAAACTCAATTCAACACTTGTAACTTAAATTCAAGATAGGTCAAAAACAAAAAATATTATTGCAAAAAACTAATTTTACGTAAAATTCCGAGATATAATATTACCAAGAGATTATTACTTATGGTCAAAATGTCAGAGTTATAAAAGTGTTCTTTTGATGATATTCACGATTTGTCTAGTAACACGATCTCTGAGAAACAGAGGGGGGTCGGTATGGTACGAGGGGTCGGTATAATACCATCCTCCCCTACATAAAAATATACAAATGTACCAAATTTTAGCCCGCTAGCTTAAGTAGCGTCAAAATTATGGGGAGAAAACTTTCTTTTTGAAAATTTGCAGTTTTTTTTTACAACGTTCTGATTGTCAATCCAGATAATGTTTGCTATAATTTTCCTGTAATCTACACGTGACAATACATATGTGTAGCGAATTAGAGCTCTCTGTTTGTTGATAAGGTATATCTTTGTTTCGTAAATGTACGGAACCCTACATTTTAGTACGGGTATTACTCGTACTTGTCCGATTTTTTTTTCTTTCTCGACTTTTCAGACTTAAATTGATATAAAAATAAAAAAAATATACTTGATAAATTAAATCCAAAAAGTCTTGACGTTGAAAATTTTTTAAGCGTTTCCAGGGGTGATCGACATGGACTTCGAGATCTTTCAAACCTTTTGAAATGTTTTGAATTTTCTTTAATTTCAGTTATTTGACATTTTTTTAAAAACTTTAATTCTTAATTTATTATTTGTGACGTGTTAACTGTTTAATCTTTTCCGTGGTACATTTTACAAAATTTTTTGCAAAAAATTCAATTTGATTATGAAAAAACAAATTTTTGTGCAAATTTCGTAAAAAAACATTCTTTTAAATTAAATAAGTAAACTATAAATTCACGTTATTGTTTGTATTTTATGAACTACTTTTATAAAATATATTTTATAACATATTTTTACTGGAAGAAATAACAAAATTTTTTTTCATATTTACAAAATTAGAGTGAAAATTTTTAAAAATTGCTTTTTTTGAAGATTTATTATAAAAAATTGTCTCTTTTTAAATATAAGTTGTTTATAAATGGGATTATTTGTACATTAACGATATTTTTACACAGAATTATGAAGATATAAATTGAATACAATCGAAAAAATTTAATTATAAGTCAAAATTTGAGTATATTTTTAGGCCCCAAAATAGCTTGAACCTTAAAAAATACAAACTGACATAAAAATGAAATTCGAGCTAACTTTTAAAAATCGGGCAAGTACGAGTTATACTCGTACCAAGTCGAAGGGTTCCGTACCTCTATAATTTTTTTAACTATATGAAATAGAGATTGAAATGCAATAGCAATTGTATATATATTTCAAATAACAAAGTCATTTTTCTATAACTTTATATACTAATATAGTTAAAATTATTTTAAAACTTATAACAAATAACAAAATTTTAATGCACTATATTGAATTTTTTATTTAATTTCAATGAAATCGGCAAATTACTAATAAAATAAAAAGTAGATTATATCCCCGGGAAAAAGGGTTTAGATATAATTAGATATATTTCAGATATCATCAGATATATTGTAGATATAATCAGATATATTTCAGATCTAATGATATATGATTTGATCTATTCAGATATAATCAGATATAATCAGTTATTTAAACATATATCTGCTTATATATATTTAGATATAATCAGATCTAACTAGATATATTTAGATATAATCAGATCTGATATTATATCTGTTTATATCTAGATAGATATCGCCTGATGTGAGGTCATATCTAACTAGATATATTTTAACATAGTCAAATCTGATATTATACCTTTCTATATCTAATTAGATATTGTCAGATATGAAGTCAGATATAATCATTTTGTTAACAGATTTAATCATACATAATATCAGATCAAACTATATCTAATAAAAAAATAAAAATTTTTGAAATTTGAAAAAGTCCAAACTATATTATTTATATATATTATAAATAAATTATTTTTTTATTAGATATAGTTTGATCTGATATTATGTATGATTAAATCTGTTAACAAAATGATTATATCTGACTTCATATCTGACAATATCTAATTAGATATAGAAAGGTATAATATCAGATTTGACTATGTTAAAATATATCTAGTTAGATATGACCTCACATCAGGCGATATCTATCTAGATATAAACAGATATAATATCAGATCTGATTATATCTAAATATATCTAGTTAGATCTGATTATATCTAAATATATATAAGCAGATATATGTTTAAATAACTGATTATATCTGATTATATCTGAATAGATCAAACCATATATCATTAGATCTGAAATATATCTGATTATATCTACAATATATCTGATGATATCTGAAATATATCTGATTATATATAAACCCTTGTTCCCGGGATCCCAAGTCAAATACTACAAACGATTTAAAAGGGGGGAGGCTCGGTCATTTTTTCGAATTTTCTTTAAAAAAATCGTAGGTTTTGGCTAGTAAACATTGTGAAAACCGCCTTTACAAAAGTTCTCTATGATTTCCTGTGATCTACACGTAAATCTACATATGTGTATCAAATTTCATCATCCTAAGTCAAATAGTTTAGAAGATTAGGGGGGGGGGGGGGGACATGGTCATTTTTTTGAATTTTTTTCAAAAAATCGTACTTTTTGGGTAGTAAACACTATGAAGACAGTCTTTACGAGAGTTCTCTATAATTTTCCTGTAATCTACACGTAAATCTACATATGTGTACCAAATTTCAGCATCCTAAATCAAATAGTTTAGAAGATTAGGGGGGGGGGACATGGTCATTTTTTTGAATTTTTTTCAAAAAATTGTACTTTTTGGCAAGTAAACACTATGAAGACCGTCTTTACGAGAGTTCTCTATAATTTTCCTGTAATCTACACGTAAATCTACATATGTGTACCAAATTTCATCATCCTAAGTCAAATAGTTTAGAAGATTAGGGGGGGGGGGGGGACATGGTCATTTTTTTGAATTTTTTTCAAAAAATCGTACTTTTTGGCTAGTAAACACTATGAAGACAGTCTTTACGAGAGTTCTCTATAATTTTTCTGTAATCTACACGTAAATCTACATATGTGTACCAAATTTCAGCATCCTAAGTCAAATAGTTTAGAAGATTAGGGGGGGGGGACATGGTCATTTTTTTGAATTTTTTTCAAAAAATTGTACTTTTTGGCAAGTAAACACTATGAAGACAGTCTTTACGAGAGTTCTCTATAATTTTCCTGTAATCTACACGTGAATCTACATATGTGTACCAAATTTCAGCATTTTAAGTCAAATAGTTTAGAAGATTAGGGGGGGGGCATGGTCATTTATTTCAATTTTAGGGCAAAAAAGTGGTTTTTGCTGGATTTCGGCATGTTCATGAGCTGGAATCGCGTTTTCCATATCATTTTCGTAAATCCAAGGTGAAATTACATATGTGGACTAAATTAGAAGACTTTAGCTCATATAGTTTAGAAGTTAGAAGGGGTGCGAAAACGGACACACATAGTGATTTTAATAGGGTTCCGTTTTACGGTACGGAACCCTAAAAACCCAGCGAGTGTTTTGCTATTGGTTAGGTATATTTTCAGAAAAAAATAGTCCGGTGCGGTTTGATTTTAAAAACCCGAAAATGGTCGCAGTGTTATTTTCGTCATTTTTCAGAAATATTCTTCAATATCGTAATTTCCATTATTTGAATTTGCAAAAATCTATAGTTTTAAATGACCAACAACAATGTAAAGTTTGTTCCGTGCTTAGGCGCGCGTTAATCTTGCTGGTATTTATATATTATTCAATTACATAAATAATAATTTTACATTAGAATATAGCACCTCTAAATTAAATTGTACTTCATTTCAGTTCTTTTTAAAAATGAGTGAGAAATCATCATTTAGGAAACGGTACTACTGTGATGGATCTAAAATTGTACATGAACGAACAATTCGACGATGAAAATTGGATATTCAATCTGATTCAGATAATCGTAAGCATGAACTTCATTTAAATTACATGCAGTGGAATCTCGATTATCCGAACTAATTCGGGCTGAAATTGGTGCGGGTTATCGAAAGTTTGGATAATAGCAATTTTAAGTATTTTTATTTAATTGCATTAAAACTATTCAACAAACGAACTGTAAGTCTATTTAATTTATTTATTTTAAATACATACATATTAATATATGTTTATATATATTATTATATTATTATATTGTATATTATTATATGTTTATAAAACATATGTAAAATTTAGTATTTCTATAAAGTTTGTTGGCAGTAGGACGTGTGTCAACACTAAAAATGTGCTGTGAGAATAAGAATGATGAATTAAATATCAAAAAAAAATTTTTAAATTCGAGAAGGTGAAAAAAGTTCGAGTAAAATGTTTTGCGGTTCGGATAACAGAGAGTTCGGATAACAGAGGTTCGGATAATGGAGGTTCCACTGTACATATTATAACAAAAGATTAGAGTATATAAGACATTTAAATATTTATTTTCTTATTAATGATTATTGAACAAAATTTTTTTTATGTCAGAATTAAAAGATATTTGATGGGGTCAAGGATGAACGAAGTAGATGGAAATCAACACTTTGTTGATGAAAATAAGGATATTTATATAGATATTTCCCAGCATGAATTACAAATGGAAGAGGCTGCAGGTAAAATTGACTTTTTTTCAGAAGCACTAATTATTGATTTTACTATTGGGGCGTTCCATAGCTCCGCGCACTGACGAATCATAGATTTTTCTTAAATTTTGAAATTGGATAGTATTTAGGGTGCTCAATAAGTGTACCAAAAAGTTTTGCAAAATTTTTAATATTTTTCAAAATATTTGCAATTAAAAAATTTTCATACTTTTTTTTCAGGAATTTTTATCTCGTTAACTATTAATCGCACAAAAAAATGTTGTTATTCAAAATTGTAGAGAAAACATTGAAATTTAATAATATAATTTTAAAAAATGTCTAAATTTAATTTTTTAACAATTTGTTTAAATAATAATTTTTTATTGTTGTTTTTTTATATGAAGATAGAGGTCGATTTTTTTTTTTTTCTTTTAAATATAGTTCATTATGTCCCGAAAATGCTCTGCAAATATAAAAATGGTGTTTTTTGATTTTGTCGAGAAATATTTTTTTGAAATTTCCAATATGTTGGTTCACCCGCGCGGCCTGCTCGGCAGTGCCAGAAGATTACTCTAACCATCGAAACAAATGATGGGTTGAAAGTTGTTATTATTAATATATATTTATGAAGATTTTTAAATTTGTCTTGTTTTGCAATAATTTGTATAAATTTACATACTTATTTTTATAAACATTAATAATCATTTCCGCACCACCCTTGAGGTAGAGTTTTTTAGTGCGTTTTTTTCCGTATAGAAATTTCTTTTTTCATTTAAAGATAAAAATAAGTAATAATAGAGTAATATAATTAAAATTTTTAAGTAACAATGATTATTAATTTTTAAAATATTCTACTAACATTATGAAAAAATGTTATTTTGAAATTTCTATACGGAGTGGATTCCCCAATAGGAATTTAACTATCTTGTCTAGACTTTGGATTTTCTTAGACATATTATGAGTTTATAATGTTATTATTAATGTCTTTTTCAACAAATTTGACAATACTAAGTTATAAAATACATAATTATTGTCGTAATTAGTTTTAAATCTTTTTTTAAATGACGCAATGTAAAGATAACACTTACGTTGAGTACTCTTTTTTTTTAGAATCTCTACTTTAAAATTAATTAGTGGAAAACATTAATAGCTCATTAGCGTAATAATTGGCCTTTAATGTAAAAGTGTCATTCAAAATAACTGTTATACCGAAAAAAGTCAGTTTTACTTCTACTCTTGAGGGAAGAATATCTTGTTCAAGATTGTTGAGTAAAATTTTCTTAGTGTTCTAAAAGTCATATTTTTGTTTCATTTCGTTCATTTTTTCAATATGCCAAACAAAAAGTTTTGTTGTAATCCATTCAATTTACCAGAACATAAATTTTATGTGAAAAATATTTCAAAAACCTATTCATCGCTGAAGGAAAAGCATCCAGGTTTAGGCGAATATATTTGTATGTTCTGCAAGCTTACGTTATCTAAAGGAAAAAAACCACCAGAAACATCCTATGTAAGTGATCAATCAACAGTTCATAATTTGTCTTTTAATAAGAATGATGTTATTCCAACTGAGTGTGCTTCTGAAACTGATAATAGATCTTCTCCTTTAATAAGTGAATATGATCCAGAATTTGTAGAATGTGATGTTGGGAAAGAAATGATGTTTCTAATTAAACAAAAATTAAACTCAACTTTAACTTTTCGTGAAAAAATTCATTGGTTAACAAGTACTCCATTATCCTGGGATATTGCAACGTTAAAAAATGAATTTAATATTAATTATAGAACAGCGGAATTTGCAAAGAATATTCAAAGACTATACGGTTTTGGATCATATCCACCGGCCAGAAAAATTGTAACTTTTCCCTTAAATCATATTAAAATAGTAATTAATTTTTATCTTTCTGATGAAATAAGTCGTATAATGCCAGGACAAAAAGATTGCGTTTCTGTCATTCAAGAAGATGAAAAAAAGGTAAGGTTACAAAAACACTTAATTTTATGTAATTTAAAAGAGGCTTATATTAAATTTAAATCATCTTATCCAGAAGTAAAAATAGGGTTAAGTAAATTTGCTAATTTGCGTCCCAAACAATGTGTTCTTGCTGATAGCAATGGTACGCATACTGTGTGCGTTTGTAAAATACATAAAAATTTCAAATTAATGCTAGAAAGTTTAAAAGTAATTTTTGATTATATTTCTGTAACAACCTATGAAGAAGTTTGTAATTCAATGATTTGTAATAAACCCACCAACGATTGTTATCTACAGGAATGCGATTTTTGTCCTGGCTTTAAGGAAATTGGTATTGAAATAAAGGAAGCTCTCAGTCAGAATAATATTATTAATATTACCTACCAACAATGGACTGATACTGATCGATCATCTTTAGAAACAATCACGCAGGAGGCAAACCCGTTCATTAAAGCCATGAGATCAAATGCAGATACCCTTCTGGTCCACAATTTTACAGCAAAGAAACAAAGTAATTTCTTAAAAAACCTTAAATCTAACTTAAAAGAGGGCGAATTGATTGTAATTGGTGACTTTTCTGAAAACTTTACATTTTTAATTCAGAATGCCATTCAAAGTTATCATTGGAATAATAGTCAAACGACGATTCATCCTTTTGTAATTTATAGGCGAGAACGTGGTGATAATAATAATTTAAAATTTGAAAGTTTTGTATTAATTTCAGAGAGCACTGATCACGGTCAATCTTAATATATTCTTATATTATATCTTAATATATTAATCTTAATATATCTCAATATATTTGTAATTTCTGACACTATTGAATTTATTTTTCAATTGATATCCATAAACGATTCTCTGACGATTATTTAAGACATAATTTGTTGTTACTTTACTGAGTTATATAATTAAAAGAAAGTTTCTTTAACTGTAGCCGGACTTACCCGATGAACTTCTGAGGGTTAGTATTTTACTCCTCATATTTGTCCTTATGTATCTCTTAATTAATATGTTTATTTTATTATTGGAAGCATTTTAAGTGTTGACAAATACACTGAGAAAATAAGCCTCTAGCCAGTTTCTAGGTTAAGGGACTCTGAACAAAACACACAAGATACCGGCGATCACAACCAAATTTTAAGGTTAACAGTAGCATTTAATCTGCTAATAATAAACAAAGAGATTTGCAGGTGATATATTAACTACCTCTCTCTGCTAAATTTAATCAAAAATTGGTTATATTTAGTCAACTTATTTTCTTAGTGTAGTTTGTCTTTACCATGAAACAATTTAATTATTGTTCTTGAAATATTTACACAATTTATTAACCAAAAAGCTTAAGGGTCCGGGGCTGCCCGACTTTCCCCTACTCTTTAATAATTAAATAAAATATTTAAAATATAAGAAATCTTGTCACGCCGCGCCTAAAAAAACCTAGCATCTTGTTTTTGAAAACAAGAAAAAGCTATCAAAACATAACCTCCACTTCTGACAGTTCTATAATGGATTATCTACTGTTGGAACTCACACTGGTTCATAAAAAGTGCCTGAATAGTTACAAATAAAAAAAATTAACATTTCGAAGTGGCATATATTATTTCTTAAACCTCGAATTTTGATAATAGCGGACTTACGACCCCTAAAAAATGTGTATTTTTCACGAAAACTATAAATATATTTCGGGTTAATTTTGTTTAAGGATCAAAAACGGTTTTCTTCATATTTCTACACGATAATTATGTATATTCTATCAAAAAAACTTTGTTAGGTTACCTTATTTTATTCCTAATATCTTATTATAATAAGCTGAATTAAAATTTTAAAACAGTTTTTTAGAAAATTCAGATTATCTACTGTTTAACATTATCTACTGTAGGGTGTTCTCCCCTATATAAATATATAATTTTTAAATTCAAATTCAATTATTTGTTTTTTATACACTGAGAGACTTTTAATTACAGTTCTTGCTTTTTTCAATTTCTATATTTGTAATAAAACGTAAGAATTTAGGGATAATCGAGGTTCGATCATAATAGTTCTTTTAAAAAAAAGAGATTGTGTTACCTTGTTCTTTATTATTGTAATTTCGTGAAAAAAAAATTAATATATATAATTAGAATTAGTATTATTTGAGGTTAGAAAAAAGTAAATGTGAAAAAGCGATATTAATTTTTAACACATTTTGATCTATTTATTATGGCATGTCTAAAATTTTATTAGACTTTTTCTAGGACAGTTTTTCGAGCAGCCATATGTCTCATGAGCTATTCTACCACTTCACAATATTTATTCAAAAATATATTTAAAAAAAATCGGTCTTCAGAAAAATTTCGTATCATCCGGAATACGGAACACAGAATTTAATTATTATTACCATTTTCACTTCAATTTAGTAAAAAATCACTTCTCAAACCACATGAAACTTTTGCTAGTTAGTATATAAGGAAAGTTAAAAAGACTCTTTTCTAGCGACGCGCGCGATTATTCGATGTCATCGAAATGTTATATGTTTGTAGCTTAGGATTAAAAGTGTGCGTAATGTAGATATCGTAGTATAGGTTGTTCGTTACACAGATTTCATCAAATACCACTATAAAGATACAGAATACTTGTAATTATACAAATATCAAAGACGAACTTGCATCTGTAGTATCTCTGACCTGTCAAACAAATACTGCCATCTTTCTTTTTACTGCGCGCGCACCCCATGATTCTAAGTTTCTAACACGCGTTTCATAATTCTTGCAATTCTTTATTTTCATCTCTCTTAAATTCTTTAGAGGTAATACCCTGTAGCCCGTACTACAGGGTTATGCGGGGGTGGCGATGTTCTGCCGACCCGCTAAAAACACACCCTTATTTGGGGACCTTAAGACCACTCCCGGCTAGCACTTTTCGCGCGTATCGCCATCGGGAGTAGTCTTATATCCCCTCCTCTGTCGCCAAAGCGACTTTCTCCCTTATTCTACGGGACCTCCATTCTTTGGCGACGATCGAGATCTTTGACCCTCATAACATAATGTATGAAGGTCTCGATGGTTCGCCAATCCTCGGGAGAGCGAGTCATAAGCGGGATCATGTTCTCTGGTGTAACCTTGCGATTAACACCAGTAAACATAACCTGCCTCTCCGCGTCCCAACGCTTACAGCTAAAGAGTGTGTGCTCTGGGTCGTCCACTGGGAACTTGCAGTACACACACCCCGAGCTATCGACTTTTTTAAATCGCTCGAGATAGGAGCCGAAACACCCGTGCCCTGTGAGAGCTTGGGTTAAATAGTAGGAAACCACTCCGTGCTTCCTACTTATCCAGGTGGCGAGTGTAGGTATCAGCCGATACGTCCATCGGCCTGTCTCCTCCCCGCTCCATCGTTCTTGCCATCTGTCGACGAGTCTGCTTCTCGCATCTCGGCGACTTTGGTCCTTGCTGGGTCTATTATCTTCCGTATATGCGGAAGAATTTCTCTTCTTGAAAAGGAGGAAAACTTCCTCCCTTTCTTGTGCCAAAAGATCTGCCGGCGGGACGCTGGCAAGGACCTGAGCAGCACACGTCGGTACTGTCCGATAGGCCGAAATGATACGTGTAATAACACTTCTTTGCGCGGACAGTATCCTTTTACAGATTGTTTTACTTCTGTCATTTCGCATGGTAGGAGCCCATACAGGTGCTGCGTATAGCAGCTTTGAAAGGGCAACACTCGCCACCAGTCTCCTCTTTGCTTCAGAAGGCGCACCAATGTTCGGCATTAGACGAGCTAAAGTTGCCGAACACTGTTCGGCCTTCCGACATGCTACGGCTATATGGTGTTTAAATGGTATAACCACATCTGTCTGTGACTAGCAGCGCTTCGGTCTTATCCAGAGCCATTTGGAGGCCTCTGGCCTCCAGCCAGCGCTTTGCCCGTCTCAGACATTCGTTCACTAATACGCTCAGGGCTTCTACAGTTTCAGCAGTGCATACGATCAACGCGTCGTCCGCGAAGCCGATGATCACCGCGCATTTAAGTAGACCCATTCGCAAGAAGTCGTCATACGAGACATTCCATACGAATGGTCTTATCCTCGAGCCTTGGGGGGCACATCTCTGCATCTCCTCTTTCAGAGTGCAGGTGTCACCCTCGTATATTACCCACCTGTCGCTAAGATAATTATCCATTATCCGCAACAGGTATGGCGGTATTCCTTTGTTTCTCATCGACTTGATGAGATCTTCCCATCGCGCGGTATTAAACGCGTTGCGTATATCAATGGCTACCAACGCGCAGAAGCCCTTTTTCTTCCCTGGTCCCAGTTGGTTTTTTCCTTCTCTGGCTAAGTCCACCGCCTTCTGAATAGCGTCTACTGTGGACAGGCCTTTGCGGAAACCAAATTGGTTGTCAGACAGACTATTCCCTCCGGTCAAGTGAGATTGCATTCTCTGCAGAACCATGTCCTCTTGAAGCTTACCCATCGTATCTAACAGGCATATAGGCCTGTAGGATG
Source organism: Ganaspis brasiliensis (assembly GCA_037103525.1). Lineage (NCBI taxonomy): Eukaryota > Metazoa > Arthropoda > Insecta > Hymenoptera > Figitidae > Ganaspis > Ganaspis brasiliensis. The sequence goes on from JAZKLR010000427.1 coordinate 345,268, forward strand.
AGACTTTATTTAGAGGTTTGTCTCCTTTCCTTAGGAGGACCAGCCTCTGCCTTTTCCAGTCGCGGAAAAACTCTCCTCTCTTTAGGCAGCTGTTGTAGCATTCTAAGAGAATCTGAGGTGAAGCAACGATCACTTGTTTAAGGATCTCGTTGCTTATCCCATCGATTCCAGGCGCGTTGCCTGGCTTCAACCTGCTGCCTGCATTCTGCAATTCTGTAAGAGTGAAGAGTTGATCCTCACCGACTTGACAGTCACTCCAGTCCATCCTAGGCCATGGTTCTGCTGGAGGAAACAAGACCTTTATAATTTGCCGGACCCAATCGGGGTTGTCTAGACCGGGGGTCTTTTGCCTCGATAACAATTTCTTGGTAACGATTTTATAAGCCAGACCCCATGGGTCATTTTCGACGTCACCGATTAGGTTCTTCCAGCTCTTTCTTTTTGCAGCGCGTATCTCCTTCCTGAGGATTGTCTTGGCCTCTGTATATGCCTCCTTCAGCAGAGGATCTCCGTTTGAACGGTCATATCTCCTTCTTGCTTTGAGGCATGCCTTTCGCAAAGAGGCCAATTCCTCTGACCACCAGTATACATTTCTTCTTCTTGGGGTTGTGCTTCTACAACGCGGCATAGACGCGTCGCATGCGGTGACAATCATATTTCTCACCGTCCGCACCTCCCCGTCCAGAGTGTTCGGACTCTTCACCCATCCCAGCTCCTCAATGAGGCGGGATTCTTCTAGGGACCGGCCGAACTTCTCCTTGTTAAGTTTCTCAATGTTCCACTTTGGGCCGTTCTCACGAAGAACTCCGTGGTTCCTGGCCCTCAGTGTGTTTCCCCTTGAAACTGTAAACTCGATATACTGGTGGTCGCTGTGAGTATAATCCTCCAGGACGCGCTAATTTTTCATACTTTTATGCAGGGGGATCGATGTAATCGTGAGATCAATGATTGATCCCTGCCCGTTTCTCCTGAAGGTCCAAGATCTCCCCTGGTTCGCAACCATCAGGTTGTTCCTGCAGATCATTTCTCCGACCAAGATTCCTCTTTTATCGAGCCTCGTCTCACCCCATTCTGGTGACTTAGCATTAAAGTCACCTGTAATGAGGGTATCCAACCTGGATTCTCTAAGGCTGATTTCGAGGTCATCAATCTGATCTTCGAAGGCTGACAGTTGATCGTTGGGTGAGAAATAACAGCTATACATACGTATGCCTGCCATTTCCACCCACACGAATCCACTGCTCGTCTCCAGAAACTTATCTGCCCGCAACTCGGAATTGCAGATCTGTATGGCTGCTCTTCCAGATTTATCCTGAAACCAGGGAGCGAGATCGTTCTTTCTGTTCTGTTCAGTGCAGAACAAGACATCGATCTTCTTCTCCCTGGCGGTCTGCATCAGGAGGTCTTGGGCCTCCTTGCACTTATGCAGATTGATCTGCAGAAACTTTAGGCTTTTGCCTGTTTAAGCTTCTGCAGTTCTGGTTTATGTACCGGACAAGATGTGCTGCCGGCCCAGTGCTTCAGTTCAGTTTTGCCTAAGTCTCCGCAAGTGATGCACTTGGGCTCCTGAACCTCACAGGTTTTGGCCTGGTGACCGGCGCCGCCGCATCTCCGATAGTTTTTGATTCTGTCGGGGCCTTTGCAGGTGCGAGTCGGGTGGCCGTATGCCATACACCTTTGGCATCTGACGGCTTCCAGGTGTTCACGGATTGGGGCGTTAATCCACCCAACCCGTATTTTTTCTATCTTTAGCAGAGTATTATACTCTGTCTCAGGGAGGCGTACCAACGCCAACATTGATCCGCGAAGTCGCGAGACAATGCTGACGGATCTCTCCGGGTTGGCACCGCCGAGCTTTTCATTTAGGGCCTCAGCACCATCTAAAACGTCTTTTCTTAAACAGTGTATTAGTTTTTATAACCACATCTCGATTATCCCTAAACTCTTAAATTTTATTGTACATAATAATAAGCAATAAAGCAGATATTAAAATCAAAAGTTTCTTAGTGTATTTATTTCAAATGCTGTTGTAAATTTAAACATCATTTCACATGACTAATGTAAAACAACAATTATATTTTCTGTCTGTAACATTTAATTAAACATTATTTTGTGTGGAATATCCAATAAGAATTATTGTACACGAAATTTTGAACAACAATAAATTATCATGCACTGAAATTTTTTCTACTTTCTGGTTATTAGCTATTTGATTAGCTAGACTAAGATTTGGCTAACGACCTGATTTGTTTATAGGTCTAGGACATATACATGTAAACAAATTAGTAAAGACAATACTGGAGCGAGCTATTGGAACAAGTTAACTGGAAGTAAAAAAAATAAAGAAACTGGGCTAGAATAAGATATAGTAATATTGGCAAGGCATTTAAAAAAGGGTTATCGGGATTGGAAGTGTAGGCTGTGTTCATGAGAGGATGCTACTTTAGAGCTTTTATTTATTTGTGGAGAAGTATTATGGGGTCAAGAAGAAAGTTTTATGGAATATATAAGTGCATGAAGAGGAGACAGGCAGGAAGGTAAGTTAAAAAGGCATTTAATTGATACGCTAAGAGGTGATGTAATAAATTAAATTTGTGAGTTTATAAGTGTGATAGAAAAAGGGATTAAAGGTGAGGGGAATATAATAAAAATAAATTTTATACTATTACTTTAGCTTTTTTTACCCTACAATTTATACCAAAAAGGCAAAATAAAGTTTTTTTTTGTTTGTTGAAACATATTGATAATTGATCAAATTTATTAACGTAATCCAAAGCATAGGTTGTATTTTTATAACACGTTTGAATGTGAATAAAATTTGTTTGGATTTTATTGCCTTTTCATTAATTTATTTTTTATAAGATTAATATAAAATGGTTATTTTTACGTACTTGGGGCGCAGCCATCAGCATATTCATATGTTATTAACGCAAAGAATAAAAAAAATGTTAAAAAACGAATCATTGTATATGTCTTGAATAATAGTAACTCTTTTCCAATAAAATGTGAATCGCTTATTGCTTTAAAGCTTAACTTGAAGATTAGAGTATTTATACTGAATAAATAATTGCACTAAAATTATATAAAGTGTAGGTAATATATCTCTTCAATTAACAGTTACTTTAGCACAAATATCCACTCTAAATAATTGTTTATTTTAAATCGTGATGATTATGTATTTAAAAATAATTGATAGTATGACGTAACTGGTATAGCAAAATGAGTGAAAGATATCGAGAAAATAATCGTAAAGTTATAAGAAAATAGTAAATTGTTTTGAGAAAATAAAAATCTTTTAAGAAATACAGAAATAATAGTGAAAGTAAAAAATTTAGGAAATAAAATGTCAAAGTGTTTCAAAAGATTTTTAAATAGCGAAAAAATCTATAAAATTAAACAGATGGAAAATAGTCTAAAAATCTAAACATTGTGATCATGATTTTAAAAATTAGAAAATTTTAAAAAATGGACATTTCGTATAAAATTTTTGTTTGAGGTGACAGCCCCTTATGCTTTTTGGCATTTTTCTTGTTTGCATAGACAAAGTTTTTAATGCACATTTGAAGAAAAAAAACGAATTTGTTTTTCTTCTACACATACCATGTGATTTTGTGCCTATAAAAAAGTTTTGTTACAGTTTTTTCTTAAGTTAGTAATGTTATTTTAATTTGTGATTTAGAATAAGTACACTGAAAAAAATATGTTTGTCAAAATCAACTATTTGTCTATAGTTGAAGCTATTTTAGTTAAAATGACAAGGATTCCAAGTTAAGCTTGCAACCGAAGCGGAGTTAGTTCTAATATATTAAACGTGTTTGTTTGTAATTATTAAAAACGGGGGAAAAAATTGTGAATCAGCTAAAAATTTACAATTTTCGATAGTGCAAATGAGTTAAGCTTTGTTATGTTTGTTTGTTTATGAAAAATGAAAAATAATAATTTTTAAATGCCTTGTACGAACAGTGGCGGATCCAGACTTGGTTCCAGGAGGCGGTTATACATTAGAGAGAAAGAGACAACACTATAGTGTTGTCTCTCTCTCTCTCTCTCATGCAAATCTAAGTTAGCTCCAGAAGGGGTCATGATCCCCATGACCCCTCCCCCGTGGATCCGCTACTGTGTACGAAAACTGTGAACGACACCCTTTTTTCAGTGAACGACATAGCGTCGTGGACAGTGAACGACACCTATTCTTATTTGTTAAATATATTTATTTCTGAAAGTAGAATAAGTTAAAATGTTTAATATTTTAACAATATCGAACATAAACTAAAACATTTTCTTGATTTCAAATGAAAAAATATAATATATTTATAGAGAAGACTTCTTCTTAAGGATGTTGCAAAGGGAGAATTAACATAACCTCAAAAATACATATCCAGTCTGCGTATAATTACGACACCTAGCCAATTTTTTCAGAAATAAAAAATGTAATTAAAAATATGACCATGTGCCCATATTTTAAATTTTATGCAGATTCTAAAAAAATTTGACATTTTAGAAATAATTATGTATTATGTTATATTTATCCATTTTTATTCCTTTGAAAGGATGAGTTTCTCATTGGATATAATGTTTGCTTTCCGCTTAACAAACAGAATAAATTTAAATTTAAGTAAATTAATAATAATTAATTAATTCAATCATTTATATTTATTTAAATATAAATATTTTAAATTTAAAAACTGTGAAAAAATCACGAAATCGTGAAAAACATTGTTTACTGTTTTTAAAACAATAATTAAAAATCGGGCAAGTTCGAGTTACACTCGCACTAAAATCGAGGGTTCCGTACACAAAACAAAATAATTTTTAATATATTTGATACTATTAAATATATAATATATAAATATATTATACATATTACATATAATATAATGAATAAAATAGAATATATAATGAATTTTTTATAAAAAATGGACCACCCTCCCCCCCTATCTTCCAAAATATTTTACTTAGAGAGTTCAAATTTTGTACAGGAATGTATTTTCAGGTGTAAATAACATAAAAATTATAGAGAACGTGATCGTAATTGCATTTTTAACGAAAAATCCAGAGATTTTAGCAAATATCCATAAAAAATACTCAAAAATCATTTTATTTCCTTAACAACGCTATGATCAACTTCTACAATCATGTTCTCTACCATTTTTCTGTAATCTACACGTGAAAATACATTTGTGTACCAAATTTGAACACTCTAAGTCAAATTGTTTGGAAGTTATGGGAGGGGGGATACGGTAATTTTTAAGCATTTTTTTTAAATCGTTGGTTTTTGCTTAAAAACACTATGATAACGATCTGCAACAAAGTTCTCTATAGTTTTTCTGAAATCGATATGGCAAACTACATATGTATACCAAATTTCAGCACTCTAAGTATAATAGTTTGGCAGATATGGAGGTGGCATTGTACACTTTTAATGCATTTTTGCTAAAAAATGACCGTATCCCCCCCCCCCTTATCTTCCAAACTATTTGACTTAGGATTCTGAAATTTGGTACACACATGTAGATTTACGTGTAGATTACAGGAAAATTATAGAGAAAGTGATGATTATAGCACTGTCAAAGTTATAACACTAAATTATGGCCCATATGTTAAAAAAATGCTCAAAAATATTGTTATTTCCTTGACAACGCTATGGTCAACACATACAATCATGTTCTCTATAATTTTCCTGTAATCTATACGTGAAAATACATTTGTGTACCAAATTTGAACTCTCTAAGTCCAATAGTTTGGAAGATCAGGGGGGGGATACAACCATTTTTTAACATTTTTTAAAAAAAATCTTTTTTTTTTAGCTCAAAAACGCTATGATAACAGCCTGCAACAAGGTTTTTTATAGTTTTTCTGTAATCTACACATCAAACTACATATGTGTACCAAATTTTAGTACTCAAAGTACAATAGTTTGGCAGATAGAGGGCAAGAATGATACCCCTAGAATCATCTCCTGAAGGCGATACGTCAGTGAACTGGCTCTACCTGGGAGTGGTCTTAAGGTCCCAAATAAGGGTGTGTTTTTAGCGGGTCGGCAGAACATCGCCACCCCCGCATAACCCTGTAGTACGGGCTACAGGGTACCTGAAGGCAGGTTTTCACATCCTACGCGAAAAAAAAAAAAAAAAACCCTAGAATCATGTTCTCTATAATTTTCCTTTCATCTACACGTGAAAATACATATGTGGGCCAAATTTGAACTTTCTAAGTCAAATAGTTTGGCGGCTAGGGGGGGGGGGGGGAATACGATTTTCGACAAAGTCTTGCCAATAGGGTTCCGTGCGTACACTTGTGGTGTACGGAACCCTAAAAATGAAGAAAATGTCTCACGAAACGTATTAAAATAATAAATAATAATTAAAACATATCAATTCTTCCGATTGGAAAATTGACAACAAGAAATTCTTTAAACAATTTTTGAAAATAATAATTTTTAATTTTTCTTATAAATAGTTGTTCTGATCTTGAAAATGTGCATAAATGAGAAAATACTAGAAATGTTTAGCCTTCTATTTTTTGTTCAATATACTGAAAAATTAGCAACAATGAATTATTTAAACAATTTTAAAAATTATATGTTTACCTCTTTCATATAATTAAATGTTTTGCTTAATAAATTTAACAACTGAGAACAAAATAGAAGTCTCTAGTCGTAATAATAGATTGAACAGTTAACAATATTAAATTCTTTAAACAATTTTAAATATAATAATTTTCAGTTTTCTCATATAATTAAATGTTCTATTCTTAATTAATTACACAGTTGAGAAAAAAATGTAAGCCTCGTTATGTATTGCATATTGAATAGATTTTTAAAATAATTTAATAAATTTTTATATTTAGCATTTGCAAATTAACTATTACCATCATTGATAACAATAACACAGCCCTGCATCGGTTTTGTCGAATGAATGTGATCAAGTGTTTCCGAAGGGAATTTTTGCGCTGAACACGAATTTGAAGTCCAAAATGTTGCATCACGTCAAGTTTTCGAAAAAAGGGGGGTTGAAACCCTAAAAAATAGCGTTTTAGGCAGTTTTTGAAAAATCGTAGTACCAAAATTATAAGTGTCAAAAATATCGCTCTTATCAGAAATTAAAGCTTGAAATATGCTCTTTTAAATGAACTATGAGCGAAATTAATGGCATCAACCCTTAACGAAGGGGGTGTGTTTTTTATAGGGTGTTTTGAAAAAATTATTAAACAGAACTACCCAAGTAAAAAACACCGATATTCTTGCAACTTAATAAACTACAAAAATAAAGAAAAATATTTAACACGTGTTTTTACCCTTAAAACTCAAAAAACACTGTCTTGATTAAAAAGTGTTTTTTTTTTATTCTTAAAACGCAAAAAACATCCTTATTGTCAAAAAGGATGTTTTTTATCCTTAAAACGCAAAGCAGTTTTGAAAAAAACACTTGTTAAATATTTTTCTTTACGTTTATAGTGTAAGTTGCAAGAATATCCGTGTTTTTCACTTGGGTAGTTTTGTTTAATAATTTTTTTCGAAATACCCTTTAAAAAACACACCCCCTTCTTTAAGGGTTAATGCCATTAATTTCGCCCATAGTTCATTTAAAAGGGCATATTTCAAGCTTTAATTTCTGATAAGAGCGATATTTTTGACACGTATAATTTTGGTACTACGATTTTTCAAAAACTGCCTAAAACGCTATTTTTTAGGGTTTCAACCCCCCTTTTTTCGAAAACTTGACGTGATGCAACATTTTGGACTTCAGATTCGTGTTCAGCGCAAAAATTCCCTTCGGAAACACTTGGTCACATTCATTCGACAGAGAAAAAGTTAAGATTTGCAGGGCTGTGTAATTTGTGATAATGCAATATTTAAATAATCATGAAAAAATAATTCAGTTGTCAAGTTTTCATATGGTGTCGTTCACTGAAAATTGAGAAACTTATAGAAATCAGTGAACGACATCCCCCTATCGTTCACTGTCATTGGGGAAAATTATATGGTCAGTGAACGACACCCAAATAATTCAAGAATTCACATTGCTTACAGTATTTTTGAAGTCTCACATTATTAATTACACTTGTTTTAAAGCAAATTATGCAAACCTGACCTATTAAAACAGTTGTGTTTAAAAAATAAACTTACTTTTGGTTTACTGGTGTTCTTGTCATTTTCGTAAATTTTGATTGGAAAAACGAAACACACCTAACCTCATTTTTAAAAAACTGAATTTCCTTGATTATTTTTAATTATTATGTATTGGCATTAGTTTAAAAGTTTCGTAATGAACCATTTTTCTCATTTTAATAAAATACAATGTATATTAATGTGTAAATATGTTAATAATTAACCTTTTTTACGACGGGTGTCGTTCACTGTCTGGGTGTCGATCACTGTACCTGTTCTCCTAGAGAGAGAATTAATAATAATGAAAAGAAATAAAAAGGTCTTAAAAAAATAGGTAATATTCTTACTTTCTAAATCTGAATAAGTCAAAATTTGGATAATCAAATTAGTAGGGTCAGTTTTGACTGCTAAATTCGTTATTAAATCACTTTCTGCAAAAAAAACCGGGCAGGTAAGAGTTACACTCATACCAAGTCGAAGAATTCCGTACCTCTCTAATTTTTTTTCAATTATTATATGAGGTAGAGATTCAAAATTTTCCACTAGGAAACCATTTTTAAAAATAATTTATATTATACACTTAATAAAATTTTATTGATACAAATTTTTTTAACTACAAGCCAAAACTTTAGCGGCTGGGGGGTCAGGGTCATGTTTTAAATATGTTTTTAAAAAATAATAAATTAACCAATTATTATTAAATTTTTTAATTAAAGAACACGAATATTGGCTCGTGAATTCTATGAAGAAAACACACTGCATACCGCCTTTACAGAAGTTCTCTATAATTTTCTTGTAATCTACACGTAAATCTACATACGTGTACCAAATTTTAGTATCATAAGTCAAATAGTTTGGAAGATTAGGGAGGGGGGATATGGTCATTTTTCAAATTTTTTTCAAAAAATCGTAGGTTTTGCCTAGTAAACACTATAAAGACCGCCTTTACGAAAGTTCTCTATAATTTTCCCGTAATCTTCACGTAAAACTACACACGTGTACTAAATTTTAGCATCACGAGTCAAATAATTTGTTTAATTAGAGGGAGGGGGGTAGGGTCATTTTTTTGCATTTTAAGGCAAAAATTGTTGTTTTTGCTGGATTTTGCCATGTTCATGAGCTCGAATCGCGTTTTTCATTTCATTTTCACATATCTAAGTTTAAATTAAAATTTTAATTTAAATGACTTAAAACATGTATACTGTTCAAAAACTTTAATCTTTCAAATTTTAAATTCATTCAATTGCAATTAAATAACGAAAAATTCAATTTATTCATATTTTAAATGATTAAAATTTCAATTTCATTCGATTTTTAAAATGGTTAAGAACAAAGATCTACTTTATATTGTTCAAATTTTTATAACTATGTTATAACTATGTTTGTTGACATAATTGAGGCAATTGGTGCAAAACCGCACAAGTCCATTATTTTCGAAAATCACTTTTTTATGGGAAATTTATCATTAGGTGAAGCTCTACGACCTACTAAAATATTACATAAGTTACAAAACTCTAAACCCTATAAAAAAAAAACAAATTTTCGTTTCGTGCAGAAAAAACAAGTTCACTCTCTAAATTTAAATAAGTGAAAATTCACTTATTCAATTTTAGAGAGCATCATTCCAAGTTGCGCACAAAGATGCGCAATGGATGAAATAATATTTACTTCTGATATTTTTGACATGTTATAGAAGTTGTTAAATAATAATTTATATTTAACAGTTTATAGGGGAGGGTGGTACCATACCGTCCCCTCGTACTATACCGACCCCCCTCTGTTTCTCAGAGATCGTGTTACTAGACAAATCGTGAATATCATCAAAAGAACACTTTCATAACTCTGACATTTTGACCATAGGTAATAATCTCTTGGTCCAATTTTATCTCGGAATTTTACGTAAAATTAGTTTTTTGCAATAATATTTTTTGTTTTTGACCTATCTTGAATTTAATTTAAAAGTGTTGAATTGAGTTCAGGAAAATTTAAGTATTAGTTTCTTTGGTTGCTTATGGCCTCAACTTTAATACACAATATTCAAATTCAAACGCTTTTATTGACATGAATGATCGGCAAGATATTATGTGAGAATAGTGGGCGTGGTCACCCCCTTTTTTCTTGCATTGTAATTGTAACTAAATTATTTGTAATTACCAAATAATACCTGGTCGTTTCCATTTCAATTCAAACAGGCTATGTATGTTAAAGTCAGGGAATCATTTCTCATTGAAATATATTGTTTTTCAGACAATTCTAGACGACACATTTTTTTCTGATTTGTCGAAAAAAATTTTTTAACGAAGTTATGCGGATTTCAATTTTTTAAGTTGAAAAGTGAGATTACAAGAAAATAACATTAAAATTTTTTAAAAATATTACATCTTTTTTGCTATTGTATACATTAAAATGAATCTTTCTTTGTCTAATTGAGGCTTCCATGTTCTTTTAAATTCCATAAGAGAATTTAAAATATTTTCATATTTAACAAAATGGCGGCGTTTTTTCGAAAAAAAAATAAAAATCAGATTTTCTCAAAAACCCCACCGTTTTTTTCTCTCAATTTTTTTACTACTTTCTGGAAGTAAAATGATTATTTTCTATAAGAATTTATTGGAGTCCCGCTTCCTGGGGAGAAATAAAAAAAATTCTTTTTAAGAAAAGAAAATTCAAAGTTTTTTTAAACCCTCTACTAGATACAACAAAAGTTTAAATAGAAAAAATGTTCCTTTTAAAAAGTAGAGTAAAAAAGTCTCGTAGCTTTTACCTCTAACTTGTGAATCTTTCGGATTATTAATTATAACACAAATTAAATCCATAAATTTTGAATTATGGCAAGTATTATTTATACTTACAAAAATTCAAAACATTTTCTCTCCATTTTTTTACTACTTTCTAGTTTTTATGGTTATATAATTTATAAGAAAAATTTTTGCATTTTTGCAAGTATAATATTTACTTCTAAACATGCAAAATTTTTAATAATTCGAAAGATTTGCAAGATAGACATAAAAGTCACAAGACTTTTTTACTCTACTATTTACTAGGAACATTTTTTCTACTTGAACTTTTGTTGTATCTAGTAGAGGGTTTAAAAAAACTTTAAATTTTCTTTTCTTAAAAACATTTTTTTTTTATTCTTCCCCAGGAAGCGGGACTCCGATAAATTCTTATAGAAAATAATCATTAAACTTCCAGAAAGTAGTGAAAAAATCGAGAAAAAAAAACGCCGCTATGTTGTTAAATTTTAAAATATTTTAAATTCTCTTATGGAGTTTAAAAGAACATGAAAGCCTTAATTCGACACAGAAAGGATCATTTTAATATATACAATAGCAAAAAAGATATAATAATTTTAAAAAAATTTAATGTTATTTTCTTGTAATCTCACTTTTCAACTTAAAAAATTGAAATCCGCATAACTTCGTTAAAAAATTTTTTTCGACAAATCAGAAAAATACGTGTCGTCTAGAATTGTCTGAAAAACAATATATTTCAATGAGAAATGATTCCCTGACTTTAACATACATAGCGTGTCTGAATTGAAATGGAAACGACCATCTACAAATGTATTTTAATAAAATAACAGTAATTAAGCTAAGATAATATTGCTTGTAATTAAGATCAGACTAAAAACACTCATTTTTTATATTAATGATAATTCTTTTACTCTTATTCTGAAAAAGGCCTTAAATAATGTATTCAAATAAAGTAAAAGTAATTTAAGTTCATTCTAGTTTGTTGTTTTTTAATCCAAATTACAATACAAGTTTAAAATGTTGTTTGTTTTCGCAATAAAAATAGGGGGTCGCACAGTGGGATGAATCTGGAATTTAGTGTTTAAAAAGAAAATGTAGCACGGCTTTATTATAAAATAGCGATTCTGAAAATAAGTTTTTTTTCTAAATTTAATGTTTGCTTATGCAATAAAACGTTAAAAGCGATGAGCAAAGTTTGTGTTTATACTCTATCTCTTTATCGGACATCAGCTGTTAATGTTAATACACTGAGAGACTTTTAATTACAGTTTTTGCTTTTTTCAATTTCTAAATTTGTAATAAAACGTAAGAATTTAGGGATAATCGTGGTTCGATCATAATAGTTCTTTTGAAAAAAAGAGATTGTGTTACCTTGTTTTCTATTATTGTAATTTCATGAGAAAAAAATTAATATATGTAATTAGAATTAGTATTATTTGAGGTTAGAAAAAAGTAAATGTGAAAAAGCGATATTTATTTTTAACACATTTTGATCTATTTATTATGGCATTTCTAAAATTTTATTAGACTTTTTCTACGACAGTTTTTCGAGCAGCCATATGTCTCATGAACTATTCTACCACTTCACAATATTTATTCAAAAATATATTTAAAAAAAATCGATCTCTAGAAAAATTTCGTATCAACCGGAATACTGAACACACATGTTAATTATTATTACCATTTTCACTTCAATTTATTAAAAAATCACTTCTCAAACCACATGAAACTTTTGCTAGTTAGTATATAAGGAAAGTTAAAACACTCTTTTCTATAGCTACGCGCGCGATTATTCGACGTCATCGAAATGTTATTTATGTTTGTAGTTAAGGCTTAAAAGTGTGCGTAATGTATATATCATAGTATAGGTTGTTCGTCACACAAATTTCGTCAAATACACCTGAAAGATACAGAATACCTGTAACTATACAAATATCAAAGACGAACTGCATCTGTATCTCTGACCTGTCAAACAAATACTGCCATTTTTCTTTTTACTGCGCGCGCACCCCATGCTTTTAAGTTTCTAACACACGTTTTATAATTCTTGCAATTCTTTATTTTCATCTCTCTTAAATTCTTTAGAGGTAATATAATTATATGTCTTATGAAGTATATAATACTTTTACTACTTTTTATCAAGAAGACAACTGTTGCATCTAAAACGTCTTTTCTTAAACAGTGTATTAGTTTTTATAACCACATCTCGATTATCCCTAAACTCTTAAATTTTATTGTACATAATAAGCAATAAAGCAGATATTAAAATCAAAAGTTTCTCAGTGTATACATACGCCAGCACTCGCGGTAGACACATTTTGAGTAGGCACACATAAAACACAATATATAAAATTAAAAAAAGTCTACCATTCTATTCACATTTAATATATCCGGCTTTCAACGTTTTATATTGAAGAAAACAGCACAGAAACTTGTAGCAACTTTGAGATACTTTTCTCCCGCTTTAGCTTCCAGCAAACATATATTCAGGAAAAATTAGCTGAATTGAAACAATAACACTGATCACAATAATGAAAACTTATCACAGCCGACTCTAGAGCGGGATACCCTAAAATTAATGTAATTAAAAATTAATTGTTTTAATAAAAATTCATAATATTTTAACATCGATGCTCCAACGCGTGTCAAAGACCGCCGTTTATGCATTTTTGAGTATATCCGCATTTTCCTATTCATTTCCCTCTTACAAACACGTACGATTCACAACTTTCCTACAAAAATTAAGTGAATCTGTCTTTTATTATTCGTTTAAACTCAATAAATATTTCTGATTCATTGCATTCACATGTGCATTAAATGAATCCATAATTTCTTATTGACTGTTCTTATACGTTTGAACCGATTCAAATTTTAAGCGTCAATACGAAGAAGTATTTTAGATTACCGACTCCGATTCAAAACTAGAAAATGAAAACTATCTCAATCAAAACAGAACTTTTTTTCAATCGGTTTTTGTTTCCTGGGTATCTGTTATTTGTTCAGAAAATGTTGAAAAGTGGTTTTTAAAAAATGTTTATTATTTATAAAATGTTAATATAAATTATACAAATTAAAAATTTTCAATAAATGTTACTAAACATTTAATAAAACTGTGATACTTCACTTGATTCAATACATTTTCTGTGCTTTTCATTTCATTTTGTGCAAAAACCGCACAAGTCCAAAAGTTAATTTATTTTTTTTATACCTTATGTTAATTAAAATATAAATCAATCATATTGAATTTTTAAACTTATAGGTTAGTAGGAAATAATGCAAAAATCAGAATTGAAAAAAATTGTCACAAACCAAGAAAACCAGTTTTTATTGATTCCTGAACAATTTCGGTTTATGGACTTGTGCAGTTTCTGCACAAACTTCCTCAATTGTAAAAATGAAAATTTTTAAATCAACTTACAACAAGAGATGTCTTAGAAAGAATATATGTTAATACACAAATAGCTGAACAAATTTATACGCAAGGTGTGGTTATTGTAGTGGATTATACCGCACCAAGGAATACATGGAAAATGGCTCTTGTAAAACGAATTCTACCTGGCTCGGATAACAGGGTTCGTGTAGTAGAAATACGAATCGGAAAGAAGAATTTATTAAGACCTTCCTGCAAGCTGATCAAAATAGCTTAAGTACGAAAAACTACGTTTCGTACGGATGGGAGAATGTTAGAGATTGAAATAAAAGTGCTCGTTTAGTTTGTGTTAATCTTTGTTGTTTCAGTTCTTAGTTTGACAAATTTATAATTGATGTAATAGAATAATTTTTCTTTAAGCTTGTTCTGGAAATTTCATCGCTACAATAATAATAATGTATTGAAAATGTATTTATGTCTGTATATTATACTTGTGAGAGAGGGGGACACGCCTTAGTATGCAAGTATATTGTTTTAAAAAACAGACTCTGATATCGGATTGAAATTTCCAACGATGAGACCAGTGGTCTTGTGAAAAACGGAAGAGATCCCAAATTCTTTGAAATATTTTATGTTGTGCAAATAATGGGAAACTCTTAACGATTAGACTAAGAAGTCTATTGAAAATCGGGGAAATTTCATTGACAAATGCAGAGAAGGTAGACTTTACGAGCTTACCTGCCTATTAGCTGACCCTTTTGGGAAGAGGCGTATAAAGGCAATAAAGTCATTTTCTGAAATCGGTAATTGAAATGGTTTAGAGTCGACTGAAGGGCAGGTTTTAAGTCAGTTAACGTCGAGAATTATTAACGCGCCTGGAGCATTTGTTGTTCAGAGGATGAACGCCATTTAAAAGTAAAGTTCTTTATTTTAATTTTATTTGAATTTTTAATATTTGCTTTGAGAGGTGGACAAACGCTTCTAAGTCTTAATAATTCTCGACGTTAACTGACTTAAAACTTGCCCTTCAGTCGACTCTAAACCATTTCAATTACCGATTTTAGAAAATGACTTTATTGCCTTTATACGCCTCTTCCCAAAAGGGTCAGCTAATAGGCAGGTAAGCTCGTAAAGTCTACCTTCTCTGCATTTGTCAATGAAATTTCCCCGATTTTCAATAGACTTCTTAGTCTAATCGTTAAGAGTTTCCCATTATTTGCACAACATAAAATATTTCAAATAATTTGGGATCTCTTCCGTTTTTCACAAGACCACTGGTCTCATCGTTGGAAATTTCAATCCGATATCAGAGTCTGTTTTATAAAACAATATACTTGCATACTAAGGCGTGTCCCCCTCTCTCACAAGTATAATATACAGACATAAATACATTTTCAATACATTATTATTATTGTAGCGATGAAATTTCCAGAACAAGCTTAAAGAAAAATTATTCTATTACATCAATTATAAATTTGTCAAACTAAGAACTGAAACAACAAAGATTAACACAAACTAAACGAGCACTTTTATTTCAATCTCTAACACAAGGTTTCGTTTTCCTTGATATTAGCTTCAACGTAAACGATAGAAGAATCAAATACATTTTTTAGACTGACTTAAACGTAAGTTTTTTAAAACCAAATATTTAAATTAGTAAATTAAAAGTAAGTCTGCTTTAAAAACAAATTATATAAATTTTAATTTAAGAATTTTGTTAACTTTTATACAAATTTACATGGATATGTAAACTAGATGTGAAATTATAATTTTTTTTTTTAATTGTAGAATTTAAAAAAAAAGACCTTCCAAAAAAGGTTTATTTTTTTAAAATTTAGAGTGAAAGATATATTTCAGAAAACTTATGGTTATTTCTGATGAAATCCTCTTTTGTAATTAGTATAAAATTATTTACTTTTTGATATTAAATTGTGCTTGTATTTTATTTATTTTTTTAGATTTATAAATAATTATTATTACCTGTTTTTTTCTAAATACTTTTAAAAATTTTACAAGCAAATAATTATCCTAAGTAAATGATTATAAATCTTTTATATTATTTAATTCTTTAAGTTTATTTATAAATAATAATTTATTTGAACATTAAAAAATATTTAGATTTGTCTCAGGTAAAGCTTTAAGGTAAATTTATAACCTTAGTATTTATAACCTTAATATAACCTTGATATTTCGAAATTGTTGCATTGTTTAATATTGTTTGTTTATTTTTTTTTAAATATTTGCTAATTATCACTCGGTGTTATTAATTCACATGTATAACTGAATTTATCAATTTCTCCGAGACAGTCAAAAATTTAAAAGTAAATGTTAAAAAAACACTTTTTTTAACGTTTCGACAGACAATACTGTCCTCATCAGAACTGTATAAATTTATTTAAAAATAAATACGACACTTTACAAAGAAATACATTAATAAAATTTACAATAATGAAAAAAATAGTTGTATATATACTTGAAAGAGTCAAGACGTCAACAATACAGTATCTGCCAGATAATCTTTATATTAATTAATTTAGTTAAATTTTTTTATTTATTTTCCTTTCATTTTTTTCTCATTTCTATCTCTCTGTTCCACTCATTTATTCATCTTCGCTTCCCACGACTCTCGCTTCTTTTCTGTCTTCGCTTTTCGCTTGTCTCTTTTCTATCAAGTCTTTTCTCTCTTAAGTCTACTCACTTCTTTCTCTCCTCTACTATCGTTTTTTTTATCTTTTGTATTCTTTTTTCTGGACCGTATCATTTTAATACAAATTTTTTCGGGCAACTTGTTATATTGTGCTCCCGAAGATGAATGTTATATTTTACTTCTTCTGAAATCAAAGACTTTTAAGTCTTATCTATTAAATAATTGATTTTAATTCATTAAATTATTATTAAAAGACTTAATTAATTCAGTAAGTTCAATTATTGAATAAATAAAGCTTAAAAATTTTTGATTTCAGAAGGAGTAAAATATAACATTCATCTTCGGGAGTACAATATAAAAAATTGCCCGAAAAAATTGGTGTCAAAATGATACGGGCCCCTTTTTTCACCTTCCACCTTTTTTCTTCATGATTCTCACAACACTCATCTCTCTTCTTACTTCTCTCTTTTCTCTTCTCTCATCTTTCTTCTATCCTCTCCCTCCCTCTTCTCTCTTTTCTCTACTCGCTTCACTCTCCACTCCTTCCCTTCTCCATCTACCTCTTTTTTTTCTTTCTGTATTCTTTTTTCTCTCTCCAGCTTCATTTTATTACGTTCTAACATGTTTCCCTTTTTAGGGTTCCTTACACCTTCGGTGTTCGGCAGAACCCTTATAGTGAGGCTTGTGCGTCCGTAGCCAAAAACCATTCCTCCCCCTTAACTTCTAAACTATTTAACCTAGAGGACTGAAATTTGGGACACATATGTCTTTTTAAGTGTAGATTGCACGAAAAATATAGAGAACATGATCTGGATTGATGGCCATAGCGTTGTCAAGAAGAAACTGCAAATTTTTGAAAAAAAAAGTTTTTTTCTTATAACTTTGCCATTATTTGAGCTAGAGTGCTAAAATTTGGTATACTAGTGTATTTTTGCATGCAGAATATGAAAAAATTATAGTGCAAGATGTATATATTTTTTATATAATACCTTGCGTCAAGAACTCTACTAAAAAGTCTGTTTTTAGAGTTCTAGAGATTAAAAGGAGGAGAATCCTACTTTTAATCACAGTTATCCCCACCAGCAACGCCATTCAAGCACGCTTGCCAACCTAAAACTGTGATAAATCACATCAGTGTAACTTAATAAAAATATTATGACCACGGAGTTAGCTCAGTTGGTTAAGGTCCTGGACTCTACGGTCGCGCCAAATCGAGCGTCAAGCTTGCTTGGTTAGTGAGTTTATTGTTAAACATGTAAAAAACAGATTAGAATATTTAAATAATAATAATGATAATAATAATAAAAATTTAGCTGAAAAAAATTTGATAGTTGATAAGTCCATTGTGTCCATTCCTTTTTTAGGTAATTACTCTTGGACAATTAAAAGATTGTTGAAAAATTATAATATTACGACAGTTTTTAGATCTTTTGCTACGTTGGATAATTTGATAAAATTGGGTAAAGATCCGATTGAATATAAAGAACAAACCAATGTGATTTATAAGTTAAATTGCTTAAATTGTCCAAAAACTTATATCGGACAAACAGAAAGATATTTATTTAAAAGATGTAATGAACATGAAAGTAACGTTAATTTGAATAGTAAGTATCATAATGTTATCTCCCAACATAAAGTACAACATAAACTTGATGATACTTTTACTCATGAATTTGATTTCAAAAATATTAGAGTACTACATAAAGAAAATAATGAATACAAAAGAAAAGTAGGTGAAATGTTTTTTATAAAAAAAGAGAAAAATAATAGTCTGAATTTGATAACAGATTTAAATAATTATAATTGATTATATAATGTGATTTTGGATAAATTTTAAATAATTTTAGTCTTTTTTATTAATTGGGTTATGCTGCCATCTGTTGATATTGTAATGAGTGTTGTCTAGTAACCTTTAATTTTAACATTGACCATGATACACGTGTATACGGTATCTTATATATATTTTTTAAATTATTTATTTTTTTATTAATTGTTGACGTGACAATGTTGTGTGTGTTTTTTTCCAAAATGTGAATGTATTATTTATAATGTTGTGAGTTGATTTTATATTTATTTTTATACTTTAGAATTGTAAATTTTAACATGTAATTTAGTTTTGTTTTTAATTAACCTCAAATTTAGTTTTTCTGTTTTATATTACGAATTATATATTTATATTGTGTTATTATGTTCTTTTTTAGTTGTTTTTGTCCTGAAGAGGCCTACATATATGTAGGCGAAACGTCGACAGTTTTTATTTGTTTTTGACGTGACTTTACGTTGAAATAAATTGACTGACTTTTGTCTGGAGAATACGTGTTTGTTTTTCTTACTTTGATGTTTTTGAATAAATAATATACAATATATTTGACGCTCCAGGGTGAAAGGGACCTTAGCTGCAAAACATTGGATTTTAAATTTTTATTATGAATCGATAGAATTTGAGTTGCTCTTTCACATACAGAAATCAAAACTTGTTTATGTCTATTAGTTTTTGTGTTTTAAGGGATGAAACATAGGCATAACATAACAATAACAAAGGCAGGCTCATCTTCAAACGCCGGACTTGAAAAATTCAAAACATTAGATTTTGAATCTTTATTATGAATCGAAAGAATTTGAGTTGCTCTTTCACTTACAGAAATAACAACTTTTTTATATCTATTAGTTTTTGAGTAATTGTCAATGAAACATAGGCGCAACCTAACAATAACATAGGCAGGCTCAACTTCAAACGCCCGTTCTGTAAAGATTATTTCTTGTAGCTAAGGTCCCTTTCACCCTGGAGCGTCACATATAACACGACGTTGCTTACCAAAGTGGATTTTCCAACTTTACATTGGTTTTTAAATATTAAAAATTGTATAAAAAATCTATAAAAAAAGGAAGAAAAAGGAACAGACTTTTTTCCCCAAATGGTCTGAGATTTTTGAAGACCACATTATGTATAAAACTATGAAAAAGAACAAAAATAAATTGTCAACGTGAACAGGCACGTGTCACGGATAACGGTCAATTAAATATATTTAAAGAGGAGCGTACGCCCTCTTTTGTAGGTATACAATTCAGAAAGTCAGCAGTCAATATCAATCTGATTATCTGAAAATGATAAGAATGAGATTGACTATGCCGATGTGCTATAATTAAAATACGAAAATTTAAAAAGGAAACAAGTAATTATTTTAAAATGTGTTAATAATAAGACTGTGGTAAATGCGATTTAGTGCAGTTAAGTCAGTCTTTTTATTAATAGAATTTTTATTTTTAAGAATATGAAAAACCTTCCTAAATTTCATTCTATAATAATTAGTCTCGTTACACAAAAATTTGGTATTTTGGAAGTGGAAAGAATGGTCCAAGACATAAGAGTGTTCCACTAAAGCAGAGCTTCTATTATCCGATTTACAATCTCTCTTGTGTTGGTTCATTCTTTCCTTGATATACTAACAGGCGTCACCAATATATACAGCGCCAGATTCGCATGGTATACTATATATAACATGATTCCTGTATTTGAACTCTACGCTATATTTATTCTTTGAAAGAACACCAAAAGGGTCTCTATTATAACTAAAAAGTAATTTAATATTGAAGTCTTTAAACAAATTAACGAAAAAATCTTAAAGTTCGGTAACGTAAGGTAAAGCTATCATTTTACTAGTATCAGAAGGTTCTTTTTGAATAATAATATCAGAAAAGATATGTTGAAATCTGTAATAATTATATTTTGTTAAAAAACAAGGTGGATAATTGTTCTTCAGAAGAGTGTCGAAAATAAAAGACAAGTTCTTCTCGTAAAACCTCTCATCAGAGAGTTTTATACCTCTATCAACCAAACCGTAAATAATCGATATTTTATCTTTTCTAGATGTATTTGAATTAAAATCAATATATTTACCAGAAAAGGTATTTTTATGGTACCAATTAGTGGTGACATGGATATTAAATTAATTAAAACAATTATTCGTCATGAATAATTAAACACTTGTTACAAAAAAATCTTTAGTTCTTTCAAAAAAAAAAAACATTTTTTCCTTGCAAATAAATATTTATTTGAATTAAATAACATGCATTATTAAATTAAGTAATTTTTATACTTGATTTAAATAGTTATTTATTAGCTTTAATTATTCCATTCATTTGACTAAAGTAATTTTTATTTGACGCAAATTACTGTTTATGTTATGAGGTAAAATAAAATACTTATGATATTATCCATATTTAATGGATAATAGACAAGTAAATGATTTACTTTAATGAAATAATTTTTATTCAATTGCAATCAATTTTTTTCAGTGTATTACCTCAATATTATTCTGTGATATTACCTTGACGCGGACATTTAAATATCACGTCTATATTACTGTAACAACATCCCGTAATATTGAATGTAATATTCCCACTATATTCACGTAATATTATAGGCTACTTAGGAAATCAACAAACGCAAAAATTTTTTATAAAAAACATCACCAAGAGTGTACCCAAAGGATTGTGGAGGAGATGTTGCACTAAACCTTTGAGGAGTTGACCTGTCCGGAGTATTATGTTTACAATTCTGTTTATTTTATTTGGTGATACGAAGGTAGAGCACAGGTACGGCAGCCTTACATTTCTCGGAAATTCTTTTGCTCTTGCGCACCTTTCAGGTGTGCATCCTACCACTGAGATTGTGACTCGTCAAAAAGGTTTTAGTGTTTATTTTTGAGCTATTTTAATATTTTAAATATGAACGGTGTCAATGAAAAAGGAACTTTTAATTTTCATTTTTATTTTTCGTAATGAAACCTAATCCAATTTTAAATTTCTCTATTCTCTCTCCCTATTTCTCTATTTCTCAATCTCTCATTCTCATAATTTCTGTATCTCTTCATCTTTCTCTTTCTCTATTTCTGTATCTCTTTCTCTCTTCCTCTGCTTCTCTATTTCTCTATCTTTCAGTTTCCCTGTTTCTCAATTTCTCTGTTTCTCTATTTGGATATAGTTCCAAAATGTGTGTTACCTCCGATTTTTTTAAAACTTAGTATACTTGCGTCTTTTGTTGCGCTGATTACGAATATAACATTGACATTTTGCGTAAATTTAATTTTCATGTTGGTTATTTTTTTAAAACAAAATCGCGGTGCTATTAGAAGTGGAAAGTATTTTTAAAAACGAATACCGGGAGTTGGGGTGACATAAAAATTAGAACGTATTTTATAATAAGCTACGATTGTGGATAAAATACGTGATTTACTCCGAATGAAGTAACTAAATAAGATTTATTCCTACAAAGCATAACATACGGGATTTTATATTGGATTCTATATAGTTCCCAAAATGGAAAAAATCATACGTTGAATAATTGTAAAGTCGTTTTAATGTGGATATTGGGTATTTTTATGGTGATTCTTAGTTTTCAGCGTTTTTCTAAAAAAATACTCAGTTCTGATAAAGAATGTATAAAACATAAAACATACGTCTTTCGATGAGGTCTACATCTTTTGTATTAAGCATTTTTTAAAGTAACGTATATTTAAAGATATATGTGACTGTTCATGACAAAACGTGCCTTAGCTCCAAAAAATAAATTTTGATTTTTTAATGTCAACCGACAGATGTTTATTTGCTCTTCCATTTCCAAAAATAAAAAATGGTTGTTTTAAAGAAATTTTGGTGTTATTAAGCAAGAAGCGTAGACACGTTACATTGGCTTCCATGCATTGCTGCGACTTTAAAGGTTCACCCTGTAAAGTTGACGTTTGCGAGCTAAGGCACGTTCTCTCATGGACAGTCACATATATGCAGAAAACCATTTTATAAGTTTTTTGCGGTTTTCACCAAGATAATGCAATTTGTGTCAATTTTTGATATCAAATTCGCAATCATCTTATCAAAATACCTTATTATTCCAAGTTTAACAAAAATGGGAGGTTACACACTTTTGGAACTACACCCCTCTGTTTCTCTGTTTTTCTATTTCTCTGTTTCTCTATTTCTCTATTTCTATACTTTTTTATTTCTCATCTGTATCACTGTTTCTCTATTTTCCTGTTTCACTTCTTTTCTTTTCCTATGTTTCTCAATCTCTCTCTCTCTGATATTTTACCTAAAATTTTACCTCATTATTAAAATTTTCTTCAAATTTAAATCTGATTTCTAAATACAAACAATAGACCTTCTGCTTAGCGTTCGAACGTACCCTTGCATAATGAGGATCAAAGGCTTTAGGAAAAGAGGCAAACATTTCGAACTTAAAGGAAAAGAGAGAAAATTTGCCTTTCTTTTTCTCATTACCTGCTAAAATATTTGCTTCTTAGCCTCTCCAAAGAGATGCGTTACTTGGTAACATTTTGGTAACTCATTTGCATATAACTTCTTTCTTGGTAAGGAAAGGATTACTTTATTTATTTGCTCTTGTTTAATAAACGAGAAACATGTATCGGGTATGTCGAGAACTTTAATGCACTAACATTTTTTTTATGCAACACATTTTCTAAAGTCGGGAGCGTCGAATATCTTAAAACCACGCACGATACTTAATTAATATTTTAATAGTTACACGAAATAATTAATTTTGAAACAAACCGTGTCGATAATTTTTAAACTGCGTGTGTTTTGTTGTTAATCAACGCCAACGTGCACCACTTCATTTTTTAAATTTCGATTTCAAACATCTAATTTTTTTCAAAGGTTACATAAAAAAGTTAATAAAATTTTACAATATTTGTCGCAATTATTAATGAATTGATCAATATTATTCAGTTTTGTGCGATTTACAGATGAATTATGAATTATGAAAGAAGTAAGTTTAAAAGAAAATTATATCCAACAAGTCTCACGAATTTAACTTTTTGACAACAAAATACTTAAACTCATTCTGGAATCAAATTACAGAGGGAAGGACAAAAAGGAGAATGTTAAAAAAGTAGTTTCTACAATATATCCGATCTGCTCTAAAGAGGAGGAATCTCCAGGAATTTTGGTTCTTAAATAACAAAGTTTAATTTTGATTTATCATCAGTCAGCCGCACAAGTCAGAGATATTTTATTCAACGAGTGGAGAACAGTACATAGAGTTTAACAAAAAAATTTATTAAAGAACAACACAATTTGAAAAAACGTGCGTCTTCTTAAAAATAAAAAGTGCAATTTCAATTTGCTGTGGCTATTATACGCTTGATTTCTAACGTATAATTCGGATTTTTTGTTCACACTTTCGTAATTATCATTATTTCTCGAAGTATAAGATACGTATAAGGATATTAATTGACAAATAATTTTTTTAATATTAGAGGTATAGCTCTGTCTTGTCTTGAATTACCATTATCGACATCAACAGCATCAATTTTAATAAAATATTGTTAAAAATTATACAGAAAGTTATTGAAAGGTATTTCGCTTGTAATTGTAACACTCTTAAATATGAACTTTATTAAATACGTGTCATTGATGTAAACTAATTGCATTATTATAAAAGCTATTTGAAATATATTCACAAGTGTTAATGAACTTATTTCTTAAGTAAAAGATACTTGAATAGACACACGTTTCACCAAAAAAATACTGTGTTCACATGTGTTTGACTATATGGTTGACAAATTTTCTAGAAGTTTGAACGATATGCGTATCAATCTCCCATAACGCATTAGTGCGTATTACGTATATCAAGTGTTCATCAAACAGTCATATGGCTAAAACACAAATACTGCATGGCTGTCCCCAGATTGGTCACAAAATATATAGTTGATTTACCCATAATTCTGGCAGTTCTTCGGATACATTCTTTTAGCTCAGTTCAAAATGAAAATAAGTCATAATAAGGTGTCCAGGATTTCCTGAAGTAGAAATACTGCAATAATTATGAAAGACATTTTCATTACTTTTTTACGACGTCGTGCTCTAAACCCTAAAACATTTACTTATGTTCATTTTCATTATTATTCCATTATTATTATTTTTCTTATTAGAATTACATGCTCTCTGAATTAAAATTAGTTAAAAATAACTAATATTTTAGTAAAATTCCGTTTACTAATTCAATCAGTCAATTCAATTTAAAATATTTTTTAGTCATTTTTGATTATTAATAACTAGCCAAAAATACGCGCGCTAAGCGCGCGAGAATGACATTTTACAATTTACTAGTATGGCTTCAATACAAAAAATAAACTGAACTTATTTAGATTAAATTAATTATACTATCAAATTAAATTTTGTGAATTATTTTTTATTTATTAAATGTGTTATAAATTAATAAATACAAAGAAATTTTGGAGAATAAGTTCGATTTTCTTCCTAAGTTAAAATTAAAAAGTTTTTATAGTACGTTACAAAAAATTAGAATACTTTTTTAAATAGTTTTTTGAACAAAATATTTTTTAATAATACAATTTTCTATACAAATTTATTTTATTCCATACTTCTATTGACATGAAATCTTTAATTATAAATTTTCTTTAAACAATACGAAATTCGATTAGTAACAAATCATTCTCAAAAATTTCTATCGATATAAATTTTAATTTTTCCAAATTAAAAAATTCTCAACATCTATTAATTTAACTTTAAATTATTTCAAACTTCAATTATAATCAAAATTGCAATATAACCAAAGTTTTAAGATTTATAACTCAAGTTTAAAATTTTTAATTTAATTCAATTTGCAAAAGTGAAAGATTGAAATAATTTGTGTTTTTTTAGAAATTAAAATAAAAATGAGTTCATTTTATTTTATTTCAATCTTTAACTTTTACAAATTAAATTATATTAAAAATTTTAAACTTGATTTTAATAATATTAATTCAAATTGTTTCCAATTTTAATTAGTTTACTCTAAAAACAAGTGTCTTGAAAGTGTATTAAAATAAGATATGTAGGAATTATGAATTATTCAAATTTGAATAATAATAAACTACAAGTATTATTTAAAATTTTTAATGGTCTAAGCTTTAATCAATTCATGTTAAAATTATTATAAACTTATAAATATTTTTTTAATTTTAAGGGCATGTGATGGATTATGACGTCAATGGTATAGGCAAAATTTGTCCGCAACTTTTCTCTTAAAATATTGAATATTTTTTTATGAAACTTGGTAGAATTACTTAAAATGTCATTAGGAAGGTCTCTCAGACCCGAGTTTGTTTGAATTTTGTCTCAAAATTGATTTTTAAAAAAGTTTGCAATTTTTCGAAGATTTCAAAAAATTAAGTTTGGGCCAAAATTTAAACAAATTTGGGTCTGAGAGACCTTCATAATGACATTTTAAATAATTCTACAAAGTTTCATGAAAAAATATTCAATATTTTAAGAGAAAAGTTGCGGACAAATTTTGCCTATACCAGTGACGTCATAATCCATCACATGCCCTTAACAATGCATATTTAAATTAGAAATTTCAAACTTCAACTAATATTAAAAACTTCAAATAATAAAAAATGTGTATTATACCATTAAAACTTAGATTAATCCAAACTTTATGATTACATTTTCTACTATTTAAGTCTAAAAATATTTTAAAAAATTGGAAACAATGGAACCTGAAATTATTTGCAAATAAATTAATACTCGAGTTAATACTTGAATTTACAGATTCTAAATTTTCTTATTGATGCAAACTTCATTTTCAAAAATCTATAAATATCATTCAATTTAAACTTCTACGCTTAAAATTGGAAGGAATTTTTATATCAACTGGAAATATATTTAGTTTAACAAATGTAAGTCTACCAAAAAAAAATCAATAAATTATAAAGACGGAATTTAAAAGCCTTAAAAAATATTGAAAAACTGTGCTTGCTTTCTTCAATTTAATTTTATGATATTCATTTCTATTCTTATTTATGTTGTATTCAATAAAATTATAATTAAATCGTCAAATATATTGAAAAAATTAATTAATTTTAAATTATTTATACATATTTTTTCATTAATTTTCATATTATGTTTAAAGTGTTGTCAATCTTTATTAAAAACTGTAAAGTAGATTAAAGTAAAGCACTTATTTACATTTTAAATGATATTTAATTTATATTTGTTAAAAATAAAATATAAATTTATTACTTAATTTAAATTTAAAATTCAGGAGAATTAATAAATAAATAAGTAAACTTAGAAATCATTTATAAAAATACATTTTTTCAATATTTATTGATTTAAAACTTGAAAACATCTATAGTAGAATGAAAGAATGAATGAATAAAGTTTGCGATTATTGTTATTACTAAGCAAAAAAACGCGCGCAAATGCGCGTAAGAATTGCATTTTTTATTGGCTAATATATAGTTTAAATACAAAAAATAAACTATAAACTTATTTAGATAAAATTAATTATATATTATTAGATTAAATTTTGTGAATTAATTTTGATTTATTAAAACTTGTTACAAATTAATAAATAGAAAGAAAATTTAAAAAATAAAGCAGATTTTCTTCCCCAGTTAAAAATAAAAAAAATTTATTGTATCTTACAAAAAATAAGAATATTTCTCTTTCAATAGTGTTATGAACAAAATATATTTAAACTTCTATGCAAACCTAATTTATTCCAAACATCTTTTGATAATAAGAATTCTTTATTTTTAACTTTTTTTTACGAAATTCAATTAATAACAAACCATTCTTCAAAATTTTTATCAATATTTTTTTATTCTTCCAAATTAAAAAATTCCCAACTTCTATCGATTCAAATTGAAAATATTTCAAACCTTAATTAATAAAAATTGAAATATAACTAAAGTTTAAAAATTTATAACTTATTTTTAATTTAATGCACGGGAACAATTATTCCAATCTTTTACCTTTACAAATTAAATTAAATTAAAAATTTTAAACTTGATTTTATTAATACGAATTTTAATTGGTTCAAACTTTAATTTTGTAAAAATTTTGGGATCTTGATCTTGATTTTTATGAATTTTTAGCCTGATGGGCTTGGCAAATCTATAATATAGTGAAAACTATATTTCAGTCAATCTTATTTTTTGTTTTTACAATTAAACTGATTAAAATTATAATTGATTCTAAATTGAAACCTATAATAAAATAAGAAATTAAATAAGTTTAATAATTTACCAGTAAAAAATAAGCATTTTGAGATAAAAAAAACAACATTTATTTTGAGAAATAAAAAAATTTAAAAAATTAAAAATCTTAATAAATATTTGAAAACAGTGCTCGTTTTCTTCCAACTATATCATAATATTTCATTCTTTATTCTTATTTATATTGTCTTTTTTAAAAGCAATTAAAAAAACGAAATATTATTATGAAAATTACTCATATATTATTATAAATTATAACATAAAGTATTCATTAATTTTTATATAAAATTTGAAATTTTTTGAATCTTTATTAAAATCTGTAAAGTTGCTTTAAATTAGACACGTTTGTATTGTAATAAATTATTATTATTGAAAATAAACTATATAAATTTGTCAATTGATTTAAAATTTAGATTCAGGAGAATCAATAATTAAATAAATAAAATTACAAATCTTATAATTAATATAAAAATACATTTTTTCAAAAGTTATTGATTTAAAACAAAAAAACATCTATGGTGCCAAACTTCAGGTGTGGACAGAATGAAAGAATGAAAGAATGAAGTTTGCGATTATTATTATTAATTCTTTCTTTTTACTAATAGCTAAAACAAAAAATCAGCCACGATTTTACAAATAATTAGTTATTTTTAACTGATTCAGATTTTGAGAGTGTAAAAAAAGGTACTTACATTTTCGATTGACTATTGAAAATGTGTGGTAGTTTTGTCGTTAGTTTTTTATGAACACTATGAGAGTGGTTATACCGATGGCTTAAGACTTCTGTAAGACATTTAAAAGCGATCATAAAAGTAGTGGCTTGACTTAGTTGGAAACTAATACTTCCAAGCCGAACCAGTAAATTTAAATTTGCCTTTAAGCATCTCACGACAGTTTTAAGCCAACGATGTAGCCACTCACCATTGAATATTAATTTTATAATCTTCACATCTCACCTAAGAGAAACAGCTTCAGCTGGATAATTTATTAGAAGCCTTTCTTTGACAGCAAGAATACTTAAATTGTCAATATTACTTAATCCAATTGTGGTTGTTAGGAATGTGTATACCTTAAAATTAAAAAGGTATCAATAGTCAGCAGGAATCTGTCACTTTCATATTAAATATAATGACGGAAAAAATTTGTCAATAAGTTTTAATACACGCAGAAAAATCGATTATAAAAAATATGGGATTCATTGATTAATGTTTAGAACTATGCGAGGTACTAAACTGTTTAAAAGACTCATTTATCCATTCTTTCCCTCCTTTACAGTTTGCATATAATTTCACCAACTGAAATATAACATCCTTTGTTTTAAGCTGCTGATCTTGATAGTGGTATCCCAAGACAAGATAGGACAAAACCTCCAATCTGAAAAAATTTTACCAGTCAATTAATATCCTTATATACTTATCTTCTATTGAATTTTTAATATCTCGCTATAGAAATTTTAATAAATGGTTGAGAATTCCACATCATGTTATTGAAAACTCAGATATTCAAAGATACTACAATTTTCAGATTGCTCTTATTATTAAATATAAATCTAGAAACGAGCGTAAACAATTTTCAAAAATTCACCTTTTTGAATCACCCTAAGTCAAAATATTAATTAGTTAACGAGAACTGAAATTCTAAATAAAAATTTCAAATATCAATAATTTTCCGTTTTATCAGTCGCATCAGGGTTATCTTTTTATTAAAAAGCTCAAAAAATATATGAAATAATTCTACTTCTGGACGATTATTTATAATTAAAAAAAAAAATGTTATTTAATAAAAATTTCATAACTTTTATTCATCCGGAAAAAAATCAATTACCCAAATGCTAAGACGATCTTACCTGTGTTTTTTTTAAGATTACAAAAAAGTCATTATGTCAAATTTTGACAAAAATTAAAAAAATAACGTTAAATAAAAAAAATCAAACTACTCACTACCACTTTTAGTGGTAATTAGTGGAAACAGAATACTTAATAATAAAAATATATATTTCTGCCAAAACTAAGTGCTATGAAAATGAGAATCGTCAAAAAACCTATCATATTGCAAAGTTTTTATAAAAATCGAAAAATAACGTTAAATGAATAAATTCCTTAATTGATTACTACTATTAGTAATTCTTATGATTAACAGAAACAGAAAACTTTGGGAAATGAAAATTCTAAATATAATGTTAAATAAAAAAATCCAACAACTGACTATACTTTTTGTAACTTTTATGACTAATAAGAATAGAAAAATTTTAAACAAAAAACTATTTTTGACAAAACTGGGTACCAGGAAAATGAGAATTGTCAAAAAGCAAAGAATTTTTCAGAATTCCGGTGTAAAATCGAAAAATAACGTTAAATGGAAAAGTTCAACAACTAATTACCAATTTTATTAGCTTTTAAAACTATGTATAATAAGAACAAAACACTTGTTAAAAAAAAAAAATTTTTACCAAAATTAAGTGCCAGAAATATAAAAATTTGACTGGACACAACATAATATCATTCATGAGGAGCACTACACTAATTGCCAGAAATGTGAATCTTAAAAATCGCCTGCAATGCAATATTTATTAAATTCAACGGACAAAATTCGAGAGAATATTTGTTAAATAATACTAAATAGTATTACTTAATTCTTGATCTGAAATCAGAAAAAAAAATGTAAAGTCATGAAAAACAAGCTTACATCTCCGGAAGTTTAAAAGTTTTTCAAAAAGTATTAATGATAATTGTTGATAATTTAGTTGTGATGATGTACACGTGATGCGCTAACTTTTTATCAAAAAATAATAAACCAGTATAAAAAACTAAAAAACCAGGATTTGGTGGATTACATTGTGCATTCTATAAAATCATTTTTTGAAAATAAAAAAACTCAAAAAAGTAACATTAATAATTACATACTTTTCAAGTTAATTTTGGAACTTTTTTTTTAAAAATAACTAAAGGTTTGTGTGTACGACTTTCAATATTTCTATAACTTAGACAACAATTTTTCCTCATTGGCTAAATCAAAAGACACGTTTAGAATGATGTCCACAATACAATAGAATAATTATATTTTTTATTTTTTTAAATTCTGTATTTTAATTTACGAGTGAAAAACGAGCTGTTTTGTGTGAAAAACTCGACGTTACTGTTAGAGTTATTTACATATACATTGATGTGTATTTTCTTTTATTAAATATATAAGATGTTATTGACTGTTTGTTATTGACCTCGTAGAAACTATTTATATTTACACTTTTTGTCAAAAACCAAATTATTTACTTACCACTTAATTATAGACGAACTAACACTTCGAAAAATAATAACAATTACAAAAGTGTGAACAAAAAATCCGAATTATACTTTAGAAATCAAGAGTATAATATCCACAGCAAATTCAAATTGCACTTTTTATTTTTAAGAAGACGCCCGTTTTTTTCAAATTGTGATATTCTTTAAGAAATTTGTTTTTTAAACTCTATGTACTGTTCTCCACTCGTTGAATCAAATATCTCTGACTTGTGTGGCTGACTGATGATAAATCGAAATTCAAATTACAAATGCTGCGTATTTATACGATGAATGGTTCATCCCCTTCTCTCAGTGAGAGAGTTTTCGAAGCCCTTTTTCTCCTACGGCAGGAGCAGGATTTACAAAGGGGTGGAGTTTATATGCGCATCCAATGAATCGGATACAAACGCTTATTGGTTCGAGCCCATTGATAGATCAATACCAACTAATTAAATTAGAATGTTAAATGGAGACAGAGGTGAAATTTCAACATTTCATAAATCGCATTGTTTAGAGATGTCAAATTTTTTTCTAGCAACATTTTGGATTCAAAATCACCCTAAAGTGATGAAATTAAACAAAATTATGGTCGGGTTTTAGAATTTTCAATTTTTTTTTAAATCAAAATTTTTTAAATCCATGCATAATTTTGTTGAAAATTATAAGAAAAGCCTGTAGCCGAGTTAAAAAAATTGAAAATTGTTAAAGAAAATAGATATTTTAGATGAGAGAGAACAAAATTTCAACTTGTTGATGAAGAGTGTCAATTGTTTCTCTTGCATAATTTTGGATCTAAAATTGCAGTATATTTTTTTAATATATCAATGAGTCATTTTGTTCAGAATTGTAAAAACAGTTAGTAAAGAAATTGGGATAGAAAATAGTAAAAGTTTGCAAATTTTCATTTTTTTATTTTTGACATTTTAAGATAATTAAGATAAAAGCACCAGTAACTGGACACTTTTAAAGGGGTGTCAAGTTTAGCGATATTTTGTACTACGATAATTAATTATATTTTACGAAATGTTTGGATTTTCGTTCAACTTACATTTAAAGGATTCGAATTAATAAAAAATGAATTATAATAAATGATTTCGTTAAATTAAAAACTTGAAATAAAAATATAGCTTCTTTGCAGCAGAAGTTGGACAGTGCGCTATTTGGACGGGCCTAGTAGTTGGACATAAGACCCTATAGTCTATAAGACCCTATAGTTGGACATATAAGAAAATACATATTCTATTATAGATTATTTGTTATTATTTATTATTAATACTTTTATGGGCAACTACTAAATTAATTATTTAATTAAGTTTTTAATTAATTGATTATTTTATTGATTAATTAGTGTCTGCAAAGTGTCTGTCCATCTACTGGGGTACGTATAAAAAACGTTAGGTAAACTTGGACAAACAACTTAGAGTAGTTTTAAAAGAAACGTCTTAAATAATTTTTTTGCTAAACATTTTGCATCTATGATTAACAAATTTAATTATACCTAAAACCTGACTATCTGAAGGATATCTATTTTGTTCATATAGTTTAGAGGAAATTTGGACTCTTTTTTGCTATTGTCCAACTACTGGTCCCAATTTTTGCTTTGTCCAGGTACTGGTGCTTTTACCTTATATGCCAAAATTAAATCAGAAAAAAATTGGCACTTTAAGCGTCATAAATTTGGATGGGTTAAAATTTCACCGGTTCCTCATCCCCTTAAAACGATTTAGTGCGCAATCTTATACATCTGCGTTTTGCGTTACGTTGTAAAATGAGAAAGAAAAAGACAAACTTTTGTGTAAACTAAAGAGTTATCAACAATCTATAAAAATAAATTCGATCGATTCTAATCTTTGAGAAACAAATGTCATAGACGTTTGAAGTTTAGATGGCAGTCGATTGAAACGTGCTGCACAGTCTAAAAAATTCAATTATTAACTTTGACGGAACATAGGTACAAAGAGTAATTAAATTACATTTAAATGAAAGTTGACAGAAATTCAGTTTTGCCAACTCTGGAATGAAAATTTTACAAACCCAGTTGAATTTAAGGAGTTTTCAACTCTGGCATACCGCGGATATTTTTACCTTGAATATTCATTACCTTGTAAATTAAAAATTAATTAACTCCATTCATTAGTTTAGTTTGAAATATTTTATAGTCGAAGTTGATTTTAATTCTGCTAATTGACTTTTATTAAATTTCGTAAAAAGATGCAATATCATGAATCTATCTATATCAAATAGAAATTATTTTTGATTTTTTTTTACAATTATTTTATTTATAATAAAAAAATGTTTAGAACTAAAAAAATAATATATATTTATAAATTTTCCACATACAATAATAAAATAACTTGATGTTAGTTGGGGTACTAAAGAACAGAATTTCTAACACTGAGAGAGATGTTTTCTTGTATATCCCTAAGCACAATGAAAATCGATAATCGTAAAAAATGAGAGGAAGTAGGACAGACATATATCTCTGTCCTGCTTCCTCTCATTCTTACGATTAAGGATTAGCGATTACGATTCATTGTGCGATAGGCTTATCAATGCATTTTTGCATTGGATCAAATACAAATTATCCTTCAGATCGGACCAAGTGTAATTAATCTTGCAAGCTGCTGTCGAGTACTATAGAAAAGGATTTTAAGTATTTCCGAGACCCTTTTATATACTCTCTAAATCTGAATTAGTAGTTTTCTACTAAGAATTAGTAGTAAACATAAAAGAAAATGAATTAACATTAAATATTTAATTTCATATTCAAATTTCCAATATTCAATATTTAAATATTTTAGTCATTTATTATTATTATATTTTTTACCTAGTAATTTTTTTACATTTTCTTTTGTTTTCTTTATTTCGTCAATTTTCTGGATTGCACATTTCTTCTAATAAATTTTGCTACTAATTAATGGTAATTATAAACAAATTTTTCTAAAAAAATTTATTAATTTTTATTATTGGCTACTGAGAAAGCAAACTTTAAAGGATGGACGGGCAAAGAGGAGGAAGAAAAATCGAGACGCTTAACATGCTCATGTTAAAAGCTTCATAACAAGAAAATTAATTGCAGGAATTAAATTTTCATTTCCGAAACTCAAAAAGCAACTCAAAAACTATGAATTACCATAAAAAAATCAAAATAATTAATTGTTAATTTTACGGGACGATTGTTCAAAGAAAATCCGAAAAATGCGATACACTTAGTACGCCTAGGTTTGAAGCATTATAACAAAAAGTGTAATTAAAAAAAAAATTTTGAAACATGAAAATGAAAGAACAACTCAAAAATTATCTTTTAGCATAAAAAAATGAAAATTGATTTTTTCCGCAATAGGTCCCTTCTCTCGCGGAGCGTCACATATGATTCGTAATTAGCGACGCAAAAAACCATTTTGTATTACTTTTTATGCGAAAATTCAATGATTGTTTAAAATGCTTGTCCACCATTTTGAATCCGCCATTTTGAATTTTGACAAATAGACGTTTGATTCATAATCAACGACTAGAAAAATCCGAAGTAACGAGTTGTAGACAATTTTAAAAACATCTAAAGATTTGCCAGATTTTTCCGATTCTGGACCACTGTGCGTATGTTGAGACATGCACAAAATTTAATGAGAGTAAGTACCTTGATAAGATGAAAATAATGTCAGGGAAAAATATCTTTGAAAAGACCATAAATTTTTATGTGGTTAAAGTTGTTTGTCACAGTTCATTTAATGTATTTTTATATCCGATTACGTGATATTGATGATTTATTGATTGAGCAAAGAAAAACGGGACTCTGTTCTTTTATAAAAAAGAAAATCGTTATCAATATATTTTACAAGAGAATCTCACGAGATTATCGTTTTCTTCGAGCAAAAACACACTTGAATGCATCACTTGATGAAATCTTGTCATTTTGAAATAAGATTTAATATTGGTATTGTTATGAAATTACTTAATTCAGGTTTTTTTAGCTTTCATTAAATTTTAAATATTAATAAGTAAAATAAATAAAGTAATAATTAAAGATTTTACCGTTTTGAAATATTTACACAATTTTTTTGTATTTAATAAGTTTACTGACTTCTTTAAATATTTGTTTTTTTATACTTTTCAACTCATTTTAGCTTATGATTTTCCCTCATGAGCCCTTACAACTTTAAGTAATTAAAAGTTTCCTTGAAACCTTTTAAAATTCTATCGATGCTTTGGACAAACTTTAAATAAGAAATATGATTATTTCATTAGGAATTCATTTTCTCAATTTATCGCACTCTGGCTTTAAAACTTTCTGACTTTTCAATTTTAAGATTCCTTACTATGTAATTTGAGACTTAAATCTGGTTCGTCTCCCCTTACACCAGTAATTTCAACTCCGTACACTTGTCAGTTCTTAAAGCTTAAATTTGATAGGTGGAATTCCAAGCATAAAATATTTTGGGGTTTAAGATACTTCACATCATCCAGAGGGGAATTTACTCGTGCAGTCAATTATACACTTTTTTAAATAACTAAATTTTCCCTACCACTTATTTTCACAGTTTGAATCTGCCATAACAACAAGGGATTAATAAAATTTAAAAGTTCTTAAAAGCTGAAAATCTTGTTCAAATGTTTCTAAGGCAGGATGTATGTGAGACAAAAAATTAATATTTCTGAATAGTACTTACCTCCGATTTGTTTAAACTCAGCATACTTACGTATTTTTTTAACTTTTTTTGTCCCCAAGATATGTCGTGAACTTTTCAACTGATTTTAATAAAATTTGGATGGCTTATTAAGCTCTTAAATATCTAAATTTAGACGCAGGAATTCTTGAAAATATACATGTAAATTTTTAAGCACCTTTCTTCATTGAAACACATCGTTCTTTGACAAAAAAAAATTTCATGATAAAAATTCAACTTATTGGATAGAAAATAATATTCCTTTTGTTTCAAAACGAATCAGTTGACTTTATAAAGTAGTAGGGGAGAGAGTCCCAAGATGGACATAGCTTTAATTTAATGCTGTAGTATCTAAACTGAATAAGATATATTAAAATGTTTTATACCGGATGAAAGTACAATATGTTACATAACTTATGTCCACAGTGATAGAATTTTATTTTTAACATAAACATTTTTTAAAGTATTTTTTCTAATTGTTAAAATTTTCGTTCTAAAAAAAGTGGCCCCAAGATGAACACCTTCTTAAAACTCTATGAAAAATGTGGTAGATTAAAAATAAACATCGTGTAACAATTCTTAAACTAAATTGTAATCATTTTACTATATTTATCAAGAAATAACATTTTTAAAAACTTAAATTTAATAGCTTAACAGTAACAAAGTAATAATATATCGAAAAGCATCGATATATCAAATTCTCTAACGATAACATCATATTTCATGGCGTAAAATAAAAAATTTTAATTAGGTGTCTCAATAGTATATTGTGCACCAAGGGTGGAAAATCCGAGTTTTTTGACGAGCATAATGTTCGATGAACGAGTCGAAGCACGAGTGATACGAGTGCGAAGACGAGTTCGGAGAATACGTTATTATCTTTCACAAATGCGCAAAACTCACGTTTGTGCGGGTGAAGCATAATTGAAGTCAAAGTTTTAAGGTGAGATGACGTTAGAGGGGAAAAAAGACTCAGGGCAGTGAAAAAAAGAAAAAAAATTATAACAAAACTTTTTTAGACACAAAATCACGTGATATGTGTATAAGTAAAACAAACTGGTTTTTTTCTTCAAATATGCATCAAAAACTAATTGGTCTGTAGTATAAAGTCCATATTTTTCTGGAAAGTACCTAGTAGAATTATAATGTATTTATTTTATTTTTAACGAAATTGCATTTTTCTTTTTTTTTGCATTATTATAATCTATTGCGTCCTACAGTGAAAAACGACTTTGAATCGGACCTAGACTAGGATGTTCATCATGAAAAACTAAAAAAAATAGTATTAAATCCCCCCCCCCGCCCCCAAAATTTCATTTTAGATCTAAAATACAGTTTTTCTGCAAATTTTGTATAAAATATACTGTTACTTTGTCATTTTTTGTCCGATTTCGAAATTTATTTTTTTATTTTAAAGCTGAGAAACGAAGCTTTCTATACCTAATAAAGGTTTTATGTTTTAAAAAAAAATTTATGGTAGAAAAAAAGTAAAAAATTGCAAAAATTGGCAATTTTTTGAATATTTAAAATATTAATATTTAAAAAAAACTAATATTTAAAAAAAAAAATTCTCTGTAGTAAATCATTTAAAGTGTATTTAATTCTGCGTCGAACGAGCTATTATTTAATCAAATTGATAAAAACGTAGCTTAGTTATTGCATTTTTGGCTTTATAATCACTGTAGTTTTCGGGAAAATCAATTTTCGAAAATTTTGGTGCCATTCTAAAGGGCATAGCAGGATAAGCATGTGTGTGCTGCCCCCGCACGGATTTTCCTGAAATTTTTACAGTAAGTTAGTACTAATGTGAACATACATTTTCCACAATATTATAGTCAGGAAATAATTTTTGGGGGAGATATGGGGGGATTAAGAAAAACCAAAAAAATTAAATTTCGCGAAAACGGCTAAACCGATTTTAATAAAATTTATATATGTTATGGTGTTCAATAGGACGCTTTTATAAAAAAATTACGAAAATTTTTTTTCAGAAAAAGGGGGTAAAAAAAATGTTCAAAATTTTTTTGAATTTTTTTTGGGGGGAAATTTTTTGAGTACTACCTCCACTTTCTTCCTAAATAAACCTTACATATCCTAGAATAATTGACCGAAGTACAAAGAAAATCAAAAGGGTAGAACACAGTAAAAAACATTGAGGTTATAGTTCACGTTGTCATAATAGACATTACATGACTCAGGCCTGCGGACTTTGAATGATTCTCAGTTACAAGAATGTTGTGAGGTGATTCTTGTAGATTTTTATTTGTACTGAACACCAATTCGATATCCAAAATTGTCCATTACGTCAGGATTTTGAGTAATTTCTCGTCAAATGTCCCAAAAAGTGTAATTTTTAGACAATTTTATGTTTTTTTTCTGGGAGACCAAAATTTTTTCTTTAATTTTCCAAAATGGTATCATATAGTACCTACTCTTAGCTTTAGAACTCATTTTTTAAAATTGCTTTACGATCACTTTTAAAGAAACTACGATTATTTGAATTTTTAATATCTGGCAATTCATAAATAAACTTAGGTATTTATTTGCAAACATACACTTTCTTAATACTGAATCTAAAAAACCAATTCTTGAGCCATAAGAAATGACATTTTTAGATTTTTGCTATTTATGTCCCAGTTGACGGTATTTTTTAATAAACTACGAATTTTTGCATTTTGACATTTTCTGTGGTTTTTTACAAAATTTTTTTATGTAAAAAAATAAATAGCAAAAATCTAAAAATGTCATTTCTTATGGCTCAAGAATCGGTTTTTTAGATTCAGTATTAAGAAAATGTATGTTTGCAAATAAATACCTAAGTTTATTTATGAATTGCCAAATATTAAAAATTCAAGTAATCGTAGTTTCTTTAAAAGTGATCGTAAAGCAATTTTAAAAAATGAGTTCTAAAGCTAAGAATGGGTACTATATGATACCATTTTGGAAAATTAAAGAAAAAATTTTGGTCTCCCAGAAAAAAAACACAAAAATGTCTAAAAATTACACTTTTTGGGACATTTGACGAGGAATTACTCAAAATCCTGACGTAATGGACAATTTTGGATATCGAATTGGTGTTCAGTACAAATAAAAATCTACAAGAATCACCTCACAACATTTTTGTAACTGAGAATCATTCAAAGTCCGCAGGCCTGAGTCATGTAATGTCTATTATGACAACGTGAACGATAACCTCAATGTTTTTTACTGTGTTCTACATTTTTGATTTTCCTTGTACTTCGGTCAATTATTCTAGGATATGTGAGGTTTATTTAGGAAAAAAGTGGAGGTAGTACTCAAAAAATTTCCCCCCAAAAAAAATTCAAAAAAATTTTGAACATTTTTTTTACCCCCTTTTTCTGAAAAAAAATTTTCGTAATTTTTTTATAAAAGCGTCCTATTGAACACCATAACATATATAAATTTTATTAAAATCGGTTTAGCCGTTTTCGCGAAATTTAATTTTTTTGGTTTTTCTTAATCCCCCCATATCTCCCCCAAAAATTATTTCCTGACTATAATATTGTGGAAAATGTATATTCACATTAGTACTAACTTACTGTAAAAATTTCAGGAAAATCCGTGAGGGGGCAGCACACACATGCTTATCCTGCTATGCCCTTTTCAAAATTTTACCAAAATTTAGCAAAATAAATATAAAAAAGTTGTTAGAAGATGATAAGTACCACTTACA
Organism: Ganaspis brasiliensis; assembly: GCA_037103525.1. Classification (NCBI taxonomy): domain Eukaryota; kingdom Metazoa; phylum Arthropoda; class Insecta; order Hymenoptera; family Figitidae; genus Ganaspis; species Ganaspis brasiliensis. Next base: position 384,811 of record JAZKLR010000427.1, read on the forward strand.
ACAAGTAAAAAAATAAAAAAAAAATAAAGTACTGTTTTTTACTTAAATAAAATACACTGATTTTTAAGACAAAAAATGCAATAACTCAGCTACTTTTTTTACCAATTTAATTCAATAACAGCTCAGTCGACGTAGAATTAAATGCACATTAAATAATTTACTACGGAAAAAGACATTCTAAATAAAATTAGACCATAAATTATTTTTAATGTTAAAAAAATTCAAAAAAAATTGCTAATTTTTTAAAATTTTTACTCTTTTTACCATAAATTTTATATTAAATAAAACCTCTATTAGGTATAGAAAGCTTCATTTCTCAGCTTTAAAATAAAAAAATTTGAAATCGGACCAAAAATGACGAAATAACATTATATTTTATACAAAAATTACAGAAATACTGTTTTTTTTAGATATAAAATTAAATTTTGGGGTTGGGGGGGGGGGAATTAAATACACATTATTTGTTAGTTTTTTATGATGGCTTTTCAATAGGCTAGGTCCGAACCAAAATAATCTTTTGTTCTCATTTTTTGTAACACAGTGTTATTTTGATATATGGAAGCAAAGTTTGTAACGAATTATTTTTTAATAAAAGTGAAGAACAGTAATAATAATATGCCATAAAAGAAAAAGCCTAAAAATAGCTCTTACGAAAAATAAAGTTCAATTCAGAATTGAAGTATAGACAATTCAAAAATATAAAGCAAATTTATTAAACGAATGGAAATTTTATAATATATTAAATATATTACTTTACACTACTCACTCTAATGAATGAGTTGTCGAAGTAGTATTCTGTTGTAGGAAATAATATATCGCTTTTTAGAAATCTGAGGTTAAGACAGTAAAAAGGTGGAAACACAAACATGTGCTTCCACAAATTAAAGGATAAATTATTTTAATAAAAGTTTTAATTAATAATAACTAATAAAGTAAAAATGAAAAAAATGTTATTCACCAAGTTGGGAAATTATTTTTATTTAAAATTGGTAAGTTCTTTTGATAAAACATTATTGACAAATCTTGACTTGTATATTTATACCATAATTTATAACTTTACAGAATAATGTTTTATTAAAAACTAAAATTACATCATCTTAAAACTTGTTAGATTTTCTAAATTTAATGTGGTACGTATTCAACATTTATTGTAATAACTGGAAAAATTTTTGTTTAATAGAAATCAAAAAATTTTAATTTTGTTATAGTCCTGAAGAGCAATGTTCATGGCGAAATGCATAGATAAATTTAGAAACAATAAATTTGTAAACTGAATTGAAAGATTTTTTTAATTAAGGACCAAAGGCCGCAAAGTATTCGATGAATTTTATGTAAAAAATGGTCTATAATATGTTAAATACAAAATAAATACAAATAATATAATAAATTTAGCAATACCAATATATGATAAAAAATAAATATATTTTTTAAATACAGAAAACAAGAGAAATATATTGCTCAATTAAGGATAAATACAGATACAAAATAATCAATATAACAATACAATGCAATTTTCATTAAATACTTTGTCACACGTTATTAAAAATAATGCATAAAATGTGAGTCAATCCAAATTTAGGTAGCCTTGAATCATTTAGAGAATTTAACTATTTTCAATATATGATTTGCGTAAATTAAATTAAAATAATGTTGATAAATTCTTTCACATTGTGAAACTAAGTCAGAAATCCGGATATTAAAATAACATTTATGATAATTAAGATTGAATTTTTTTAAATCTACACTTACGTGTATTTCATATCAAGTTTGACAGTCGCCGAGTTGTATAAGAACAAAAAGTACAAATTAAGAAAAAATTATGGCTTAATTTGAGGTTGGCGGAACGACGTAGGCACAGCAAGTCGACGGTGGAACTTCGTCTAGAAGTCCAAGCCACGAAAATGCAAATATAAATCCCAAAATGATAATGTCAAAATAATCTTCCAAATCTCGTCAAAGATTGGCGTTAGTTCCAACTTTAAATCGTCAAAATAAGAGTGTACTTCTGGTCAGCTTCATCCACGTGCTCCAAAATTTATAATTTATTTATTCACCTCCCTCGACTTTTCCACAATAGGCACCACACTTTTTTTAAACAATGGCGCGGCGGTTCCAGACGAGGGGGTCGATCATTAAGTAACACTGGCCTACATGGGTTTTGCGAATAAAATGTGACCTAGTGTTTCCGAATGGATTTTTCGTGCTGAACACGAATCTGGATTCAACACTTTTCCATCACGTCACGTTTTCTAGAAAATAGGGGTTGAAACCCCTAAAAACAGCGTTTTTGGCAATTTTTGAAAAATCGTGGGTCAAAATCCTGACGTGATATAAACTTTGCTATTATGAGAATTTAAAGGCAGAAACAAGCCCTTTCAAATAAACCCTATGCCAATTTAATCGCATTCGGCTTTAGAGCGGGGGGTATGTTGTTGTCTATGAGTGGGGAAAAAATGAAAACAGGAAGGTATTTATTTAAAATTTGATTGTAATCATTTAAAAACTATTTTCGTAATCAGCGATCCTCAAAACCCCCAAGTAACAAGTTTTAAGCGATTACAATCAAATTTTAAATAAATACCTTTCTGTTTTCATTTTTTCTCCACTCATAGACAACAACACACCCCCCGCTCTAAGGCCGCATGCGATTAAATTGGCATAGGGTTTATTTGAAAGGGCTTGTTTCTGCCTTTAATTTCTCATAAAAGCAAAGTTTATATCACGTCACAGGCTTCACAGTGACAATGAAGAATATTTTAGGGGAAATAGGGGACAGAATATACAAAAATAGGGAACTTTTAGGGTACCTACTTTAAAAACTTTATAAATAAAGATAAATAAATTATATAAAGTAGAACCTAGATTTTATTTGGGTAGGACAAAAAAACAAGTTGTAGGATAACAAAAAAATTACAGAATTTTCAAATTTATATTAAAAAAAAAAAAAGAGAAGTTCAGAAATAATTAAAAAAAGATAAGAAAATAATGGTAAATTAAAAAAAAAATGGAAACTTTAAGTAATTAATTGAAAAATAATAAACAGAATTAAAAATTGGAAAAAAATCAATTAAAAAAGATTATAAAACTAATCAAAATTAAAAGAAAGAGTTTAAATTTGAGATAAATAATTGAAGATTCAATAAATCAGTTTAAAAATAATTTAAAAAATTAAAAATTGTTTCTATAATTGCAAATTATAGAAACAACTGAAAATAATTGAAAATTGATGAAAACAATCGAGAATTGAGAAAAATAATTAAAAATTTAGGAAATTAATTAAAAAATGATTAAGGTAATTTAACATCGAAGAAATCACTGAGGAGGTTATAAAACAAATTAAAGATTGAAAAAAAAGGAATTGAAATTTAAGATTAATAAATGAAGATTATAAATTAATTAAACTAAAAATAATTTTAAAAATTAAAAATTGTAGAAATAAATTTTTCAAAATTATAGAAATAATTGAAAATTAAAGAAAACAATCGAGATTCGAGAAGAATAATTTTAAAAAATTACAAGATATATATCAAATTAAAGGAATAATTGAAAAATAGCAAAAATAAAGATAAATTTTTAAAAATAATTTAAAATTTAGGAAATTATTTACAAAATACCGAAAGTAATTGTAAATTTAAACAAAATAATTTAAAAATTCTAAAATTAATTAAAAATGTGTGTAATCAATTGAAATTTGAAATAAATGTTTAAAGGTTTAGTAAATCAGTTAAAAAATAATTGAAAAATTTATAAAATTTTATTCGTAAATCTACATATGTGTACCAAATTTCAGCATCCTAAGTCAAATAGTTTGGAAGATTAGGGGGGGGGGGGGCATGGTCATTTTTTTGAATTTTAGGGCAAAAAAAGTGGTTTTTGCTGGATTTCGGCTTGTTCATGAGCTCGAATCGCGTTTTCCATATCATTTTCGTAAATCCAAGGTGAAATTACATGTTTTGACCAAATTAGAATAGTTTAGCTCATATAGTTTAGAAGTTAGAGGGGGTGCGAAAACGGACACACATAGTGATTTTAATAGGGTTCCGTTTTACGGTACGGAACCCTAAAAATGTAGAAAGTGTATGAAACATACTTTTCAAAACTTAAAAATAAAAGAAAATATTTTCAAACTTATAGAAATAATCAAAAATTAAAGAAAATTAATAAAATTTATGAAAAATAAGTGTTTAAAATTACAAAACATTTTTGAAATTTGTTAGAATAACTGAAAAATGATAAACACAATGAAAAAATAATGGAAAAAATTCGAATGTAAAAAATAATTGCAAGTTTTGTAAATTAATTGAGAAATAATGAAAAGATTTAATAAGTAGAAAAAAATAATTTAAATTGAATAAAATAATTTTAATTTGATAAAAATAACTGACAGTTTATGAAATTAGTCCAATAATAATGGAATACAAATAAGTATGAATAGTAGGAAAAAATTAAGAAATAATGATAAACATAATTGTAAATTGAAAAAAAGAATTGGAATCAGAGATGAAGGATTAAAAATTCAGGAAATCTATTGAAATATAATTTAATAAATGCAAAATTGGAGAAAATAATTTAAAAATGATAGAAATAATTAAAGATTGAAAAAAAAATAAAAATGGAAAGAAGATTGAAAAAAATTGAAAATCTCTAGATACCTTGACTTTAAATATACTTTCGTGAAAAATAGGAGTAAAATAGGTAAAATTTTCTAAATAGGGGACTTTTAGGGACCAATCGCAAAATAGGGGACATTTAGGGGAAATAGGGGACGGTCTGTGAAGCCTGCGTCAGGATTTTGCCCTACAATTTTTTAAAAACTGCCAAAAACGCTGTTTTTAGGGTTTTTTTTAGAAGTTTTCAACCCCTATTTTCTTGAAAACGTGACGTGATGAACAGTTTTTGAACCCAAATTCGTGTTCAGCACGAGAAATCCATTCGAAAACACTAAGTCCCATCTTATTCGCATCCAAAAAATTGAAATTTTCAAGGCAGTGTAATTATTTAAAAAAAAGGGAAGGAAACACTATGAAATACCTTTCTGGCTGTCCGCGGTACGCAAACAGGTGTGGGAACTACTGGACCGCGCCGTTGCTAATCTAATAAGGGGAAAGACCCACGTGGAGGCACACTTTTATAATTTACTAGGAATTTACCCCACCTTTCCACGAATATGTCCTGCCGCTCCATCAATCTCCCGCCCAGAAGTTCATCAATGCGCATGTTGAATGATCTTTGTCGAAATTTGTCGGACTTTCATCAATTTCGTCTCCGCACTCACGTACGCGCGAATACTTTTCAAATTTAAAATATTTTATACCCCTTCAAATGTTCGTAAAAGGAAAAGAATTTTCATCTAGTTTCAATTACATCTCACTAAGCGAAAGGACCTTTTGACGCACTAGATAACCCTTCCGACACAAATTAAATTTTCTTTTGATCTTTTGGTCCTTTAATTGTATTGAATTAAGGGGTCTACCTAATTTAGACGCGCTCAAAAAGGCTTTTTTTAAGAATTTTTTTGATATGTATTTTATAAATATTTATAAACAAATCGTTACACTTGACAAATATACTCCCGAAATACATAAAAAAAAATTTTTAATTCTTTTTAGTGAGTTTCTATCCATAAGAATGGTAGTTACAGAAAAATCCAAAAAAATATGGGTCTGCGCTATTGATCAAATTTCTTAATTAAATTGTCTGAAACAAAAAAACAAACGGTTTCAGAGTCAATGTGTTAATAGCTATAGCGCATATCATACGATTTTTTATTTTCGTGAAATTGACAAAATTAAACACTAAATCTAAAATCGTTTAATTTTTTTGTTTCAGACAATTTAATTAAGAAATTTCATCAATAGCGCAGACCCATATTTTTTTGGATTTTTCTGTAACTACCATTCTCATGGATGGAAACTCACTAAAATGAATGAAACAAAAAGTTTCTTATGTATTTCTGGAGTATATTTGTTAAGTGTAACAATTTCTATATAAATATTTATAATATAAACCTATAAAAAATCTCTAAAAAAAGACAATTTTTTAGTGAGTCTAAAAACTGGTATTCTTATTTTTTAAAAATTATTCTTGTCGCCTATTTAAGAATGTAATGGCTTCTGTTTGCAATACCATTGAGTAGGGCACGCGTTTATGAAGGAAGAATAGTTTTTAAAAATTTGTCATTAATAAAGGAAACGTGGGTTGTGGTGTAATTGGCGAGTGAAGAACAAAGTGATTCGTAAGAAATAAAAAGAGTGCAAGTAAAAAAGAATGTTAGTGTGATTCGTAAAAACGATAAAAAGAAAATGAAAATTCGAGGTAAGAGTGAATAAGTGGACACTAAGGCGCAACAGGAAGAAGTAGAACAGGAACAGTAGAGAGAAGAATGGAGAAGTAAGAGACGATAATTTCGAAAAGAAAATGAAAGAGTTAGCGTGCCAGTTTGAGCCTCTTCAGAAGGAAAGAAGTGAAGTTTTTTGAAAAGTGATATGACTCTGAAGTTCCGAACGTTCAAATGAACGATGAAAAAAATTTTTTTTAAAATACAATTTTTGTTGCTAAACTTCATTAGGCAGACGCCAAATGATAATATCAATTAAAAAAATTAAACATTTCCATCATTAAGGGGTAGAAACAACCCCCAATAAAACCTAATGCATGTGGGACTATACAGTCCATAATTTAAAAGGGAACTTAATAATTTTTTTCCATTTTTAATTTACAAAAAACTATCTTTTTGCATCCCCTTCAAACAACGATAAACAAGAAACCGCGCACTCACCCCCCAAAAACCACACCTAATGCATTGAGTACTATATACTCGATATTTTCAAAGGGAACTTAATAATTTTTTCGAATTTTTATTTCGCAAAAAATTATCTTTTTGCATCCCCTTCAAAAAACGATAAACAAGAAACCGCACACTCACCCCCAAAAACCACCCCTAATGCATTGAGTACTATATACTCGATATTTTCAAAGGGAACTTAATAATTTTTTCGAATTTTTATTTCGCAAAAAATTATCTTTTTGCATCCCCTTCAAAAAACGATAAACAAGAAACCGCGCACTCACCCCCAAAGACCACCCCTAATGCATTGAGTACTATATACTCGATATTTTCAAAGGGAACTTAATAATTTTTTCGAATTTTTATTTCGCAAAAAATTATCTTTTTGCATCCCCTTCAAAAAACGATAAACAAGAAACCGCGCACTCACCCCCAAAAACCACCCCTAATGCATTGAGTACTATATACTCGATATTTTCAAAGGGAACTTAATAATTTTTTCGAATTTTTATTTCGCAAAAAATTATCTTTTTGCATCCCCTTCAAAAAACGATAAACAAGAAACCGCGCACTCACCCCCAAAAACCACCCCTAATGCATTGAGTACTATATACTCGATATTTTCAAAGGGAACTTAATAATTTTTTCGAATTTTTATTTCGCAAAAAATTATCTTTTTGCATCCCCTTCAAAAAACGATAAACAAGAAACCGCGCACTCACCCCCAAAAACCACCCCTAATGCATTGAGTACTATATACTCGATATTTTCAAAGGGAACTTAATAATTTTTTCGATTTTTTATTTCGCAAAAAATTATCTTTTTGCATCCCTTTCAAATAACGATAAACAAGAAACCGCGCACTCACCTCCAAAAACCACCCCTAATGCATTGAGTATTATATACTTAATATTTTCAAAGGGAACTTAATAATTTTTTTGAATTTTTATTTCGCAAAAAATTATCTTTTTGCATCTTCTTCAAAATAGGATAAACAAGAAACCGCGCACTCACCCCCAAAAACCACCCCTAATGCATTGAGCACTATATTCTTGATATTTTCAAAGGGAACTTAATAATTTTTTTTCACTTTTATTTTGCAAAAAATTCTCTTTTTGCATCTTCTTTAAAATAGGATAAACAAGAAACCGCGCACTCACTCCCAAAAACCACCCCTAATGCATTGAGCTCTATATTCTCGATATTTTCAAAGGGAACCTAATAATTTTTTTTAATTTTTATTTCGCAAAAAATTATCTTATCAAAATATCAAGATATCAAAATAGGATAAAAAGGAAGCAGCGCACTCACCCCCCAAAACCACCTCTAATGCATTTGGCACTATACAGTAGATTTTTTCAAAGGGATATGTGTAATGTATCAAGGAAAAATCGTTTCATTAGCGATTTTGGCGTATTGGTTAATGTGTTAGCATTATTATAGCGATATTGATAGGTTTGCGGGATCATATCCCCCCAAGAATAAAAAGTTTAATAAATAAATTCTTAAATTATTAAATTAAATGTAATGAAATTAAGTTACGTTTAATTGTAATCAGTATAATGTAATTAAAATAATATTATTAAGAGAAGTCCTCTGAAAAAATGTTTTAGAATATTTAACCTTTTTTTTTTCAAGCAACAGCTCCCTACATGTACACTCTAAAAAGAATCTGTGTTATTTTACAACGTCGGACGTTGGAAATTTGTTGCACTATGTCCGGCTTAGTAAAGTTACACACGATTTGTAATCTGACGTAACCTATAAGTTATTTTATAAACTGAATGTAAAAATACTAGCGTTATGTTTCTTACAAAAAAATTAAAAGAAAAATAATTCAGCAGCTGGAACTGATCACGGGATCTTCAACTTCAAGGCACTTAACGTAATTATTTAACTTTGTTCAAATATGTAGATATATACAGAGCAAGTCGCGTATAAAATTAAAACATAAATTCTGATTTAATGCTCAAGTAATACTTATTAAATTAATGTTTGCAATTGATAAAATAGTTTATCATTTCTTATTACCCGAGCAGGGTTTGCCGAGCTAGCCAACGTGGCCGTTGCTTGGCTCTATGTAGTCTATTGATACTCGGGCTTTCAACATTGGCTGTAACTTCGGCCGATTATCGTATTGCCAACATTGGATTCACGAGTAAAGGCCAATGTTTGTGCCAATATTGACTGTCTTAGGTTGGGGGCCTCACATTCTGCCGATTCTGGGGCTTATGTAACTTGTGCCAATGTTCGGCCTAAGTCGATCATACGGTACCCCATGAATTGTCAAACAAGAGAATTATCAAACGTGAGATTTCTCAACTCAGCTAACTTCAGCTCGCTAGGCTGAATTGACTGAATGTACGCGATGTGTAGAGCGACGTAGAGCAGTGAAATAAGTAACTGTCGATAAAATAGTTTCGTGCATCAGAGAGGTGTGATGTCGCCAGGAGTAAATAGGCGGACAATTTACAATTGGAGGTATTAAATAAAAATTAGAAAATACTTTTTACATTTATATGTTATTAATTATTACGTTTGTGTGCCATTTAATTTATTTTAATTATTAAATTCTATTAAGTAGTAAATTTTAACATGATAAAATTATTATTAAATCAATTTTAAAACATTATTTAATTTCCAGTTTATAAAATAAAAAAATTTATTATAATTAATAACTGGTTGATTAAACAACAGTAAATTGTTTTTAAATTGTTAGTAATTAAGTAAGAATACAAAATATATGTTTTGAATTTAACAAAATTTGTTGGCTGAGTTTTTTTTAAATATGTTAATAAGAATAGATAAATTATTTTATTACAATTATTATTGTTTTGAAAAAGAAAAATTTGTGTTTCATTTAATTAAAGTTTTATATTGTAATAATAACAATTGCTTTATGATTTATATTTTACAAAAATGTTTTTTTTTTAAATAACGGTTTGCAATATGAATATGAAGACAGGTAAAAATTGTGATTAAAGTAAATTGTATTAATTAATAAGTAAACAACACTTACCTCTTTAATTTTTTTTCACGATTATAGAGCTATAAATTTACAAGTAATGTAATATTATAAATTACCACGTATTCAGTTTTATAAATAAGGAAATATTAATGTTAATAAAAACTGAAAATATTTGTCAATAATTCAAATTACGTAAAATACAACTAATTCTAATTAAATGAATTTAATTATCACAAGAAATTAAAAAATTTTAATTATGTTTATTTATCAACACATAGAAGAATATATGAAAAAAAAATTTTAATTGTGAATATTTCAGGAAATTATATATTATAAAAATGAAAAGTAGGTATATAATTTACAATGTTTTATTTAAAATATTAAATGACCATGTCTGTTAAGGAATAATACATAATTCAATATAATTAATATATAGGCCTAGTTAAACTTTAACTAATTATGTTAATGAATTTCTCTGTAATATGTTTTTTAAACTCTTAACTGTTTAATAGCACTCTGCATAGAATTCACAAACTCAATGTGAATTACATTTTTGCTATACAACAAATGGATTCGTCAAAAAAATTTTCGTTTATCGTTAAAATTCTGATACTGTACAGAAAACTACTTTTCCCACATCCCTAGTTAATTTAAAAAAAAATATTATCTTCATACAAATGTATTTTTAAAATTAATAAGAATAAGTGTATTTAATAATAATAAGCATTATAATGCAATATATGTAAATAAAAATTAGTTTATTAAAAATAACTAAAGTAATTAACTTAAAACTACCTATAAATTATGAACAAAAAAGTCCAGAATGAAATCGGTGTGTCAATTCTTAAATGTATATTGTAAAAAGAGTGTAAATGATTAATGTAAGATACAAACAGTGCGTGCAAAAATTATAATAAATTGTGCAATGTTTATGGAAAATTAATTTTGAAATAGCTCAAGATGAAAAAATTTTTATTATTGATTTGAAAGGTGTAAAAACTTTCAGATTTACTTAACATTATCAATATAAGTTTAAAAAATTGCCAAAATGACTTTATTTTGAGCTCATTTTATTTAAAGTTTTAGATAGTTATAAACAAATTGCATAAATAAAATTCTCACTAGATTTCAATGTTGACATTTCTCGCTAGTAAAAGACAAGATAAATTAGCAAATGTTATTTTATTCGTTAAAATTCTGTGTCATAAAATATGTAAAAATTAAATTGTTTTGCAATATAAAAGAGGTACTCTACTGTCGGAAATTGTCAGTTCTATCGATAAAAGTTGTTTTAAAAGCACAGCTCTATTTAAATCAGGATATCTTGGTCAAAAAGTTAGATAGGGACTTGGGATTAAATTGTTTGGAAATCTTATAAAATTTTACGTCAGAAGATCTACTGGTACATTATTTTTGACTTATTATGTTTATATTACTTGATTAATTTGGATGAAAGTTATCAAATTTTTTAAATATCATTCGATAAGTTAGCTCGTTGCTTAATTTACAAAAAGTGTACAACAAATTTTAAGTTCCACTTGTTTTCTTTGCCGAATTGTTACCATTAATTTGAGCTAAGAAAACTTTAAAAATATTAAGTGATTCTCGAAATGTGAGTCAAAACGATGCAACATATTTTCATTCAAAGTCTGCTAAAACGTTGATATCTACTTGAAAATGATGGTTTTTCCGAAAAACCTTCTCCTACGTTTTGAATCATATTTCGAGAACCACTTAATATTTTTCAAGTTTTTTTTAGCTTAAATTACAGCTTATAATTTAGCAAAGAACTCTAAATTTGAATAAGTGAATATTCACTTATTAGATGTCAAAAGTCTTCCACTCTTTCAATAAGTGCATATACACTTTTCGAAAGGGTGGAAGACTTTTGACATCTAATAAGTGAATTTTCACTGATTCAAATTTAGAGAGAAAAAAAAGAGAGCTTCAAATTTTTTGTACGTTTTTGGCAGATTAGGCAAGCAGCCAAACTTGTCGAAAGATATTCGAAAAATTTGAAAATTTTTATCTAAACTCATCAAATAACATAATCACTTTGATAAGTCAAAAATAATGCATCACCATAATGCAATGACCAAGATATCCTGACTTAAATAATATATAGCTCTTTTTTATAGCAGAAACTGTCGATTTTTTAGAAACAAGAAAGTGTCACAGGTGGGTTGATTAAAATTTTTTTGTTAGAAAAAGATGATAATTATTGTCCAAAGAATATTGTTAATATAGTTTGGAAAGTTATATAGAGATAATATTTAGCTCTTTGTTATAGAAAAAAATTATAACTGGCCCATTTGTGCCAATCTATTATTTCTAATAAGTCGATATTTCTGCAAATTTTTCTTGTTTTTTAAGAAAGAAAAACTTCAGCATTAAAACCAGATGAGAGCTGTTTTTTGTAAATTACTTCATTCAAGTGCTGCATAAATAGAATAGGTCCAGTGGGATAGTCTCCCAGGATATGGGAGGGGGGAGGGGCAATTGTGGTTAAATGATTTAGAAAAGTACATTGAATTCTATTTTGGAAAATTACAATACTTGAGGAACTTTTTTTTACTTATTTTATAAAACGTTTATAAACGCACTCAATTAAATTTCCGTTGCGCAAAAAATACATTATTGTGCAAATTTCTTTTTTTTTTGCTTCTGTTTCCTCTTCTTCTTTTGATTAAAAGCATTTACTATATCTTCTGCAGTCATCATAATCTGAAAATATATTGAATTTTTTAATGATTTTTCCAAATTTGCGTTGCGCATATGTTAGGACAAGTGGCGAGTTAAATAGATTATGTGTAGAGAAAGATGAGAAAAAAAATGTACAAATATTCTACACAGCACCGGAACTTGCATGCTCATTCCCAATATTCAGGGAAGTTTCAAAACATCAGGGAGTTTGTTGGAAGTTCCAGAACTTTCCTAGAGGTTGGGAATGTTCAAGGAACTTCAGGTGCTGTGTAGGAGGTGTGATTGCAAAAAAATGAAACCTGAAATATTTTGGGTTTTGGAGTACATGTAGTAACAGTAAGAACCCCCATACACGTGAACTTTTCCCAACTTTGCCAAACTTTCCTCAAATTTATAAACTTGCAACAAACTTTCTGAAAGTTGACGACACGTAAGAAAATGTTGGAAAAGTTCAGGCAAGTTTAGGTGCTGTCAGGCAAGTCATCCAAAAATAAAAGGAATTTATTTAAATCAGATAAATAAAATCAGATAAACCCCCCCTTAGAGCTAACTTGGGTTTGCATGGGAGAGAGAGAGAGACAACACTATAGTGTTGTTTCTTTCTCTCTCATGTATGATCCCCTCAAGAAACCGAGCCTGGATACGCCACAGAGGATTCATTTACATGACGAATTAATACAAAGAAAAAATAATCATGTGAAATATAAAAAAATAGGACTGCGCATGAGACTGATTACACAAAGAAATATCCGAGACGATTCCAAGAGACGATACAACGATAAAAATCAGTCTTGGCAATACTCTCGACGAGTCTCCTCGAGATTTACTTTTAGTCAAGATTTAATAAAACTACTTCTCCTTGATTAGCATTTTGTCATATGAGTATTAAAAAACAAATCATTTAAATGTATAATAAAAATTGTTTTTAAAAAATCCAAAACTGTACACTCGTTTATATAATTATTTTTTATCTAACAGTGTCTTTAAAAACCGATACTAGACGATACTAAGTATAATATTAATGGCGAGACTGCGTAGTGATCCGAAATTGGAATTTACTGTTCAAAATCCTCTACAGGAGTCAATTCTTGACATAATTTAGTTTCATTTCCATTTACTTGGAATGAAATTTCTAAAAACATAGCTAAGCCCAAGTTTTATTTTAGCCGCATTTTTTTATTGTTTAAACAATTATACGAAAAAAGTGTGTAATTATCAAAATTAAAATTGTTATTTAACTTCAATATAAAACAAAAGTGAGTTTTGTTAATTAATACATAAGTGTAAATACTCACATAGTGTAAATAATTAATGTACAATAAATAATAATTGTTATAAAAAAAGTGACTGTCAATAACAGTTATATTGTAGCAACCCATTAACGTTTATGCTTACACCCACAGAAGTGATGTATTTGACACAAAGATAAGTTATTTCTGACAAATAAAAATATCTTTGTCTCACAGTCAACTAACTTTTTATTTATTTCAAATAAAAAAATTTATTTGAATCAAACAAAATTTTATTTGACAGAAATAAAAATGTATTCGATTCAAATAAAAATTTATTTGACTCAAATAAAATAGTTAAATGGGTGGGAGTAAATATATTTTTTTTCTGAGTGTAGGAAAATAGGGATATCAGAACGGTGAACACTGGAAAGAGTATCGTAGACCAAATGATAATTTTTGACGGTAATGATTGTTTTAAAAATAATTTTTTTAAACAAATTGTTATAAACAAATAAAACAACTGAAAATTATTGAAAATAAATAGCGTCATTCGATTGGATGCGAAAAATTACTAAAGGAACGTGAGTTCCTTTCCAATTTTTTCACTCTATTTCTTATAAATAATTTATCAAACAATATAGCAATGAGTCAATACCTATGTTAGCCCATGCTCATGGAAATAAGGATATAAAAAAAGTCAATACTGATAATGTATCCATACTTCCCTGAGCATGGGCTAAGATAGGTGCTGAGTTATTGCTTTTGTTTGTTAATTATTTATAAAAAATAGAGTGAAAAAATTAAAAATGTTACACATATTCCTTTACTAATTGTTCGCATCCAATCGAATGATGCTATTTATTTTTAATAATTTTCAGTTTTTTATTTGTTTGTAACAATTTTTTTAAACAAATTATTTTTTAAACAATCATTAACGTTAAATATTATCATTTTGGTCTACGATCCTCCTTCCAGTATTCACTGTTCTGATGTCCCTATTTCCCTAAGCATAAACGTTAATGGGTTGCTACAATATAACTGTTATTAACAGTAACTTATTTTTTAACAATTATTATTTATTGTACATTAATTATGTACACTATGTGAGTATTTACATTTATGTATTAATTAACAAAACTCACTTTTGTTTTATATTCAAGCTAAATAACAATTTTGATTTTGATAATTGCACACTTTTTTCGTATAATTGTTTAAATTTCTAATACTTACATAACTTAACGGAGTTTCGTCTTCTTCATCCATAATTTTGTGAAACTCCCTCAAGTGCAATCTTAAAACAAATTCGTTTTTCATTATTTGTTTGCACAAATTGCAATGAATCCTTTTCCCGTGATTTTTTCTCAATTCTGCGACCACTTCGTGCTCTACAAAGTTATAAACAATTAATTAAAAGTAAATAGAATTAAACTTTTATCAATACAATGATTCTAAAAAATATTACGCTACACACAAAAACTAAAAGCATCAAAACGTTGCATTATGACCACTTTTTTAGATCATTTCTCATAATTGATGAAAAAAATGGCATTATAATGCAACGTTTTGATGCTTGCTTGTCTTGTGTCTAAGTAGGTAGGAGATTATCTGTGCAAACTTCCCTTACTCTAACATACTGTAGAATATGTGTAAACAATGAGGTGTGATTTTTGTTATTAAAAGCGGAAAGTCTACTTTTATACAATAGGCTAGATAACTCCCAATGTTTTATGTATTTGTTTTTAGAATTAGGTACTTGATAAATTTTAATTAGTTTTAAATAACTAATTATAAATAACTGATCGCGGCTACTGGCTTTTTATCTCAGCAATTAGTGAAAATTATGTAAATACTTACAAGTAACACTACCCAAGTGTAACTCACCGATTTTCTTGGTACTTGCTATAAATATTCTACATCGAACTACATTTGACGTACCATGTTTTATATCGGCTGAAAAAACTGTTTAGGGGTAGAGATTACCCTTCTTATAGGGGCCGTCCATATATTACGTCACACTATTTTTCACCATTTTAAACCCCCCCCCCCCATGTCACACACTGTTCCATACATTAGCGCCATTTTTTCTGCTTGTTGTCACAAATTGGTTGACCCCCCCCCCCTCCCTCTTAAAATGTGACATAATATATGGATGACCCCATATTTACATTATACGTAAAGGCCAATTAGAAACTATTGGTTAAATTACTGTATAAAAAAAATAGTTTATAATAAAATTGTTTAAACAAAAAAACAAAATTTACTTTTCAGCAAGTTTTACTATCTATCGATAAGCGCAAAAAATTCACAGAAAAGATTATTTTTTAAATTATTTAAACACTTTTGTTATGAACTAATTGCTTTTTAAAAATTTTTCTGAGTCTATAATGTTTTTTCTTTGCCATAAGATAAAGTCATGTTAACAATTTAAAATACATACAGTAATGTAACCATAGATTCTAATACGCCTTTACGTATAATGTAAATATTACAAAGGTAGTCTCCACTCCTCAAAAGTTTTTTCTCATTATTTTTAAAGTATGTTTTAATTTCATACAGTATTAACTCTTATGATTTTGGCAATAATGTAAATGAATATTATTATTGCAAAAATCATAATAAATATTAAAAATTTTCACCTGTAACTACCGGTAGATAAGTATTTTTTTAAATTTACCATATATCGGTAATTGAAAAGGCGACAAATTTACAAACTCTACTTTTACCTCTTGAAGTGCTTGGTTGAGGATCCATAGCACAAAGATCACTTTCTTGAGAGTCATTTGCTTTTGGGTTACTTGTTTGAGGGTTGCTTGTTTGGAGATCATTTGCTTGTAGATCATTTGGTTGAGGATCATGTGTTTGAGGATCATGTGGTTGAGAATAGATTGGAAAAGGATCACTTGATGAAGGATCGGAAGGATTCTCAGGAACATAATCTTAAACAATAATAATTTGTTTACAAAAATAACTTTTGCAATTTCAGCTAACACAAAATACTACTCGAAACGACTTTACATTTTTCCGATACAGCCCTAACGCTAAAACCGTCGCTCTCTAAATCTCTCTAAACCTAAATTACCAATTTTCTATTAATGAGTTAGCGAGAAATTAGTCACTATGAAATAGTTAAAAATGTCACTATTTTTTAGTAGAAAGCTACTAATTTTAAAATAGACATTTCACTGTTACAATTAATAAAAGGTTTACTTCAAAATTAGTAGTTTTCTACAATTAATTAATAGTTTTCTACTAAAAAATTGTGCAATTTTTAACTACGTAATAATAACCGATTTCTCGCTAATTCATTTGTGGAAAATCAATAATTAAGATTTAGAGAGCGCGCTATTGAGAAAGGTCCTTTTTGGCTCTATCATTGGCGGATCCACGGGGGGGGGGGTCATGACCCCCCCTGGAGCTAACTTACATTTGCATGGGAGAGAGAGAAACAACACTATAGTGTTGTCTCTTTCTCTCTCATGTATGACCCCCTCCAGAAACCAAGTCTGGATCCGCCACTGGGCTCTATTGGACTAAACATCAACTTGCTTAAATTTTGAAATTTTTAAGAGAACTAACAACACTTTAGATAGAAAATTCCCCAATTTTTACTTGGTTTCAAAGATAGAAGTTGAAAAAATTTATTGTTTTCAGGAAAACAAGTTTTGAATTGAGTCACACATTAATTAACATTTTTAAAATTTTTAATTACGTTTAGTTTTTATCAATAAAAATAAATAAATAAAAAATCTGCATCAATTTTAGAAAAATGCGAATTTTTCGGAAAATTCACTCTCTAAAGTTGAATTAGTTAAGATTCACTTATTACATGTCAAAAGTCTTCCACTCTTTCAATAAGTGCATATACACTTAAAATAAGTGAATTTTACTCTACATAAGTGAAAACTTCACTTATTATAAGTGCGTGTACACTTATTAAAAGAGTGAAAGACTTTTGACATCTAATAGATGAATTTTCACTTATTCAAATTCAGAGAGCATGCCAAAGTACGCATGTATGATTAATTGAAACCCATTTGCATTCGTGCAGAAAAACCCAACTTATAGTTCTCAGTAGCAGCTAAATTATTTTTTTCCGTGCAATAAATTGACCTAAACGTCCAAATTAAAATCAGGTTGCAGCATTAATAATAATGAATAAAATTGTTATCCTTTGAATTGAAGGAGGATACATCTATTGGCATTGCATAATTATGAGCTCTTACTTGCGTAACTGTGTTCATTGGATATTGTTGACAGATCTGGAGACGTAGCAGGAAGAGGTATATTATAAGAATGATCGCCGAGGACAGAGACATTGATGGCAGAGCTTCCTTCATGATCACGTGAAGTTTCCGTATGGGGGAGCTCTTCAGGTACTTCTGGTGCTAAATACATATACAGACATTGGTAAATCTATTTCATTGACGGAACCAGGGGGGCACAGGTGCTTGGCCCCCTCCCTACTCAAAAGTCTTATATTTATGTGGCAGAGAAGAAGACAGGTAACACTATACTGTTACCTGTTTTTCTCTCATGTAATACGCCCTCCAAAAACCTTATCTGGATCCGCCACTGATCTACTTCATTATAAAAAAAAAATACTTTAAGAAGAATATTAATTTTCTGCCTTTCTTCTACAACTGCTGTCAGATCCTCTATAGTTGTCAGTATCAGTATCTTCATTATTTAAAAGTTTGTTAAAAAGAAATAATATACATATTAAATAATGCTGAACTTTCTGTTTCAACTTCAGAAAATTAATTTTAGTAAAAAGATATAACTATTATTATCTTGTATTACAGTAAAACCCATATATATCGCCAACACATTTTTTTAAAAATCTGAATTTCCCGCCACAGATATAGTGGTGAAGAGAAAAAAAAAACTTGACTGAGTCTAACACTCCAAGTTTCGAAATATTTAAATGAATGTTCAGTCAATATTGACACAAAACTGGACAGAATATATCATTATAATATTCAGGCAATTTTCAACGTTGAATGATGTGCACTGGTCGATCTTGGCTCCTATGTTCTGTAGGTCTGCGCAGTAGATTTTAATTTCTTAGAGACCTTTGGGTGTTAAAAATAACATAAAATGTTAATTGATAAAAAAAAAAGAAAAATGTTTAACTTTTTCTGAAATATTGCCTGAATATCGCAGGAAACTTGTTTGCAATATTTGGGATCTGACATTCGCAGATACGACATCTGGTGTTAAGAAATTAAATTAGTTTTGGATAACATGTTGTGCAATTTTCTATTACATTTCTGTAATATTATTATCGTTATTTATTTTACAATGGATAGGGACACATTTTCTCTACGTTAAAATTAGCTATTTACCTATTTTATTGGTTGACACTATTGCTCTACTTTTAAAAAAAATTTATATGCGACTTTTCATAATTTTTCGAACCCGAAACAGTATGTTCTTGATATGAAAAATACGTTTGATGTTGAGAAAATTGATAAATTAAAGGCCTGGAAAATATAGATTTAAAAATAAACTGAACAGGGCCGGCGGAAGGTATTTTTTCTAGGGGGGGGGGGCAATGCATATATATATACATATATACATATATACATATATATACCTACACAGACATACATATATACACAAATATATATATATATATATATATATATATATATATATATATATACATAATCAGGGTTGCTACGCTTTCTGGAATTACTATTAAAAATGCTTACTTTTATAAATTTTGAAATTGAATGAAGCATGTTTTACGCACAAAATAATCCTGGTTAATAGTATTTTTTTTTTCTTTTAAATTATCCACTTTTTCGTAAATTACTATATCTTAGCGTTTCTTCACTGTCTTACACTGAGAAAAATGAGTTAGCTACTATTTGGATAGCTTTTTTTTAGCGGTGTAATTAAACCAAATTTTTATTTAACAGAATTGTTATTGAGTAGAATTTTTCATAAGACGAATTTTTTAATTTTAGAATATCCATTTCACCAAATCTTCATTATTTATCCAATATTTTAGTTGCATTAATTGTTATTTAATATAATTAATAAAACGCTAAATTTCCATTTTTGTCGGATACCCTGAACTATTTAATATTTCGTCTTACTCAAACTTTTATTAAAAGAAAATTCTGCTGAATTAAAATTTGGTTAAATAGAAATTCTTTAAATAAGAAGTTTGTGTTAACAAAATTTTGTAAAACAAAAATTAAATTAAATATAAATTCGCTAAACTTAAAATTCTGTTAAGTACAAATCCAGATTTATTAAAATTTGATTAAAAACAGTCTCGAAGGATGATAACACAGCCTCACAAACAAAAGTTTGTCTCAGACACTACAGTAGCTACTGTAGAAAATTTGAGTGGGCGCCAGTTGGGCCCCATATGGGTTTCCCAAATTTAAGGTGGGCCCCAGTTGGGTCTTCCCACTGGGAAATTAGTGGGCTTGTAATGCTTAACCCGGTTAGTGCCAATTCACTAAAAAAGATCGTAAAAATGTAAGATCGTTAAAAAATATTCATTACAACTTTTAACAATATTTTCCACCAAAATTTTCTTTAATGATATAAAAATTAGTTAATAACAATTGTTGCATGTATTTTTTAATTTGTTTAAACAAATCAATATTGTTTATCTGAAACTTTTCATCTAATAGAGCTAGAGTGTTGTAACTTTTTATTAACTTTGCAACTTTTCAAACCTATAAAAGCCCAATACTAATAATAAACGAAAATCCACAATTATGAAAATTGTTTAAAGAAATTAATATTGTTTATTTGCAACTTTTCATCTAATTAAGCTAGAGAGCTGAAAATTTCTCTTAATTTTGCAACTTTTTAAGCTTATGAAAGCTTAATATTAATAAAATACAAAAATCCACAATTATAAAAATTGTTTAAACAAATTAATATTGTTTATTTCTAATTTTTCATTTAATTGAGCTAGAGAGTTGAAACTTTCTCTTAATTTTGCAACTTTTCAAATCTATAAAAACTTAATATTAATAATAAACGAAAATCCACAATCACAAAAATTGTTTAAACAAATTAATATTGTTTATTTGCAACTTTTTATCTTATTGAGCTTCAGATTTAAAATTTTCTTTAAATTTTTCAACTTTTTAAACCTATGAAAGCTTAATATTAATAATAAACGAAAATTCACAATTTTAAAAATTGTTTAAACAAATTAATATTGTTTATTTGCAACTTATCATCTAATTGAGCTACTTAAGCACAATAAGCTAATAAGCTTAATATTAATAATAAACGAAAATTCACAATTATAAAAATTGGTTAAACAAACTAATGTTGTTTATTTGCAATCATTCATCGAATTAAGCTAGAGAGTTTAACTTTTTCTTAATTTTGCAAATTTTAAGCCTATAAACACCCAAAACTTATAGTAAACGAAGATCCATAATTATGAAACTCTTTTAAATAAATTAATATTGTTTATTCGCAACTTAAATAAAGTTAGGGAACTGTATTACAATATTGATATTAACAATATTAATTTGTTTAAACAATTTTTATAATTGTTGATTTTACTTTACAATTAATATTGGGCTTTACTAAGATTGAAAAATTGCAAAATTAATAAAAAGTTACAACCTGTAACTCAATTAGATGAAAAATTGCAAATAAACAATATTAATTTGTTTAAACAATTTTTATATTTTTATATTTTAGTTTTTTTCTAATATTAGGATTTACTTAACTTAAATAGATGCAATATTAGAAAAAAGTTATAACTCTCTAGCTCTATTAGATAAAAAGTTTCAGATAAACAATATTAATTTGTTCAAACAAATTAAAAAATACATCCACTAATGTTAGTAACTAATTTTTATGTAATTAAAGGAAATTTTGGTGGAAAATGTTGTTAAAAGTCGTAATGAATATTTTTTAACGATCTTACACTTCTTTTTCGTTTATGAAGATTTTTTATGGCCCTTTAATAAATAGTTAATAATAAAAAATTTGTCAAATAAATTATTCGATCTTATTTTTTAAACTTTCCTGAGGAGAAACAGCTTGATCCGATCAAAAAATGTTAATTTTCATGGATTTTATATCAATTCTATGAAAAAGTTTTTTTCCCCATGCATTTTGCATGGGAAACTTTGAGCGCTTTGACCGAATTTCATGAATTTTTAAACTGAAATGAAGGGAAATTGCAATATATAAAGCCAGACTGACGATAAGTTTAGTATTGAAACTATTATTTAGTAACAATTTACGTATTTGATAAAAACTGGGAACCCCAGGCTGACCCCAACTTGCGTCCACGTACAAACTGGGAATTACTGGGAACTTTTCTACACGGAAGTGTATTTCTACTTACTTTTTTTCACTGAATTATCAGATTGGTTAACATTTTTGAAATAATCTTTAAAAAAATTGATGAAAACACGAAAAAATCGCTTTTTTAAGATTATCTAAAAAATTTTAGTTAATCTAATCATTTTGACTTTGAATCCGGATTTAGTGTAGAAAAATATACGTAGGAATACATTAGGGTAAAGACTCGAACCAAAAAATGCACATTAAAGGTCTGCAAAACCTGGAAAAGTCATGGAATTTTGTTCTAAGAAAGTCATAGCAACCCTAATAATTACATTAATTATTATTGTATAAAATGTTATTGAACTTAAAACTAAGAAGATTGTACTTTTTTAAAAAGTTGTTTACATATTAATTTAAAAATTAAAATTATAAGTCAATTTTCAGAGAGGGGCAAGCCCATACATTGCCCCCTCGAGGTATTTCTAGGGGGGGGCATTGCCCCCTGTGCCCCCCCCCCGGCTCCGCCGTCCCTGAAACTGAATAAGGATTTCAATGATAAGGTGTTCTCACTGCATATCAACAGAAATTATTTCATTTTTGTACACTGAAAAAAAAACAATGGAATATTTGCTTGAGTTGTCAAGTAAAATTTACTTTATAACTCAAGCAGTGCAAAAAAAAGTAAAACTTACTTTGTTTTTTAAGGAAAACGAAATGTCACTTCTAAAACAAATTTGACATATTGTACTTTAAAACAATGTTTGAGTTAATTAAAAGA
The DNA here is from genome assembly GCA_037103525.1 of Ganaspis brasiliensis. NCBI lineage: Eukaryota > Metazoa > Arthropoda > Insecta > Hymenoptera > Figitidae > Ganaspis > Ganaspis brasiliensis. The sequence goes on from JAZKLR010000427.1 coordinate 407,565, forward strand.
AATAAACAATAAATTAATATGCAATTAACGTTTTTACTCACTTTTACTTATTCTTCCACTATTAAATCTTCTGGAATGTATTGAAAATTTAATTTTAACAGTTTGGCACATAAACGTCAAATTTTGCTTCAAAAGTGTCAATTGTTTTTTTTTCTTTATAAACAAAGTAAAATTTGCCTGGTTTCACAGCAATTTTTGATTTTTTTTCATTGCTTGAGTAAAAAAGTAAAAATTACATTTAACTCAAGTAAACCTTAAATAGTTTTTTTTTCAGTGTATAAGTTTTAAACTTTTTAAATTTAGAGGTTATAATATCTTTTATATCGCTTATGTCAAGTTTTTAGTTTATCTTCTGACTTAAAAAGAAAGTAAGTTACTTTTTCTTATTTGTTTCTTGTTCCCTGACTTTTATTACAATATTTATTTATCCAATTCATGTTTTTTTTTAAATTTAGAAGCAAATAGCCTATAACATGTCCCGATTTTATTAATTTTCATAACATTTTATCACTTGTCTGACTAAAAAACACGCACACCTTCGATAAATTTTCGTTGGTTAACATTTGTACCTATCTATTTGCAAATATTATCTATAGAATTTAATTTTTTTTTCACTTCGTTTTGTATCCTATATAAATTTATTAAAAATTTTATCCAAAGTGCGCCATATTTGTTTAGGCCACGCCCCCATGTCAGATCCCAATACAACGTTCAGGCAATATTTGGTATGAATATTGCCTCGCAAGCGGATATTTTCGTACCTGTACCGATGTTGTCTAAAAATTAATTTGAATATTCCGAAACTTGAAGTGTTAGGGTCAGGCAAGTTTAAAGAAATATTTTCTGCTCTGGGAGCACTACAGTTTTATCTCTTTCTCTCTCACAAAAATATAAGGCTTTTGGTGCTTTTTGTATCCACCAATGTCTATAGAGTTAAAGTATTTCTAACCTGTACACTCCAGTTGGTGGAGAAGAAGAGTGAACTCCTTCTCCGATACGAAAGGACAATTTGGGCATGTGAACGTCTTGTGCTGTATTTCACACACGTGCTCGCCTCCGTCTCCTTCGAAGCACGATTTGCAAATGTTGCATTGCAACATTTTGTGCAATTGCACTAAATGTCTCATCAAATATTGTTTCGAGGCAAACGTTCGAAAACATTTGTGACATTTGGTGTTTGTTTCCTCGGAATCCAAAACAAATCTTTCAGACAGCGGTCTTGCTAAAGTTTCTCTTATTTTACTTAAATCTGTGTCTTCTCGAGGTGCATCGTAGACGGAATCTAAAAAGATTTAGATATATTTAGATATAAAAGCATAAATCAGATTGGTTTAAAGGTAAAAAAATTACAGAAACTGGGTCAGAATTTGTGAAGCAGATCACCTGAAATAATGAAAATTTTATTTTTAATGAAAGAAGATTTTTATAAGCAGGAGATTTAAACAATTTTAGGAAGGAAATTTGAAATAAAACTTAAAATTTTAATTATCCAAAAAATTAGACGTTTCGTCGGACAAGATTTGCCGACCTCATCAGGCAATAATTGGTTAACGCTTAACACGTAGTCGACAAGTCAAAAGTATAAAAATGTTTTATTTCAAAATGACAAAAATTGTATTTTTATACATTTGACTTGTTGACTACGTGTTAAGCGTTAACCAATTATTGCCTGATGAGGTCGGCAAATCTTGTCCGACGAAACGTCTAATTTTTTGGATAATTAAAATTTTTAGTTTTATTTCAAATTTCCTTCCTAAGATTGTTTACATCTCCTGCTTATATTAACAATGGAAGGGTATACTCCTCGTTTCGAAAGAAGATTTTTGTATCCAGACATGATAAAAATTAATTCCTGTAATTATTATTACACGTTTATTTAAAAAAAAAAAAAAAAAAAATGCAAATTTTTCCACGCCCAAATTTAAAAAAAATTGATTTTTTTATAAAATTTATTTTTTTTTATAAAAAAAATACGAATTTTCTTTTTTTAGTTAAAGTGCCTTAAAAGCCTAGGAAAAAGTGAACATTTTATCTTTTTACATTAATTTTTTAACTTCAATATTTTACGAGTTATAAACAATATTAAAAAAAGTTACATATAGAGGAGACCGGGACTAGAAGGGGCGGGGGATTTAAGTAAGTTTATATGAGTAAAGAAATTTTAGGGATATATAAAACAGGCTATGTTAATAAAAAGTGATGTCTGATTCCGGGTGGGTAGTAGTACCCACCGTACCCACCTTATTCGCCGGGCCTGTCTTAGTTTAAGACATTTTGATGTCTTTCTTGTATCTAAGACGCAAAAAATGTCTCATTTTAAGACATTAAATGCGTCTTAGACACCAAAATGTCTTAAAATAAGACACTTAGAAGACAACAGTTTTTGCAGTGATGTCTAAGAAAATAATATTTTTTGTATTGAATGAGTTTTCGAGGTTGTCATATTCAAAGCGACTTAGCAACAAAAGTACTTATTATTTTTTAAATGAAAGAAATGTACTTTTTAGTTGAAAGAACAAGCTTTAAAACGATATATTATACTTTTGCAAAAAATATGTCTTCATATGTTATTTTTTTGCAAAAGACCAAATCTGTCAGATTTAGCCCCAGTCTCCCCTATTGAATATTTATTTATACGCGCTTGTCTCCGTTTTATTGTAGTCGAAAATTGATTAATTGTTTGTGGGAACATAACGTTTTAGAAGCATGCTTTAATATTTACTAGTGATATAAACCAAAACTTCTATATTGATTTGTAAGCTCCATATAATTTGGTTCTAAATTCTGTAAACAAGCGCTTAATACGAGTTGTAATATTTTCGTAATAGAGCATAATACTCAGTACTATATCTGTAATAAAGCGAAATACATTTATTGTTTGGTAATACAATGTATTGCGGTAATATGGTAATATTAACTATAATATCGGTAATATCAGCGATAGGTAGTCAATAGTACACTTTTTCAACCTGTGAATTCCCCTTCGAAAGTTGCAAACAGTTTAAGGGAATTTAATTCAATTTAATAATGAACAAGAACATTTTTTTGCTAATAGTTCTTCTTCCTTCAAAGTCATTTTGGATTTCTGGTTACCCTATTTCTACATACCTTCATCAGAAACCAATTTCTCAATTTCCTCAGTAAAACTGTGAGTGACTCCGACTAATTTTTCCAATAACTCTGATGCCTTCTGACTTTGCACTAATGCATTATTTACTGTTGGTTTTTCGAACTCTTCCCACAAAATTTTAATTTCATTGTCACGAACGATGTCATCATGCTTTTTTTTTTTATTTAACGTTGCACCTAATTTTTCAAATTCAAACTCTCTGTGAGTATTCTCGAACATTTTAAGCATGCCATCTAAAGGAAGGAGAAGGAATTTTGGAATTTAATAAAACGGATGAATGAATGAATGGATGATGGTAGGACTTAAGAATCAATGAAGCCAACGAACGTCTACATTGTTTCAAATTCAACATGTTTACACTTATTGGTGCTGGGAGTGGAATTTTCAGAGTAAACAATCAATTCCGAAAGGAAGTACGGTTCGTGGGCATCATTTTTTCAACAGCAGCTAATGAAGGAATAAACAATTATTGCCCTTGTTTCAAATCTAAAAAGTTGTTACTTCAGAAAATCGCATTGGAAATTAAAATTTATCTCCCTTCTTTTGCACTGTTTTACAGCATTAATAAATGCAAGATGCACGGAGAAAATGGAATTATTAATATTGAACTGACAATTTTGTTCTGTTGCCGTAACACATTTTTTGTTGCCTTAACAATTTCGAATTGTTGTAGTAACAGAACCATTTTAGATTTTGACAAAACAACAAACCTAATTGTTGGTAGGGGAGAGTCGGCCAAAATGCCTAATTGGGTAAATTGGCAATCGTTAATAGCTTGACCAAAAATAAATATTAATCATAATTGTTTTTATTAATGATGTATATTAAAGGTAAAGATGATTTCTATAAAGTTTCATGTTTATCAGTTTATTATTAAAGAATTTATTAAAGAATTGTGAAAATGATGCTTTCCAACAATAATTTTTTCATTTTTAAATTTTAGAAAATATGCACTTCTATCGCACAGACGTACATAATTTTTTTTCAAAATTAATCCATAAACATTTAGCTATCTAAAGGCTTTGATTTAATTTATAAAAATGAGTTCTAAAATGAAAAAAATTAGTTTAATTACATCGTGTGTTTTTGGGCAAATTGCCTTGGTTAAATTGCCTATATTCTGTAAAACTTCTAAGCAAGATACGTGTACGATACGGATAATTTCTTAGGTTACGTATATTTTGATGTAGAAACTAAATATCAAGTTGTTACTGCTTCTGTATAAAAAACCAGTGTTTAAACAAATTAATTATATTAATTATTGCATTTATATTAATAATAATTATAATAATTATGCATTGAAGAATCATTTTTAATATATTTTTAAAACATGATTTTAAATAACAGCGGGATGAATAAAAAGAAGTGCGCATGCGCAGAAAAAATACATATGATTGCGAAAGTTATGTGTTGTTACGTGGCTATAAAAAGTCATTACGGATTAACCTGTCACATTTGGCATTGAATGACAAAATTTTCGATTTCTTTCTAAAACTCACGCTGTTTTGAAGCAAGCAGGTATTTTTGTAATTTATTACAGTGTTTAATTGACTTTTGCAAGTTATTTTATAATTGTAGAAGCTTTATTTATTTGTTATAGACTTTATTTCCATTTTTTGTCGGACAGCTTTGGCTTGAAACTAGTTTTATGATGAAAAGATTATATTTTTGTATTCAAAGCTAGTTCTTTGTTTAATATTAACAAGATAATTGATTATAGAAAACATAAACAAAAATTTTTTTTACTTTTTTTCATATTTTTTCATATTTTTGTGCACAGGCGGTTTACCCAGTCGTAAGTCAAAATGGCGAATTTTGACATCAATATTTAAATAATTATTTTGTCTATTTTTTCTGAAATAAATACTTAAAATTACTACCTCATTATATTCTTAAAGGTTGTTTTCTAAATATTTGATGGTTTATATTTTTCAAAACTATAATTAAATACTTTTTTTTTTGGCTCCAAACTTTACTAGGCATTTTGGCCGACTCTCCCCTACAAAAAATCAAATTCGTTATAACAACAATTCAGGTTTGTTATTCCTATGTCAACGATCCGATAGTTTTGACTGTTCTACTAATCCGTTTCAATTATACGCCCGTGTGGAAAATTTTTTTGAAAGTATAGTTTGTGGTCTGATTCTAGCCAGAATTCACCTATATCCACTAGTCTAGAAGGTGTGGTCGAGATCAGACCTAGACCAGGCCATACTTGCAGACCAACCGGTCTAAGTTCTGAAAATAGAAAGTCTGGTCAGCGTCAAAGCTGGATTGGGCCAAGCTTACTAGTCTAGAACCTCTAGATTGCTTGGTCTAGAAGTCTGATCTAGCGCTGACCAGGCTTACTGTTTTAAAAACTGAGATCGGTTGGTCCAGAAGTCTGGTCAGGTCCAGGCCCGGTCTTAACCAGACCTGCTAGTTTAGAACCTCTAGATCGGTTGTTTTGTAAGTTTGGTGTGGTGCAGGTCTGGCTCAGACTAAACCGCAGTGTGCCTTTAACAGACTACTATAACCATTTTGTCTTCAGAACTGCTGATAGCGGAATGGCTAGCCTCGAGGATTTCCAGCTGGCACGTAAAGGGTTCGAATCTTTGGATGGTCCAAATTTTTTCTTTTATTCATTTATGTCATTTGATCCATAAAATGATTTGATTGCATATTTCAGTGTCTCCATGGTAAAATAAAGAAAAAATAAAAACAAAACTTGAATTTTATTCAAATAGCCAAGGCAATTTTACATCTAATTAGCCGCTGTCTAGACGCGCTGGCTATCGAAAAAGCGTTTCACTGTTGGTGAGACGCTGACTAGATGTCACGACCAGCCGCTAGTCTGTAGAAGTGAAAAGCTGGATTGGTTCTGGCCAGCGCTAAGACAAATTTACACACGAGCGTTCTGGTCCATCACACAAATATGTTCTTTCTTTAAAGTAATACTTTTTTAATCTGCATTGATTCGCTGCATTAAATCAGTCTATGAAGCCTTGTCTATTTGCGAGAAACTTCAATTTGTTCAAATACAAATTTCACAAATAATACTTGTATTCACGCAAAAAGTCATCTTTGTCTCATATTTGAAAGCTTCAAATTTTATTTACATTATTTACGAACATTTTATCAAACGTGTGAGAACTATCAGTTACATTAATAAAAAAAAATATTGTCCTTTACGTAAAAATAATAGGCACGAAAACAGAAGTTTTAAAGCTTGAGTTATAAAAAATATTAATTTGAAACAAATATTTTTTATTTTTATAAAAAATATACATTTGATTCAAATAGTTTCAGTTTATTTTTTAGAGAAATCCCTACTGTAGGAAGAATAGCATTGATTAATTCGATTTCGAATTTCAATTGCCTGGGTTGCGGAAAGAATCATGAGGTACGTCGGGTCGTATAGTTACAGCGATAGTTATCAGTACCTTTCTCAACATAGCAAAATTAAAATGCTATTTTAGCTAGTTAACTTAAATTTGAGGTATATTTATGTTATACATTATCAATTAAAAAGTGTTAAGTAATAATTTTTTATAGTATTTGATAGAAAATAAGTTTTTTACAAAGTGAAAATTGCAATATTATTATTGTTGAACATTTTTAGTGTTTTTATAGAGGTGGTTCATTGTGTACCCAGGTTGTTGAAAATGAAAATAGCTTGTTAGTTTAGAAAAATCCTAAATTTTATTATTTAATCAAAATAAATGGTGTATAATATGTGTGCATTACCTAGAGAAGTGTTGTAGTTTTATATTGATGCAAAGAAGTGCTTGAAATTGGTAAAATTCAATAAGTACTATGACCTTCAAAAAAACCCGGTACATTGATGGCCACTCTCCCCTATATAACTATCTTACTATAAATTTTTCTTACTGTGCTTTACCATTTAAAAATATTGCCGAACTTCAAGTCAGTGGCGGATCCAGACTTGGTTCCAGGAGGGAGTTATACATGAGAGAGAAAGAGACAACACTATACTGTTGTCTCTCTCTCTCTCTCTCATGCAAATCTAAGTTAGCTCCAGGGGGGGGGGGGTCATGACCCCTATGACCCCCCCTGTGAATCCGCCACTGCTTCAAGTTAAATTATTGTAAATTTGGTCCTGCAAAATTTAAACGCGCTTTTCTCGAAACTGCATATTTTCAACTTGTTTACACTCTCATTCTTACACTATTTAACAAAATAACTTGAAATTTGGACAGCATGTTTCTTGAATGTGTAGTTTTCATGTAAACTAGGATTTTTAAGATCCATTAATATTTAAAAAAGTTATTAACAATTTAAGTTGCAAAATTATGGTGGAAAAATTCAAAAGTCTGTTATTCGGTTATTTTTCAATAAATATTTTTTATCCTAGTTTACACGATAGACAAAATGTTACAGATTAGGAAACTGTTCAATTTTTTTATTTCACATTTACCGTTGCAGAGAAAAAGTGTAAACAATTTTTAGAGAGAACCACTTTCGGCAGCCATTTTCTAAGACTTAATTTAGAAAAAAAATGTTTTCAATTACTTTAAGAGTTGTTTTTTATTGTAAAAGAAATGTATGTAATAAATATTTCTTTTACTATAAAAAAAAATCTTTAAAAAAACCTTAAAATCAATGGAGTCTCCCCTTAACCGTAAGTCAGGTTCGATCCGCATATACTCATAACATTTTTTCAATGACTTTAATCTTCAATATGGACGTCTTTACGTATTATCTATAAACCAATCAGAAAGCGGAGTTGTGTACAAAGGTTTAACTGTTAAAAATGTCAGTTAAAGCCTAATAAAACAAAATTTCCTTTATTTAAAAATTATTCTTTGAGTTTGCTTCATTAAATTGTACTTTACAATGAAAAGACACAATTATTTCCTTTTCAATCTAACAATTAATGAAGCTGAGAATTCCGCAATATTTATTTTATAGCATCATAATACAAACAGTCGTATATACGAGCCATAGTTTGAATCATGTAATGATTATTCAAATCAAAAAAGTATTTATTTGAATGGTAATAAATATTCACTTTATGGATAGAAACGAATATTTGTAGATAGCACTTTGCGGACAGATGAGGACATGGAAGGACTGAAAATGTTGGATATGAACGGATAAAGGCGTATTAAATTCCACTTCACTGGATTAGATAGTGTTTAAACGGATATGGATTTTCTGGAGAAACAACGGATATATACAGTGCTTGATAAGAATAAAAAAAGCGGATTCAATCGAAAAAAAAATTATATCTTTTTGAATTCCTTATTTTCTATCCGTTTGAATCCGTTCGCTTCCGGCAGGAATAGTTAGATGCTTACTAATATAAACCGTTTTACACTTACTTATGAAAATGACTGGTCGGGGATGAATTCCGACAGTGGTATTCCAACGACGATGAGATCTTTCAATACCCCCGTTTGTCATGTGAGAAAGCAAATATACTGAAAGTACATCCGGCTTGATAGTATTGAGCCAAAAAGTTTTCACATAATTGATGTATGGCGCCAAAATAGATGATGCAGTTGCTCTTACTGTGCCGTCCTCATTCAGTGGAAAAGTTTTTGTGACCTCCTCCAAGTCTTTGCAGCATTGATGAAATGTTGGGATAATTAAATCTTTGGGAAGCAGCGGCAAGTTTTTTACTTTCTCGAAAAAGAGGCGAGCATCTTTACTGAGAGCGAGAAATGGGCGTAGTCCGTGGCCTTTGACCCACTTGTTGTTATCCTAAAGAAGTAATAACTTGATTGCAATAAGTAAAATGTGATATTTAAAATTGTACACAAATTAATTTATTTAAAAAACGAAGAAAAAACTTCTCATCATTTTGAGTAAACATAATTCAATTTTCAATGCAACGTAAACGAATCTTTCTAGTTTATTTGGAATCGGAAATTTAAATGGAGCCCATAATCGAGCAGTGCAAGTCAACTACAGCTTTCTTTCATTTACAGCCGATCTATCTATTCGTACTTTGCAACCTGTCGCTAACCTCGTAACAACGGACATATGCCGTGTACCCACAAAATATTCTTGGATATTCCTAGGACATCTTTAGGACTTTGATGGTCATTTTCAGGATATCCGAGAAAGCGGTCATTTTAATATACATTGGATATATGTGACGCGCTCTGAAGAAAGGGACCTTAGAGACAAAAAATCGATTTTCGGTTTATGGTTCATTTAACTTCAATAAAAGTTCCTTCTTCATTATTTGAAGTCAGAAAATGTTTTTATTAATAATTTTTAAGTTATGACAATTCAAACATCATCGATTTGTACAGAGCACTATGCGCGCTCGTCTTTTCTTTTCGCTTTCCTGTAAAATTACCGATTTGCCTCTGAGGTCCCTTTCTTCAAAGCGCGTCACATATTACGAATATCCCAAAAAAAGTTTGTGATATCCCGATAGTATCTACAAGTAGGATATGCTGGATCTTTGAGAATATCTTTGATACATCCTCGGGATAAAACCACATCGTCCGACAAACATTTTAAAAATTGTTAGTATTACTTACATAATGGAAATGAAATTTGCATCCTCTTGTTGATAGCTCATCCCCAAAAACTTCTTTGGCTGAGTTGAATAGTGGCTGTTCGAAGTCGGACATCAGTATTACTGGTGTTAAATGTGGAGCAACTTCCTTTATTTTTTCGAATACAGACACATAAGCCTCGCCAGTTTTGCGACTCATAAGCGCGTAAAAGATTGGATAGAGCTACACGACAGAAAAAAAAAAGTATGGAAAGTTTATTCATTAGTACACGAAAGAAACATAATAACGGAACGTTTAACATCCTTCTGTCAGGATAAAAAGAGTCGGTTGAATTTTTCTGAACTCGATTTATAAAATAAAGATGGAATCAGAATAATATAGAAACAGAAAATACGCAGATGAATTAAAGGCATAAGGTTAGTTTATTTAATTAAATATTTTGAAATTATTTTTAAAATGTGGATATCTACCTCTTCTTTACCTTTTGTCAAAGAAAAACATGTTTACTATTTTCCATTATATTTCTGAGCCCCAAACCTCAACAGTCTGGTTGATAAAAAAATGAGAAGACTGAAAATTGAAAATAAAAAACATTGAAACTTACTCGGCCATACTTTTCCACCATTAGCGTAAAGAGTTGGTATGCTCCTTCAAAATTCGGAACAACTTTGAAAGTTGCGTCCGCAAAAAACATAGTTGCATTGGTGCACTTAGAAATAAATGATGGAGATCCAAACAGAACGTGTGGGAAACCCAGTTCATCCGTTACTGACCAGACCTTAATACAATGTTCTACTCGAACTGATGACCCTTCTATGTCTCCTTCTTCCTGAGTAAAATATTTCAAATTCTTAATCCACAATCCGCTGTTCAATGTGTCTGCCAAATCAATTATATGCTTTGGTAGAGGTGGACTATTAGTTTGAATATAACATCGAATCCTGTATAAAAGTTTAGAGAATGCTGCAGTATTCGATAGGTCTGGGTTTCTGCAAAGAAAATTATGATAAATATTTAATTACTATATTTAATTAATATACGTTTATGTATTGGAACACATGTAGATACTTATATATTTTTGGTTGCATGCATTTCCTTCAAAACCCAACTGATCCAACTTACAGTTGCCTGAAATTGAATTGCCAAAATTTGTGATTCTCCAAACTTGCATTTTTCAGAATTTGTAATCACCGCACCAGAACATTCATTTGTCTGAACTTTTAACTTCCCGAATTTGCATTCTTCATAATTGTAAAATCATCAAACTCGCATTTGTCAAAACAATTAAATTGTCGAAATTGCATTTGTTAAAATTTTTAACTCCCCGAACTCCTTTTTGTGCAAACTTTTAAATCCCCGAAATTGCAAATGTCTAAACTTTGAAATCACAAATTTTCATTTTTTCCGAATTTCGAAATCACCGAACTTGCATTTGTAAAAAAAATTCAATTCTCCAAACATTCATTTGTTAGACCCTTTAACTCAGTGACTACGCAAGTCATCAAACTTACATTTGCCCCATCCTCAGAAAGCAGAATTTTTAGGATTTGTTTATTCTCTGATTGGAGCTTAAGTCTTTCAAAAAAAAAGATAAGATTTTGAGACCTGGTATGAGTAAATTTGGGTGAATTTTGTGGCAATTATAATTTGGTAGTGAAAATTGCAACACATTGGAACCTTTCATGCACTTGTTTCTAAAAAAAAATTATATTGAAAGAAATTGTTAAACTTCTTAGAAAAACAGTATTGAATTTTCCCTAACAATCTTATATAATATAGAATTTATTGCTTGTGACTTCAAATATGATTCATTTAAATCGGCCTAGTAGAACTAGAAATAGCATAGTATTTTGTTGTTGTTAATAAAAACATTACAAATTACATTTTCTATAAAATTCCAAAGCGACTTTGTTCGGAAAGAATTAAGAAATAATCAACAATTATTTAATTATTTAATTATTTAATTTTTATACAATTTTTTCAATAACTTTTTTCCTATCAAATCGTGTTTTTAAGTTCCATCATTTTCCCAAGTGACCAAAAGTAGGGTATATTTTGTTCAACTTCAAAGCCTACACGGAGGGAAAATTCTAACCTTCATAGCATGAAGTTCCTCCCTCCCTTTGCAACAGGGCCCACTTCTACCTTTAAAGCAAGTAAATCATCTTCATCTTATAAATGTAATGTACGAAGTATACGATCGTTCCGTTAACTGCCGTAGAAAATTTTAACACAGAGAGAAAAGTTTTTCTTTTGTCCAGGATAAAAATATGTTTACATTGATTGCCTTGAAAGAAATCACACTCATGCCTGTTCGAAGAATATTTCAAATTTGTAAGAAGAAAAAGATATTTGGCGTAAACACTAGTCTGCTCCTGCCATGCGAAAATCAGTGTACAACATAATCTCACATTCTGGAGTCATTTATACTAGGACCGATTATAAACAGAATTCATACTTGATCCAATACAGTTTTGCATTGGGTCAAGAAACGTTTTATCTCAGTGAAGCTTTCTGAAGGTTGTTTCCGTTTTTGTAGCAAATTTTTTGACAAAGATATTCAAAGTGAAAATTTTTCAGGTGCCTTGAATTTTCTCGCAGATAGTAGTTGGTTAGTTAATAAAGAATCTCAGAAATGATACATAATTCAGAGAGTTGAATGTGTTTACAAGTGAGAATTCGGTGATTGAAAAGTTCGTCAAAATGCAAGTTCAGGGATTTAGAAGTTTGGACAAATACGAATTAGGTGAGTTACAAATTTTAAGAAATGCAATTTCGTTGATTTAAATGTTTTAAAAAATGCGAGTTTGTTAATTCAAAAGCAAGTTCGGAGAATGACAAATTTAGACAATCAAATTTCGGGCAATTGCAAGTTCGGTCAATTGGGTTTTGGATGAAATACAGGCGACCCACACGGGAAACAAAACTAGGTAGAAATTTTTAAATTAGGGGGACCAGGGCTAGTTGGTCCAGGGGTAGATTGGATCATTGTTGTTTACTCAAACGTTATTCGTCGAATTAATTTCTCTCTACACAAAAATTATTTTACATAGTGAGATACAAGTTTATGTCAAGTTTCATTATAATATCCTCATTTATGTGGAGTAAATGTAAGAAAAACTAATTTTCATACGCTAAAGTAAATTTTTACTTTTACTTGGTTTGTTTGTTATATCTTCCTGAGTAATAGTTTAAAAAAAAGTTTAATTATCAAACTTTTGATCGTTAAGTATTCGCTTTTAAAGGATAGTGAAGACATTTTAATTTATATTTGCAGTATCGATAGAAAATATCAAATATTTGAAAACCACCGCCGGGGGCAGTTGGGTCATTTTGACCGGGGTTAGTTGGGTCGTTCAAACCTATGAGGAACCTACTATATAAGAATACTACATTAAATAAACTACATTAATTTAATTAAATTTAAACATCAATAACTTATTTTCAATCAATGATAACATACTTGTTAACTATTTAAAATAAAAAATACGTTTTTTCAATATGAGCAATTTTTCTATTCTATGGTATTGTACTTTCACTGTTTTGCCTTAACTATATTTATTTTTTAATTTCTTTCATTATAAAATAACCCTAATAACTAAGTTTATTATATGAAATAATGTTTTGACATTTAAACAATAACATTTTAATCATGACCCAAGCTGACCCAGTCTGGGGCAGGTTGGGTACACTGAGAAAAATAGATGTTTACCCGTAACATCTGGATATTAAGCGTTAATATCTGAATGCAAAACGTCAACATCTGGATGTTAAGCTTTAATATCCAGATGTTACGGGTAAACATCCATTTTTGTCGGTGTATCGTTGAATTACTCCAAAAACAATGTTATAAAAAAAAAACTGAAAGTGATAAAGAGACTTTTTCTTTTTTCAATGAAAGCTAAAATATTAGAGCAAGTTTTCTGTGCGATAAAATTTTTATAAATTGTATATTAACAAAGTAAAACAACAAAGAAAGCAAAATGACCCAATCAGCCCTGGTTTTCCCTATTCAAAAACGGTGGATATGAGATTTTGTAGGCAACATGTACACATTGAAACCTTGACTCCCAATATTGTACCATCTCTCTAAATCTGAATTAGTTAAAAATAACTAAATTGAAAACAAAAACTCTGTCACTAATTATTAGTCAAATGTATTTCTAGGTTATGTCCAAATAACTAATATTTTAGTGAAATTCTGTTTACTAATTCAATTAGTTGAATTTTAACTATTTTTTAGTTATGTTTTTACTAACAATTAGTCTTTTTTTTAACTAATAATTATTTATTTTTAACTAATTCAGATTTAGAGAGAAATGTTAACCTATACCTCCCTCCCATTTTTAACAAATACTCCAGTTAACGGTACTTATTACTCTATTTAAAAAAAAATCATCAGTTTATCATTAAACGACTATTTGTTGATGAAGTGTGATTATGCAAATATTTATATTAGTAGTACATACTGTTCACACAGTTGTAGAAACAGATCACGTGGTCCTCCCATTGAAGTTTTAGCCAACGTGAAACATGCAGTTACTGCTTTCGAAAAAGGAATGTTAGGTCTGCATGTGTGAACCGTATCTTCAACTAAATAAATCTTATCCGGCTCATCAAAAAAAACTTTTCCTTTCCCTTTACAATTCACATTTGGTTTCCGGTAGCTTTCACAAACCATTTTCCTGCGAAACAAATTATTTAATGCTAGAAGGTCTTAGTTGAAAAGAACAGTTTTTCTTTTTATTTTAATAAAAGAAATAAGAAGCCATCCATAAATTACGTAACAGGTTTTAAGGGAGAGTGGAGTTAAGAAAAATGACACTGCATACTTGCAACGTAAAGAGAGCAGGGTGGGGTAAATCGTGTTTGTCATGTAACGTTTTTATCCATCATTTAAAAGATTATTTAAATTATACTGTGTGATAGTAAAAAAAACCTTATTATCGAACCTAGTGGAGGTTGTAGATAATAAAGAACTACAAAGAATGTTATATAGGTATTAAATACATCATGCACCCTGAAAATCTTGTTTTAGAGCCAAAAAACCGTTTCAGGCAGATTCAGGCATTAATATCTTGAATCTTCGCCATTTTTTGTCTGAATCAAATTTTTTTTTTATTTTGAAGCTTCAAATATACCTTTATTAACTGTTATAAAAGCAAACATTTTATGACAAATGTTTAAATATATTAAATATGTGATGAATATGTTTTTAAATAAGCCCCACATTTTTTCAACCTATAAAATCAGTTGCACCTAAAGAGAAAAAATATATTTCCTGTCGTCAGTCGTTTATATAACTAAGTTGGTTAGGTTGTAAGACGTTGCTTTTTCCATTCTTGTACGTCGATTTGTATTTATCACTTGTTACTTAAACCTAAATGCAAAAAACGTTAGGTCGTTAGTTCGCGTGCGTCAAACCCGTGTTCGAATTCTCGTTCACTCAAATATTTTTAAAAAGTGTTCTCCATAATGCTAGGTTCTCACTGTCAATTAGGTTAATATTCAATTTGTATTTATAATTCTTCGAATTCTGACATTAAAATAATTTTTTTACAATCTAGAGGTTCTGTAGAAGCTTTCCTGAAGGATCGATGAAAGCTTCCATGAAGATTCCTGGAGATTGGGTAGAAGCTTCCCTGGAGATTTCGACGAAAGCTTTCTGGGATGCGGACCTCTCAAGATTTCTGGATTCTTTCTAGAAGCTTCTCTCCGAATCTCAGGAATCTTCCTGGAAGATATCGGTGCTCTCTAAAACTGAATCAGTGAAATTTTCACTGATTTGGAATCAGTGAACAACTTCTCTTTGCTGAATCAGTGAAAATGACTGATCTTCAGTGGATTTCACTGATTCAGCAACGAAAAGTTGTTCACTGATTTTAAATCAGTGAAAATTTCACTGATTCGGTTTTAGAGAGTGCTGTTTGGGATGTTATAACAGATTTTAATCAGATAAAAATAAAGAACGTGATAGAAATTTTGATTTTCAAAGTGTATACACTTCCATGAATTTAATGACTATCGACAAACGTATCACATATGTTTTATGGTTGACCTCTAAAAGTTATACATTAAACAAACCAATATCGTCTGTTCGATTCTGCTTCTACAGCACTGCCATTTTTATGGAACCGGTAGTCTGTACCGTAGCATCGATTTGATCCATTATAATGATCAACGTACTTGTTGGTTATCCGAAAATTAATGTTTTTAGGAATTCCTGGTGTTGTCAGTTGTTTTTTCCTTGGCACATCCATTATTCCCTAAATGTAAAAAACTATTAAATTAGAAATCTATTTTTTACTTCATACAATATTTTAGTATGAAACGTACACTTACAATTAATGAACACAGCAGTTAAAAAAAAACCTTTTAAGACAATCTACATTGAGAAATTGGTTGAAAGTTATTGTATAGAGTCTGGACGGTCTGATGAGATGATGACTAGCGCAAGATCAGACAGTTCGGATCAAGAAATATTTGTTATATGTCGCGTTGTTCAGAGTGTCTAGTCCAGCTTTGATTGAGGTTACATTTGAGCGTCTAAATGGCAGGTAATACATTTCTTAATCAATACGGTCTGCTCTGCACCGCACTATACCGCCTGGATGATACTCAATCAATTCCTTAATCCACGTAGCGTAAGTGGAATCTGTCCAGCGCTAAAATAGACCTTCTTGATCGGATAGATGATCATCGCAATGTCCGAGTAAACAATCGTAAGCGCAGAAAAATCGTAAATTGAAGAATGACATTGAAGCCTAAATAAATTGCACCCGAACAGCAAGGCTCTAAACCTTGCTTTAACCTTGCCAGCATTGCTGAAACATCTGGTGCTGTTCGAACAGTAAATAGTGGTCTACTATTATGTTAGAGGAAAAAACCATACCTAAAATATCAAAGTTGTCCCCTATTTCATCAAATTTGATGAAACTTGGAGAATAGATAAAGAAATGCATGCACGAGAAAATTCAAAACTACTCTCTAAATTTGAATTAGTGAAATATCACTGGTGAATCAGTGCAAAAGAAGCCTCTGATTTGAATCAGTGAAATTTCCAGTGGATTTTCACTGATTCTCAGTCAAAATGTAACTGATTGAATTAGTGATGTTACTGAATCAATCAGTAAGATATTAACCTGAGAATCAGTTAAATTTGATTGATTCTCAGTCAAAATCTCACTGATTGAAATCAGTGGCTTATTTTGCACTGATTCACCAGTAACTTTTCACTGATTCAAATTTAGAGAGTACATTCTCAGCCGTATACTTTGCGCTATTTAAAATTTAAAAAGTAATTAACGGTATGATTATTCCTGTGATACAGTGACATTTCGCTGATTCTACTTTACTCTCTAAATTTAAATAAGTGAATTTTCACTTATTCAATTTTAGGGAGTAGAGAGCACACAAAAGTGTTTAAGAAAATAAGGAAACTTAAAAATTGTACTTCTTAACACTTTATTTTCTTGATTTGTTACATATCAAAATATTCGTATCATTCAAAAACAGATTTAATTATATTTAAAAATAGCCATTGTTCTATCAGCTATTTCAATACTTTAAAATGTATCTCTCTATGTCAGTAAAGATAGATTTCACACAGTTTTCGAGTTCGGTTTTGAAATCGTCTTCGTTTTTCATCTGCATTGTAAAATTGGACGTCTTAAAAAGTTTCCAAATTGTTGCATTTAAAAGTTCAGTTAAACATTTTACTTTTTTAATTATTTCCCTTTGAGCATCATTCCTATCAAGCTTTTCGTCAGCTTCATAAGCTGCCTGGAGAAAGAAGAGCAAATAAAAGCTTATACTTTAATGTTTTATTAAGGAATTGAAAATGTAGCAGGCGGTTTCCATTTCAAACCACACAGGCCGAATATGTTCATAATTCAAAATCATGTTTAAAAGATTTTATATAACTCAGGCATTAAAAATTATGTTTTGGCGCCTATTTTTGAAAAATACAACTTTTTGAAAAGGCTAGAGATATGTGAAAAAAAAATTGTTAGCGTTATCGTTCAAAAACCACTCTTTGTCCTAAAACTTTCAAATGCTCGTAATTCTGTGAAAAATTTTTTTTTACGCAAAACAAAAAAATACATATTTTTTTAATTGCCCTAAAAAACAATAAAAATCAAGTTAAACATGATTTTAAACATATTGGGCCTGCATGGTTAGAAATGGAAACAGCCAGCAACTTCTTTGTTCGTGTGGAAAAATTTTGGGTGCACCTGGGCAGCTATCTTTCAGACTGTCAGACGCAAAGATACCAGGAAGCGAGACCAGGGTCTCCAAGCCACCATGCATTTAGTCTCAGTAGCGTATCTAGAGGGGGGCAAAGGGGGCAGTTGCCTCTGCCGCCAACCTCGAGCCCAATGCATTTGGGGGCGGCAAATCGATAAAATAATTTTTTATCAACCTGCATTAACCTGCATCAATGGCAGTTTGATTGAGAATGTGAACCCACACAATCAACCTGAATTCACGTACTGAGCGGCACTAGCGCTGCGATAGCCCGGTTCCGCAAACAGAGCGTGTAGACCAAATGCATGGTGACTTGGAGGCCCTGAGTGAGACCAAACGCATCTGCGTCTGCTTGTGTAAAGTTCTACCATTAGTCAAATAGAGCAGTCTCTCGTTTGGACAATTTTCTTAGTGCTGGCCAGAGTCGGTCCAACTTTTTACCTTTTCAGACTTGCGTCTGATCTAGCCTGAGTCAGACTTGAGCCAGAGCATACTTCCAGACTAACTGATCAAGAGCTTCTAGACTAGCAGGTCTGGTTAGGACCATATCTGGATCTGACAAGATGTCCAGACCAAACGATCTAGAAGTTCTAGACTGGTAGGTTTGGCCTGGCCTGGCCCAGATCTGGCGCTAACCAGACTTCCAGAACAACCGATCAAACTTTTCTAGAATTGCAGGTGTGGCTTGGCCCAGATCTGGCGCTAAACAGACTTACTATTGTAAAATCTGTATACCCGTTGGTCTGTAATTCTAATGCAGTCCAAGTCTGGCCCATAGAGAAGACCTTCCAGACTAGCGGGTGTAGGCGAATGCTGGCTTGGGCCAAGCCAAAAATTAGACATCCAGAACATTTTTCATCACGAGTAGTGGTTTTGACAAAATGTTTTCCAATAATTATGTATCTTTTCTTTTTTTGGTCATGGTTAATAAGGTATCGATAACAGTAATTTATTGAATTAAGATAATGAGAAATATTTCAGAAACATTGAATTTTGAAACTTTATTTCTTTATGTAGTCAGCAAATAAAGATTAAAGTGAAAAACACGATACCATAATATGTTTGTTGAGAATTTTATATTAAGTATTTAAAGGACAAGTCGAAAATTATGATCATTGCACGAAAATTTTAGTTTCACATCAGTGAAAAGATTTTTCTTCCTCGTAGAGGGAACAATAAATTAATTTTAAAAAAATGAAAATCTTAAGGGAAAAAGGGAAAATTTCTGGCTGATAATTTCAAACTTTAAAAAAATTATATTAAATTTGGTACAGACTATATTAAAGTTTAAAATAACTTAGCAATCATTTGAATGGTTTTTCTAAATTTTTAAATTCCTTGTACGAAAATTGAGCCAGTATCATTTTGACACATGACTTAATTTTAGATTGTTATATTGTACAGAATGGAAATGTTATTTTGTACAACTGCTAAATGTTATTTTGTACAGTTTTGAAAAATGAATTTGTTATTTTGTACAATTTTTTAAAAAAGCAATAAAACATTGGAAGTACAATATTTTAGCTTTTTTAAAGAATTGTACAAAGTAACAAATTCATTTTTCAAAATTGTACAAAATATCATTTAGCAGTTGTACAAAATAACATTTCCATTCTGTACAATATAACAATCTAAAATTAAGTCATGTGTCAAAATGATACTGGCTCCGAAAATTTCGCTTTCTGGCACTTTTTTCCTACTCTTTAAATCTGAATTAGTTAAAAATAACCAATTTGAAAGCAAAACATCAGTCACTAATTCAAATAGTTATATTTCTAAAAATCAGTTAGTAAAAAGTAAGTAATTATTAGTCAAAATCATTTTTAGGTTATATCAAAATAACCAATATTATAGTAAAATTCTGTTTACTAATTCAATTAGTCGAATTTATGTATTTGAATTAGTTATGTATTTACAAACAATTTGTCATTTTTTACTAATAATTAGTTATTTTTAAATAATTGCTGAAATAAAAACTAAGCCACAATTTGACTAATTATTAGTTATTTTTAACTAATTCAGATTTAGAGAGAATATTATAAAACATTTTAATAAAATTTATAATCAATTTTCTTTTGCGTGTACACCAGGAAAAAAATATTTTTTAAGAAAATCTTTTTCACAAATGCTTAAAAAATACAAATTTAACTTTTCTAAGATAAATATAGTTTTCCCAGAAACACTAGAAGATAAAACAAAATGATTAAGTTTTTAGGGTTATCATATTTTGAATATTTTATTTAACAAAAAACGGACATATAGTAGTAAAAAGTATCTTCTTGAAATATGTATAGAAAAAATAATTTTGAATACAATGGTTTTTGAAAAAAAAAATACAATTTTCCCTAAGATGAAGTAATAAATAAATTTGTTACGCGCTCTGAAGAAAGGTTCATACCTAAGAAGCAAAAAATGGACTTTTGGATTACGATTGATTTTAGCTCATTAAAGGTTATTTTATCATTATCTGAAGTCAGAAAACGTTTTTATTGGATATATTAAAAGTTATGACAATTCAAATGCCAACGATTTGTACAGCCTTTGTTTGGAGCACGACACATTTTTAAATTATGCCTTCAAAAGTTTTTAAAGATTTTAACTCAAAAATTATACTAGTCGTCTGTATTAGAATGATCTATGTAAAGTAGACTTAAATAATTTTTAAAAAAATAGATATTGCATTTTTTTGTAGTTAAGAATCGAGGAAACTGTTTAAAGTTAAGTTCTAAAAAATTCTAAATAGAATTTATTGACAAATTTTTTAAATTTATAATTACCATTATAAAAACAAATTACTGTTTATTTAATATCTAACTACTAGGAAACATTAATTACAGGCTTCACAGACCGTCCCCAATTTCCCCTAAATGTCCCCTATTTTGCAATTGGTCCCTAAAAGTACCCTTTTTAGAAAATTTTATCTATTTTTCCCCTATTTTTGACGAAAGTATATTGAAAGTCAATGTATTTAGAGATTTTTAATTATTTTCAATTTACAATTAGTTAGAACCTTTCATTATTTATTTCAAATTTCAATTAATTAAAAAAATTGTTAATAAATTTTAAAATTTTTCAATTATTTTTTTTCAAATTTACAATTACGGTATTTTGTTATTAATTTTCGAAAATATTCAATTATTTATCTCAAATTTTAATTATTTTAAAAAATTTATCATTATTTTTGCCATTTTTCAATTATTCTTCTCAATTCTCGATTGCCTCCTTTAGTTCTGAAATAGTTTCTAAATTTTAAATTACTGTCTTCAATTTCCAATTATTTCTATAATTTTGCAATTTTTTTCTCCAAATTATGATTTTTAAAATTATTTTTTATTTTTTAACTGATTTACTAAACCTTTAATCATTTATTTCAAATTTCAATTGATTAAACACATTTTTAATGAATTTTAGAATTTTTAAATTATTTTTTTTCAAATTTACAATTACTTTCGGTATTTTGTAAATAATTTCTTAAATTTTAAATTCTTTTTAAAAATTTATCATTATTTTTGCTATTTTTCAATTATTTCTTTAATTTGATATAGGGGAGACCGGGGCTGGTTGGGCCATTTTTCATTCTTCGTTGTTTGAATTCGTTAATATCCAATTTATGAAAACCTTATCGTACAAAAAACCTGCTCTGATATTTCAGCTTTCATTTAAAAAAGAAAAAGTCCCGTTATTATAATAAAAGGAATTGAAAACTAAATATATTTAAATTAGAACAGAGAAAGTATAAGATTATAAAATAAAAAATTTGCTCATATTGAAAAAACGTATTTTTTTATTCCTAATTGCTAAAATATATTATCATTAGTGGTAAGTGACTGAAATAAGTTACTCCTAGTGAAATTTAATTAAATTAATGTAGTTTATTAATGAAGTATAAGTATATAGTAGATTCCTCATGCATTTGGGCGACCCAACTATCCCCGGTCAAAACGACCCCACTGACCCCGCCTGTGTTTTTCAAATATTTGATTTTTTTCTATCGATACTGCAAATATAAATTAAAATCTCGTCATTGTACTCAGGAAGATATAACAAAAAAACCAAGTAGGTAAAAATTTACTTGGGAGTATAAAAATTAGTTTTTCTTACATATACTTCACATAAATGATGATATAATAATGAAACTTGGCACAAACTTGCATCTCACTATGTAACATAATTTTTGGGTAGAGAGGAATTTATTCGACTAATAGCATTTGAGTAAACTGCAATGACCCACTCTACCCCTGACCCAACAAGTCCCGGTCTCCCCTACATTCTGTAAGTTTTTGAAATTATTCTTCCCAAATCTCGATTGTTTTCTTTAATTTTTAAATATTTTCTTAATTTTAAATTACTGTCTTCAATTTTCAATTATTTCTATAATTTTGAAAAATTTTTTTCTATTAAATTTTTAATTTTTAAAATTTTTTTTAGTTTGATTAATTTATAATCTTCATTTATTTATCTTTAATTTTAATTCTTTGTTTTCAATGTTTAATTTGTTTTATAATCTCCTCATTGATTTATTCCATTTTAAATTACCTTAATCATTTTTAATTAGTTTCCTAAATTTTTAATTATTTTTCTCAATTCTCGATTGTTTTCATCGATTTTCAATCATTTTCTCAATTTTCTGTTGTTTCTATAATTTTGCAATTATAGAAACAATTATTAATTTTTTAAATTATTTTTAAATTAATTTATTAAATCTTTAATTATTTATCTCAAATTTAAACTCTTTCTTTTTATTTTGATTAGTTGTATAATCTTTTTTAATGGGTTTTTTTTCCAATTTTTAATTCTGTTTATTATTTTTTAATTAATTACTTAAATTTTCAATTTTTTTTTAATTTTCCATTATATTCTTATCTTTTTTTAATTATTTCTGAAGTTCTCCTTTTTTTTTTATTTGAAAATTCTGTAATTATTTTGTTATCCTACAACTTGTTATTTTGTCCTACACAAATAAAATCGAGGTTCTACTATATATAATTTATTTATCTTTATTTATGAAGTTTTTAAAGTAGGCAACCTAAAAGTTTCCTATTTTTGTATATTATGTCCCCTATTTCCCCTAAAATATTCTTTATTATCACTGTGAAGCCTGTAATTACAAAAAGTAATTAATTAATGTCTGGACCAAGTCTGGTGTAGACAGATAAATTAGGCATACTAGTCTGGGTCAAGTCTGGTCCAGTTCAGGAATATTTGGTGATTCTATGGAAAAAAACCGTTACACTACAGATCTAGGCGAAGACTAGTTTTGCCAGAACAAGTCCAAGGAAAACTGTTCAGGGCCAGCTAGGTCTGGCACATGTTTCATTTTCCTCACAGGATTTAGACGTTGGTATGGTCAAATGTTGCACCGAGCAGACCTCAGCTAGTCATGTAGTCTGTACCACTTTCGAACAATTTCGCAGTCCAGCAGTCTGATTTGACTGGGGTAAAATGGATAGAACTATAAAGATTTAGCCACGATTTCATCCAGAATAGACGGCATGATTAGGCGCTAATTAGCCAGTCTGATTAGGTGCTAACTAGCCAGTTTGATCAGGGGCTGATTAGCAGTTTTAATCAACGGCAAATTAGACTGTTTACTCCACACGAAGTCATGGATAAAACGTAACAAGACAGTCTGGACACCATCTTATTACAAAAAGTAAACGATCTGGTCAGCGTCTGCTTAAATCCCACAAATTTTTCCACATGAGTACTCTCTAAATCTAAATAAGTTAAAAATAACTAATTTGAAAGCAAAAACTTAGTTACTAATGCAAATAGTTATGTTTCTACTAATCATTTAGTAAAAAATAACTCATTATTAGTCAAATTCATTTTTAGGTTACGTCAAAATAACTAATTTAGGAAAATTCTGTTTACTAATTTAATTAGTCAAATTTTAACTATTTTTTGTTATGTTATTACTAATAATTAGACATTTTGTTACTAATATTTAGTTATTTTTAACTAATTGCTAAAATAAAAACTCAGGCATGATTTTACTAATTATTAGTTATTTTTAACTAATTCAAATTGAGAGAGAAGGGGTGGCTTATCATGACATACATAAGTTTTGATTTACAGCCGTAAAAGTGAAACAAAATAAATGTATCATAGAATATCATCATTTTATAGAGTACAGACAGATAAAATACGCACTATATTTCAAAGAGCAGGTCCAAATTCAACAAGAATAATCTATCCCCGAGTTTTTACGGACATTTCTTTACAATTTCGAATAAATGTATCTATGTATTTTAAAAAGTTTTAATGTAAAAAAGAAATTGAAATTCTAAAATTCACCAACAAAATTTTTCAAATGTTATTACCGTACCGTCAAGCGAGGCTATTTTGAGCACCCAGGGGCTATTTTGTGTACGCGAGGTTTCTAATTAATAAAATCTTTATATTGAGTTTCTTAAGTTTTCTACTTGGTATTAATCTCCGGAAGTTTAAAAGTGTTTCTAAAATTATTAATGATAATTGTTGACAATTTAGTTGTGATGATGTATTTTATTTCATATTTTAAGAAAAAAAAAGTTTGAAAAACTGAAAAACCAGGATTTTGTAGATTATTTTGTGCATTCTTTAAAATCAATTATTTTTTAAAAATTTATTTTGTACATGGTAAAAAAACCTCGAGAAATTATATGAACTAAAATTTTTTTAAAAAATAACTTTTCTTGTAAATCTACATTTTTGTGAAATTTCAGTATTTTACTTTCAAATTCGTCAAACAATTCCTACAAAAAAAATATTTCTAGCTATGGTTTTATTTATTGTACTATAGAATATCTAAAAAATTACTCCATACAGTAGAAGCAATAAAAATTTTTTTTACGCAATTTTATAAGTAAAGAAAGTTAAAAAAAGCCCATCAGTTGAGCTATTTCGTGCACAACTTTCAGTTTGTATAACTCAGACAAACAATTTTTTCTCGTCGGCTAACTCACTCACCTTTAAAAGGATGCCCACAATATAATTGAATGGTTAAATTTTATATTTTTTAATTCTGAATTTTAATAAAGCATGACATGGAAAAAGATCGTATTTATGCACAAATTAGCCCCGCTTCCACAGTGCGTTAATTTGACATAAAAAGTGATGCAAGAAAAAAATTTATCTCATCTAAGAAATGTGAATCGTGATGTTTTGAAACTTCACCGGTGCCTATTTTTAATGAAGGTGTGAAAATTATCACGATGTAAGCAAAATCAGAATTGCAGTTACAAAAGTTTTTAGACGAGAAAAATATACTGAATTGGATTTGATTTTATCTCTTACACCCTTTTTATTGAATTACAATTTTTTGTGTACAATCAAGTTGCAGAATTAATTGAAAATTGTAATTTATTCCTGTTAGCTCTTTTACCATTCCTTATTGTAAAAAATAGGTTCTGCAAATTTGGAAAATTAACTGATTGCAGAATGCACAACAAATTTATACTCACTTTATCAGGTCTCAGGATTACTATTAATTGCGGCAGTCCAACACGCCCAATGTATTCAGAGCATTCAAATTGTGTCTTATAAATGACTGAAGTGACATTATTTTTTAAACGTTCAAAATTGTCTATCTTTTCATGTATTTCATATTTTCTTGCAATATCGCCAAAGAGCGATGCCAATTTACTAAATGACCTTATCACTTTTTTTTCAAAGCGTCTAAAAGGCATATATCGATTTGCTGACATCTAGAGTAATCAATTTATAAATTTTCAATAAGTACGCAATAGTTAAGGGCCATACTAATTATTAGTCAAAATCATTTTTATGTTATGTCAAAATAAGTAATATTTTAGTTATAAAAGTAAAAGCCTGTATAGAACATTTAGATCAGGGGTAATAAAAATCATGATTTTTTCTAAATGGAAAGAAATTTTATGAAATGGAAGGAATATGTTTAAATGCTAATATTTAATAAAAGATTAAATTCACATAAAATAAAATAAAAAATAAGCTTTAAAAAAAGAGTAGAAAATTAAGTAATTTAAAAAAATGTAGATAAGATCATGAAATAAATGTTTTCAAAAACCTTAATTTTAAGATAAAAAATAAACAATCGAAAAGAAGGAAAAATGTTTTTAAGAAATGGAGAAATGTTGACAAAAATTAAAGCATTCATTAAACTGCAAGGAAAGAATATAAAAATAGTAACATAAAGAAAATTAAATAAACAGGAAGAAAATGGAAAATGTTTTTTCCTTAATTCAACAAAGTATAAAAAAAATGTACAAAGTGCAAAAACTAATAAAATTATAACTAGGTGAGAATTATGTCCATTTTATGGACATTTCGCTTCCAAGTAAGCAAAATAAGAAGTTATTTAAAAATGAAGAATTTTAAATGCAAAAACATGTAAAAATATGAATTATTTTACGAATTCTTTGTAAAAATATGAATTATTTTACGAATTCTTGATCAATTATAAAAGTTGTATTTGTAGCATACAAAAAATTTTTGTCCAAAAACGATTTTTTTCGATGAAAAAAAGTGCTCAAAAAAATTTGGTTGGGTATTTTCGAAAATCCTTGAGTCCAAATTTAGATATTCATGAGCTTAATAAGTCATCCAAATTTTATTGGAATCCGTTAAAGCGTTCTCGAGATATCTTGTAAACAAAAAACGCTATACACAAACACACACACACACACACACACACACACACACACATACATCTGGACATTTGCTTAGGAATGAAAATTTTCACTTTTTAGATGAAAATGAGTCGATTTAGACTATTTTTGGAAAATCGAAAATTTTAACGACCACAAAGCTTCCTCTATGAGGAAGCAAAATTTACTAAAAAATTAGAATTAATAAAAATAAAGAAAATGAAAATATATGAAAAGAAATAAAAAGTCAAGAAAAGAGATTTAAAAATCATTTAAAAAAAAAGTTTACTTATATTAAAACAAAAACATTTTTATAATATTACACTTACAACAAATCCAACAATAAATTTCGAAAAATGAAGAAAAACTAAAAATTTTATGGAAGAATAAGTAACTTTGCGAAAAATCCCGCAAAAAATAAATGTGAAAATAAATTGAATAAATTAAAAAAAAAATGAGCGTATTTATTTATAGAAATATGCAAATAATTATGAAAATCAACGAAATAAAAAGTTTTGTAAATGTTATAATAACAAAATTGTGTAAAATAATAATAATAAGTAATTTGCAAAAAGAAGAAAAATATAGACAATCGTAAAATAAAAAGACAAGTAAAAAAAAATATATCAAAAGTACACGGAGAGAAAAATGTAGCTTTTATAGCACGAATTTTTCCCCTTCCTTTGTAGTAAGTGAATTCGAACTACAAAAGCAAGCGCTTCACGCTTTAATAGCATGGACTCACGCGAAAATAGCACAAATTTTTACTCCAATAGCGTCAAGGGGCGTATACTGCAAAGGTAGGGATGGACTTCATGCTACAAAGACAAGATTTTTTTTTTTTGTTTTTAGTAAGGAGAGTTAAATTTTGTCCCATTGTACTAGCTTTCCTCTAGGGTGTCGCCCCTAAAATGTTGTCACCCGGGGCGGACCGCCCCCTCCGCCCATCCCCTTGCTACGCCACTGGCTTGTTCAAACAATCGGTTGAATTGTTATTTTCAGTTTATTGTTAGTAATTGGTTACTATCGTCTTTAAAAATTTCAAAACTGAGAAAAATTTGCAACCCTGTGACTTAATTTGATAAATTGGATCGGACTGCAATCTAAAAATTGTGGATAGAAATATAGACGAAACGTGTATTGAACTATAATAGCAAAGTATTAATTTCTAGCAATAGTAACGGGCGTCTAGACGCGCGAGAAATCAAAATCGAAAAGAAATTGAAATTAAAGAAAATAATTCAAAACTATAGAAAATAATAAAAAATTTAAGAAAACAATTGGAAATTAAAAAATAATACAGCAGAGACCCCATTATCCGGACTAATGGATGCAGGCACTCATCCGGATAATCGAAAAAAGTACGAAATAAATGAATTTTCAATTTATAATTTTAGGTATTTCTTTCCAATGAATTTAAATAAGACTGAAACAATCTAAAACTCTTAAAATTAAAATTAATAAATGTTTAGTTAGAAATATTTCGAAATATTTACATAAACATTTTCTTAAAAATATAAAAATAGATAAAAACACAACGTGTGAAAATTCAAAATTCACAGCTATGAAATTTTACCCTAAGGATATAAATTTTTCACGTACTTCATGGTTTCTTGTACTTTAAATATCAAAATACTAACTTTTAAAATATTCATGGTATTAAATGCTAATAAACTTTACAATTAAAAAAAAAAAAAAAAATTGAAATTTATCCGGATAATCAAAAATCCGGATAATAGGGGTCCGGATAATGGGGTCTCCACTGTAGTAATTTAAAGAAAATGATAACAAATTGAAGAACGAAATTTAAAATTTAAGAATGAATTGGGGGAAAAAATAACAAAACGTGAAAATAATTGACAAATAATTTTGAAAACAAAATTCGAAAAATGGCTAGATTAATTCACAATCAAATAAAATAGTTAAAAACTCAAATAATAATTATCAATTTTTAAGAGAATAATTGGAAATTGAGAAATTTGTAGCAAATAATTAAAAATTGCGGAAAATAATTAATAATTGAAAAAGAAAACATGGACGGATTAACACATTTTGCCGCACTTGAAAATGTGCCGCCCTAGGCAGCTGCCTAAATTGCGTATGTATAGTTAGTCCGTCACTGGAAAGAAATAGGTTCATAGACAACTGAAAAAAAGTATTGAAAAAATTAAGCAAGAAACATTAAATTTAAAAAAAGTAATTGCAAATTGAAAATTAAGAAAATTATAGAAATAATTGTTGGAAATACTTGTCCATTAAACAACTGGATTCAAAATCGAAAAAAAATAATTGAAATTGAAAAAATAATTAAAAATTGAAAAAATAATTAAAAAATGAAAAATGAAATTAAAATTAAAATAATATAATTAAGAATTGAAAACATTTATTGAAAAACCCGAGAGTTCTGAAATATAGATGAACATAATTGAAAACTGAAAAATGAAATTTAAAGTTGAGAAAAAATTAAGATTTAAAAAAAATAATTTAAAATTATCGAAAGTTATTGATAATCGAAAAAAAATAATTAAAAAAGGCTAGAATTTTTTAATTTTCAAGATATTAATAAATATTGAAGAATTAAATTGTAATTCTAAAAAGTAAGTAAAACAAGGCGAAGATTATTAAATATTGTATTAAGTAATTAAAAATTGAAAAATAGAATTAATTAAAGAAAATAATTACATAATTACATAATAATTATTAATTAAAAGATTACAAAAAAATCGAATAAATGTTTAAAAAACCATAGAATTGAAAAATATTATATTTTCCCTTCTCCTTGTATGTAAATTTAAAAAGGAGGAAAATAATTGTCAAAAAAAAAAAAAACGAAAACTGGGGACACATATTGACAACAGAATAAAATTATTTTATTTATTAAAGAAAAATTGTAAATTGAAAACTGTTGAAAATTATAGAAACAATTGTAGATTTGTTAACTAATTTATATCACTGTCTTGAAATATTTAATTCTTTTTTTCTTGTAATTTTTTATTTAAAAAAAAAATTTGTGAGTATTTTGTTTTACATTGTTTTTCTGCATTTTTATAGTCTCTTAATTGTTATCTCTTTTTAAAAAATTTTCTTTTTTATGCGTTTAATAATACTTTTAATATTTTACATTTTTAAAATTTTTCTTCGTTTTCCGTAAATTCCTTACCTCAGTTAATTTAAAAAAGTTTTTTTTATAACATTCAGAAAAATTTATTTACTTTTTCAGTGATTAATTTTATTTACTATAATATAATTAGAAGGTGGGGAAATATAAATGTTTTCATTTTTATGGTCTTTTAAACATTCATTCCATTTTTTGTAATTTGTCATACCTAATTAATTTTTATAATTTTTAAAGACTTTTCTTCTCTTTTTATTTATTCTTATGTCAATTTTAATACATTTTCTCATTTGACCTTAATTTATCTATTTTTTAGAAATATTTGTTCTTTTCTCAAAATTATTTAATCGTTTTTATGTATTTTTTCATTGAAATGAAATTATAGCTTTTTGCTTCATTTTCAAAGCAAGTTTTTAAATATATTTTTTTTTCTTTAGTAACAATTCTCCGTTTTTTACTGGTTACCTTATTTATTTTCATCATTTAAAAAAGCATATTCGTGAATATTTTAACCTTTTGAAAACCTTTATTTCCTGTTTATTTTATTTTAATCATGTTTCATAAAGTGTTTAATTGTTTACAACATTATTAACATATTTCTTAATTTTCCTCCTTTTTGCCTTCAATGATTTTTTTACCTTCTTTATTTCCCAGAAGAAAAATTTCGTGGAAGTAGCTAGCAGCGCTAGATACAGTTTAGCGCTTCTAGCTAGTTTCACAAAAATTTTTCTATTTTAAAGGCTTTATTTCTTTTCTGACAGATTTTTAAATTGTTTCATTTTTTACATATTTTTGCCTAAATTTTTCCATTTTAAAGTAAATTATTCCTAACTTTTTTATCTGCTCATTCATAATACTGGTTTTAATATAATTTTGTAATTTTTTTAGTTTGTGTAAAATTTTATTTTTCACATTTTATTAGATTCTTTAAAGATTTTTTCCACTGTCAAAGTTTTCAAATTTTTATATTGCTTATTAAATGCTCTCACTTTTTGTTATTTCTTCAGACTTTTTGACTGTTTTTCAAATTCATTTATTTTTTCGTTGTATTTTTACTTTTTTCATATAATTTATAATATTTAAATATATTTTTTAAATTGGCCTGTTTTGTTTTTGTGCATATTTTTGAATGAATATTAATGTTTCGTTTAAACATTGTTAATTTTAAAATTGTACAGTTATTAATAAAAAAAATAAACAAATCCGGAAAATTTTATTAGTTGCGATCCGGAAATTTCAAAATGATTATTCTCTAGAGCTAGACACCCTGATATTAAGATAAAAACGTAGACATTTTTTTTCGTTTTTTTTTAAAAAGGGCCCTGAAATTGTTTTGTGCTTTAGGCCCGTGATAGCCTTAATCCGGACCTGTCTGTCATTTAACAATTTGACTTACTTAAAATTATGTGAAATGAAAATTTTGTTCCATTAAAATTCGGTTCATTTCATTGTCTTTAAAATGAAATGTCGGTAAAATAGAAATTCTGTACAATAAAATCTCTATTTAAATCTATTTAAATTGTGAAAATATAAAATAGAATAGATGAAAATGTTGAGGAAGTTAGAAGCGTACAATTGTATTCATTCATTTAAAATTTTTTTGGTAACGTTTTTGAGTTTTATTTTAGAAATGGTTGGCGCTACAAGTTTACTCTAAGGAAAAAAAATGTTTATTTCTTTGAGCAGAAGGCAGTACCAGTTTTGTTTTTCCAAAAAAGTTTTTTTTTATTTTCACTTTTTTTTTATAAAGGTTTTCAGCTTTATTTTGGAAATGGTTGGTGCTACAAGTTTGTTCTAAGGAGCAAAATGTTATTTTACACCAATTGCTGCAGTATGAGTAATTATTTTCGTTTTGTTTTGTAATGAAATTTATTAATTGAATTAATTCTTGTATTACAAAGTTTTCATCCACTGTCCAGCAAGTTAGAATCATAAAGGTTTGAATTTCAAAAAAACAAAAGTTGTGCTCAATTTGTGCTAAAATTAATTTTTTGAACGATCCAAAATTGGAGCAGAAAAAACCAAAAAAAATGTTTTTCCAGAACAGTAATTATCTCTACTTTCTTTTTAAAAAACACAACTTGTCCTACATTGTGCTTAAAGTAATAAACTTTTCTACAATAGGAAAATTAGAGCTATTGAATAAAAGAATTAAAATTAGAGTAAGTAATAATTAAATTAAATAAAAATTATCACAACTGCTGGCTCGAAGCAATATAATTATTAAGATAAATTTTGCAATATGTCCAATATGATTTGCGACAGACTTATGCGAATCTGAAATTTTATTTGTTTTGTTCATAAAATGTAGCTTTGAAAAATACAATTTTTTATTTGTTTTTAGGCGTCAATTGATTTAAAGAAGGGAGCATTCTTTGAAAATTTGGAAATTTTTTGGGATTTAGACATAGAACATGTCAAATTTTTATATTTTTTTTAAAATAAATCAATTTTTTTTAATTTAAATTCTGGACTTTTTGTTGAAAAATTTCGACCCTAGATTTTGAACTCAAGAGTAAGTTGAAAACTACTATTTAAAAACTGAAAAATACTTTTTGTTCAAAATTTAATTTTGAAAAAATTTCAAGTTGGAAATAATAATAATAATAGCAAATAGAACTTACCTCTTAGTTAAATCGGCAACATCCAAACGAGATCGCACAAAATTCCAATTAGAGATTTCCAAAATCCAAACGAGAGACACGAGAATGTAAACTATCACCTAGCTGCTGCTACTACTGAATAAAAAGTGACGCAGGAACGCTTAACGGCGCGGCGAAAACAAAAACGACGCGCTTGTTTCAGTACGTAACAATATATTTTAAAAAACAAATGACTTCTAAATTATTTGACTTTATCAAAGGTACATCTGCAGCAAAAAGTGAAGTATTTAAAAAATGTATAATATTTTTTTTCTGCTCCAGTTATTTTAATAAATTTAATAACATTCTACAATTAAAACACTGCATCTGAATATTACAAAAAAAAATCTATTTTGATTGTCATCCTTTTCAGAAAGCAGAAAATTATTCTAGAAAATCAATAAAATAAATGTAATTCTACATTATATTTACTCTTTACAATCATAAAATAAAGAATTCAATTATTGTTTTCTGTTGAGGTAACATCTTTAATCTGAAACTTCGTCATGATAAATTTTTTTCTTTTTATATATATAAATAATTATTCAATATTCAATGTCAAACAATACAAAAAAATATGTTTTGCATTTGGTTGAACATAAATATAAACAAATAAATATAAAAAATTAAATTAAATATTTTTAAATATAATTATAACATATTTTGAATATAATTAAAGTTAAAAAACTCAAATAATTTTTTAATCTAGACATTCAAATCCGATATGAAGGCTGTAATAAAAATAAAATGTTTGAATATATCAAGAATTCTAAAATTTTCACGAAAATATATTAACATTTATGATATATACATCTATTATTATTATTAAATATATTACTAATAATAATAAAAACACTAAAAAAAATAATTTGATTCAAGAAACTATTTGTTTCTTTTTTTTTTATTTAATTTGAAAAATATGTATTTGAAACAAATATTTTTTATTTCTATTACATAAATATATATTTCATACAAATAACTTAAGTTATTTGATTCACATATATTTGAGTAAAATCAATCTTAATCAAATAAAACAAATAATTATTTAAATATAAGAATAGATGTGTTTAAAAAAACCTAGTGATTTACTTAAAATAATCAAGTCATTTATTGTTTTGAAATACCTAATTGGATTATTGGTATAATTAAATAATTATTTGAGACTAATAAATAATTATTCTGAAAAAAAGTAACGGTTTATTTGGAATAAACAAAGTATTAGTTAAAGCAAGGAAATAAATTTTTGTTTTAATTATGTACCACAATTACTCACCTTGATTCATTTTTTAATTAAGTCGACATTAAATTCATTTGAATCAATACAAATTTTTTTCAAACCAATACATTTTTGTTTTTAGGTAGAATAAAAAATTAATTAACACAGATACTAATGTTGAATAATAAAATATTTGATTTAAAAAAATATTTCTTTCTTTTAAGAAAAACATTTTATTCAGACTAATAAATATTTAATTAAATGGGAAAACAAACATTATTAAATTAAATAATTTTTATGATTAATTTTAAACATTATTTATTTGTGCTAATTAAAAAATTTTTTTATTTGAATAATTAAAATTTAACGCAAATAACATTTTATTTGATATAATAAAATTAAATAATTAGGACAAATAAAAATGTATTTGTATCAAAGACAGATTTAAAGGATCATAGACAAGTAAATTATTTAATTAAACCATTTAAAATTTATTTAATCAAAATAAATTTTTTTTCAATGTAATAATAAAAAAATAACAATAGTAATAACAATAACTAGCTAAAAATTATGTTTATTCCCGAACACTTCGCTTCCACGTAAGCAAAATATTTTCTTTTTTATTTGCTGGCTAACAGGAAGCTAAATTGTGAGAACATGTAATAAATAAATTAATTAATAAAGATAATTTTTTAGCGTAAAATACAATAAAAAATCAAATAGGATCTTCAGAGAAGTAAAAAAGTAAAACTAGAAATTAAATTTACATTTTTTGAAACAAGAAAAATTTTACAAAAATTGTATTACTTTATGGAAAAATATATGCTATATAAAATTAAGAATCTCCATTATTTCTTCAATTTTAGGATAAAATGTATACTTTATAAAATTAAATTGGTCCATTGTTTCGTATAGAATATTTTTTTGAAAAGACTTATGATTATAAAATACAAATTTCAAAAACTATAAAAAGAAAAATTATTTTAAACGATATAAAAAGAAATTGAAAAATCATGAATTATTAAATACTAATTTCTATTTCTATGTACACACAAAAAGATCCATCTAAGATCGGCAAAGACCCGTCTTACAAACATGTTGTTTATCAATTAAAAATAACATTTCACCAAATTTATTTGAATTATTCTTTACAAGGCCTCGTAACAATTTTTAACAAATATATTTATTTTCTTCATTTCGACCATTATTAATGAAGAATTCAATAATTGCATCATAATAACTGTATAAATAAAATGACTTGAATAGTTTAAATAGTTCACTTCCCTCACATACATGATTAAAAATTATAAATATAAATAACAGAAGTAAAATATTTGTTATTTATATAATTATAACATATTCAAAGTATAATCAGTGTTAAAAAACTGGACTAAATTTATAATTCACAGATTTATAACCCGAAATAAAGTCTGTAGAAAAGTAAAAAGTCTGAAAATTCCCAAGAATCGATAAAATTGTCTTGTAAAATTAGAATAATAATAATAATAATAATAGGTAGATAGATAGATGAAAAACTATAATATTAATATCACTGAAAAAAACAGTCCGGTTAACTTAACCGGAATTCCGGTTAAGCCCTATTTAACATGATTTTCCGGTTATCGTAACTGAAAATTCTGGCAAAGCTAACCAGAATACTAGAAAATTAACCAGAATTCTGGTTAAAATAACCGGAAAATGATGTTAAATAGGGCTTAACCGGAATTACGGTTAAGTTAACCGGACTGTTTTTCAGTCTATTATTCTTATTAAATAAGAAAACAAATTTTGTTATAAAAAATAAATTAGTATGAAGATAATTTTTTTTTTTAAATTAACTAGGAATGTGGGTAAAGTAGTTTTCTGTACAGTATCAGAATTTTAACGATAAACGAAAATTTTTTTGACGAATCCATTTGTTGTATAGCAAAAATGTAATTCACATTGAGTTTGTGAATTCTATGCAGAGTGCTATTAAACAGTTAAGAGTTTAAAAAAAATATTACAGAGAAATTCATTAACATAATTAGTTAAAGTTTAACTAGGCCTATATATTAATTATATTGAATTATGTATTATTCCTTAACAGACATGGTCATTTAATATTTTAAATAAAACATTGTAAATTATATACCTACTTTTCATTTTTATAATATATAATTTCCTGAAATATTCACAATTAAAATTTTTTTTTCATATATTCTTCTATGTGTTGATAAATAAACATAATTAAAATTTTTTAATTTCTTGTGATAATTAAATTCATTTAATTAGAATTAGTTGTATTTTACGTAATTTGAATTATTGACAAATATTTTCAGTTTTTATTAACATTAATATTTCCTTATTTATAAAACTGAATACGTGGTAATTTATAATATTACATTACTTGTAAATTTATAGCTCTATAATCGTGAAAAAAAATTAAAGAGGTAAGTGTTGTTTACTTATTAATTAATACAATTTACTTTAATCACAATTTTTACCTGTCTTCATATTCATATTGCAAACCGTTATTTAAAAAAAAAACATTTTTGTAAAATATAAATCATAAAGCAATTGTTATTATTACAATATAAAACTTTAATTAAATGAAACACAAATTTTTCTTTTTCAAAACAATAATAATTGTAATAAAATAATTTATCTATTCTTATTAACATATTTAAAAAAAACTCAGCCAACAAATTTTGTTAAATTCAAAACATATATTTTGTATTCTTACTTAATTACTAACAATTTAAAAACAATTTACTGTTGTTTAATCAACCAGTTATTAATTATAATAAATTTTTTTATTTTATAAACTGGAAATTAAATAATGTTTTAAAATTGATTTAATAATAATTTTATCATGTTAAAATTTACTACTTAATAGAATTTAATAATTAAAATAAATTAAATGGCACACAAACGTAATAATTAATAACATATAAATGTAAAAAGTATTTTCTAATTTTTATTTAATACCTCCAATTGTAAATTGTCCGCCTATTTACTCCTGGCGACATCACACCTCTCTGATGCACGAAACTATTTTATCGACAGTTACTTATTTCACTGCTCTACGTCGCTCTACACATCGCGTACATTCAGTCAATTCAGCCTAGCGAGCTGAAGTTAGCTGAGTTGAGAAATCTCACGTTTGATAATTCTCTTGTTTGACAATTCATGGGGTACCGATCATACACACATAACCAAAAATATTGTTGAATATAAAATACTACCATGTTGTAATTAAGAGGTCAGTATGGGCTTATTTTCATATCTTCAAGAATTTATTTTTCATATTTAAATATATTTTTACAACACATGCAGTCTTTTTATACATAAGAATTCATATTTAAAAGTACTAAAAAATAATTTTTATTTTTAATTGTTTATTGCTGCAAAATATTAGCTTGAAGTTAACCCTCAATTTTACTATCCGACATTATTTAAGGATTTTGTTATTTTTTTATCATCATAGGTGGTAAAATCTCTAGATATCATGTTGTCCAGTAAAGTTTAAGGTTAAATTCAAACAGATATATTTCGCAGAAATAAACAATCAGAAATAAAATATTTTTTGGCACTTAATACGGAAAATAGATTCTTTAAAATATGAACAATAAAATCATAACGACCCTTTATAATAACGTATACTTTAGTTTTATACACTGAAAAACTTTGTAGATCAATATTTACTAAACTCGCAATTTAATTTTAGTAAACTTACTATCATACCAGTAAAAACCTGGAACACTATTATTATTTCACAGTTTGACTATTAAAATGTAAAATTCATGGTTTGACTAAAAGAACATTCAATTTTTAGTAGTCTGTTGATTAAAATTTTATCCTAAAAGGAAAAAAAAGTATAGAGCGGAAACACAACACTTCGTCGAATCGCCATATGACAGCTAACCTAACCTCAATGCTACCTTCAATAATATATTATTGAATGTATTAAAGTAGAATTAAAAATTACATAATATAATTTATGTTACAACATATATCCTAACCTAAAATACAGATAAAATAACATTCGATTTAACCGACGTAATGTATCCAATAATTTCCTTACCACTTGTGAGATTAGTATTTTCGAATGAAACATTGTTTCTAACACACACCCAAAAGTTTCAAAATATGTCAGATTGAATATTATTAATCAGGTCAAATTTTCGAAGGAACATAATTGATTTTCATTCAAGTAGAATCTCTATTGAAGATGATAGTACATTTGAGAAAAAATATATGAAATTATTTATATACGAATGTTTTTTGCACTTAAGGAGATTTATTTTTAATTAAAGTTTATAGAAATAAAGTAATTAAAAGGTTTTTGTAATTTATTCTAGGAAAAAAATAAAAATTTTAAATCATCTTGGTTAAGTACAAGTTTTTTTTAAATTGAAAATTCTTTGGTAATAAATTTTTTTCTTGAATTTAACAGTTCTTACATGTACGAGCAATGTTCATTTGCATGCGTGCAGCTTTGATCGACTGACTACTAAATTTTAATAAAAATAAAATCATATATTGTTAATAAGCTTATATTAAATAAAATATTTTATCTAGTGACCACTTTTCCCCACTTTAATAGTCAGTTTACTAAAATTTAATTTTTAATTTAATTTAAAATTTAATTTTAAATAATAATCTATAAAGTTTTTCAGTGTATTATAAATTTTGTTTGGGTTTCTTAAAATACTTCAGTTTTGTGATTAAAAACTGTAATTGTAAAACAGTTATTAAACTTATTTATAAAAAAAGAAAAGAAATAATAGTCTATAACTTAACCTAAAAACATTTAAATATAAAACAATTTTTTTTTATTTGCCAGAGTATACAGCCCACGATCATATAAGATCTTTTTATTTTTGTAGTATTTATTTTGCGTTATAAATAATATTTTGAACCGTATAGCAAAAATATTTGACTCTTATTTATCTAAACTAAAAATAATTATGTTTATTATTGGGAGACAACACCATTTTACTTAATGCAATTTATAAGTAGAACATATTATGAATTAATTATCTACATTTAACAGTGTTACTCTGTGTGTAATATGTAGTACGAATGTCTTCAACTTTCTTATAAACCAGTGTAGCGTGCGTTGCGTAGATAGTTGGTTAGGGTTGCGGACTGTTAGTGTTAGGGTCGTGCGTTCGATTCCCAGCGGAAGGGAATTTTTCTCTTAGGTAAGCGATTATATAAATTATAATAAATATATAAATGATAAAAAAAGATTATAATGGGTATAATCTCAGAATATATGCTTCAGAAACCGTGTATCGAAATATTTTTAGGAATTTTTGTTTTTGTGTATAATGTACGCATAATTGGGTAGATTAAAGGTTTTAATATTGGGCTTATATTGAAGTACCAATATTGGGCATAGATTAATTTTGAGACTCGGACCGAAGTGACAGTCCAATATTGGGAGAAACATTGGCCCAATGTAAATCCCCAATATCGAAGCTCGCGGTCCCAAGCTCGCGCCGAAGCTCTTGCCGATGGATTACCCTGCTCGGGTAGTATCAATGCAGAATTTTAAAAATCTCTTATTATAACCTACTAATCGTCTGTATATTCATGTCGTAGGCAGATAGGATAATCCGGTAGTATGCAAACTACCTAGGCAGTTTATAAACCGCGGGCAGTTTGTAAAATGCCTGAATCAAAACAGGGAATAAGCAAAGTGCCTAGGCAGTTTACATACTGCCAAAGACGTTTCAGGCAGTTTGAAAAATTTATTCATAGTCTGAAATTTATTTAATTATAACTTCATATTATCTACAGATAATACAAAAATAATTAATTTTAGCTTTAAAACATGAACATCGACTATAGTTTTACATTGATTTTTAACAAGTTTACAATTACATTTTTTTATGCCTTTTTATTTTTTTATGATCACCACTTATCGATTGGAAAGATGCAGCTTCCCTCAAAGAAATCTGAATATTGTTTAAAAAAGCTGTCGAATTTACATTATCTTGTAAAATTTTTTTAACACTTTTTAATCGTGTCCTCTCCCACATTGCTCTTGCTCCACTTTGCTGTTTAAAAGCTAATATTTATAAAAAGGCATAAAAAAATGTAATTGTAAACTTGTCAAAAATCAATGTAAAACTATAGTCGATGTTCATGTTTTAAAGCTAAAATTAATTATTTTTGTATTATCTGTAGATAATATGAAGTTATAATTAAATAAATTTCAGACTATGAATAAATTTTTCAAACTGCCTGAAACGTCTTTGGCAGTATGTAAACTGCCTAGGCACTTTGCTTATTCCCTGTTTTGATTCAGGCATTTTACAAACTGCCCGCGGTTTATAAACTGCCTAGGTAGTTTGCATACTACCGGATTATCCTATCTGCCTACGACATATATATGTGTTTACGCTGTTGAAGTAAATTTCTAACCGTTTGTCGTAGCTAAACGATTTATAATAAAGTCTGTTTGGATGTATCACGTAGAAAGTTAAGATCTCATCCTCTAAATCTGAAAAAGGATGGGAGTTTCTCAAGTGGACCTCGAATTTCCGAAAGTTGTAATTTTTCAATTGCAATACAGAAAAAGTTGCGTCAATTGTAATTATAGACACCCTATAAATTTTATTGAAAAATATTCATTTGTTTATTTACTATTAATTATTTATATTTATATTATATTATATTATATTTATATTTATATTATTTTTATATTTATTATTATTATTATTATTCTTGAAAGTAAAGTCAAATTGTCAATGTGAGGTAAAAGATGTAAAGGAATTGTTTTAATGTTTCAAAACCAAAATTATCTAAATTACTTAATACTACTCAATATTAATAATGCAGTTTACAAAAATGTATTAATAAAAATAATATATTTATAGAACAATGTGTTTATAACAATTGCTTTTATTTCTAAGTCTATTTTTTAACTTTGTCAATTTTTAAGCAATTATTATTTTACATCTTGATATTGAAACCAATCTTTCTGAACGCATTAACGCCCCATAATCACAAAATTCGTTGCAGTATTTTGTAATAGTACTGCATGTAAAAAAATTTTTTCTAAAATATGGGAATAGGGTTTCTTTATGTTCTTGAGACCGCTCTAGAAGATTCCGTAATCAGATTACATTTTTAACCAATAGAAAATGCAACATTGCGACTTTTTTTTCAAAAAAGTACGAAAGAATCGACATTATTTTTATCAATAATCAAAATCTCTATCCGAAGACGTAATCCTAGTATGCAATAAAGTGGCACAAACTATATAAACTTCAAAAACATTCATTATTTATTACATGAAATTCAAAATGGCGAAGCCAAAATGTTTGATTTTGCAAAAAATATTTAAAAATTGAATGCATGTTAGACCAAAGCTAATATTTTTTATTACAAATAATAAAACCTAGTATACAAGGGTTTTTTGGGTTGCTGATTACGAATATGTTAATAATTTTTCAAAATTCAATATGGCGGATAAAAATGTTTAATTCTTAAGAAAAATAATGAAACTCAGTATGCACGATGTTTTTAGGTCGCTGATTTCGAATATGTTAATGATTTTTCACATTTCAAAATTTTGGATTCAATATGACGGACAAAAATTTTTACTTTTTAAGAAAAATAATAAAACTCAGTATACAAGGGCTTTTTGGGACGCTAATTATGAATATCTTAATGATTCCTTGGGATTGTTTCCGCAATATAGAGCTGGAAGCTCAATTTCCCGCGATGATTTAGAATTATACTGAAAAAGCTAAGAAATAGAAAACTAATAAATTTGGAAAATAACACTGGCCTGCGAAATTTCACTTTTTTCAGTTTATAAAATGGGCAAGGGTGATCCTTGTAGGTTCTTTCGCGCTGAACACGAATCTGTTATCCAAAATGGTCCATCGCGTCATGATTTTAAGTAATACTGGGTCAAATGTCCCAAAAATGGCTGTTTTTGCCATTTTTGTAAATTTTTTCTGGAAGACCGAAATATTTTCTGGAATTTTCTATATTGGCTTCACTTAGTACGCATTGTCAGCTTTAAACCCCATTTTTAAAAATTAATTTAAGATGATTTTTAAAGATGTTATGAATATTTGAATTTTTGAGATTTAACCACATTAGCGTCTGAAATCACAAAAATCGTAGTCTTACTTTGGAATATTACTAAGAGTAGCAATTTTTTTTGTAAAATATGGGAATAGCGTTTCTTTACAATTTTGGGGTCGCTTTACAAGATTGTGAGCTCAGATTTCATTTTTATCCATGTCCAAAACCAATATGTCGTCTTTTTTTGCAAAACAGGTTAATAATAGCGGCTTTTTTAAAAAAAGGCAGCCATATTGATTTTGCACATGGATAAAAATGAAATCTGAGCTCACAATCTTGTAAAGCGACCCCGAAATCGTAAAGAAACGCTATTCCCATATTTTACAAAAAAAATTTCTACTCTTAGTAATATTCCAGAGTAGGAATACGATTTTTGTGATTTCAGACGTTAATGTGGTTAAATCTCAAAAATTCAAATATTCATAACTTCTTTAAAAATCATCTTAAATTAATTTTTAAAAATGGGGTTTAAAGCTGACAATGCGTACTAAGTGAAGCCAATATAGAAAATTCCAGAAAATATTTCGGTCTCCCAGAAAAATGTCCAAAAATGTCAAATGTAGTCATTTTTGGGACATTTGACCCAGAGTTACTCAAAATCCTTACGTGATGGACCATTTTACACAACAGATTCGTGTTCAGCGCGAAAAAACCTACAATAATCACACTCACCCGTTTTAGAAACTGACCCTCGCAGGCCTGTGTAATAGTATCTATAAAATGAATAAAACACAAGAAATTAAAATTAAACTTGAAATAAGTATATTGAAAAATACTCAATTTGAAATATTAACAATTAACAAATTAGCAATTTCAAATCAATAATTACAAGAAGTTTTTTTAAAACGAAATTAAAATCAAGTCGTTTCACGACGAAGTATTAAATACATTAATGATTATTAATTGTATTAAGTTACATAAAAAGAGGTTTTCCCTATGCGTTCTATCCATTGGGAGCCAAGCAAAATGTCTTGTCTGATCCGTCGTTATTGTTATTCAGTAACTGGCCTCAACACTTCCTTTATACCTGATCCATTAAAACGCCAACAGAGTTTACAAATGATATAAATGTAACTTGTTTCTGTATTATGAGTTCCGCTCTTTGGTTTTATTTTCTTTTTTTTCCTATTAAAAGTATGATTTTCGAAATTTTCAGTTTCACTTGTTTCCGCTTCATATACATGACATCCCTCATGCATCCATCGTTTGCAAACTTTACATACTTTCATCACAGTTGCTTTCTTTGCCTCGCCGAAACAGTGTATACAGCGATTTCTTACATCTTCTGATTTCAATATCAGTGTCTCAGCCACCTCTTTTCTGTATTTTAATGGATCAAAATTTAAGTCAAATTCAGTGTTGTTATAGTACATTACGTATAAACCGCAGTTACTAGAATCGTTTGCAGGTTGATACGGCCTTTCTAATATTTTTATTTTGTTCCAAATAATGTGATGAAGTTCTTTTAAGCTGCTACAATCCTTTACGGCTCTTATGTACTCCAAAAAAGCATCATATGTGACGCTCCGCGAGAGAAGGGACCTATCGCGGGAAAAATCAATTTTCATTTTTTGGTGCTAAAAGATAGTTTTTGAGTTGTTCTTTCATTTCCATGTTTCAAAAAAAATATTTATTAAGTACACTTTTTGTTATAATGCTTCAAACCTAGGCGTGCTAAGTGTATCGCATTTTTTGGATTTTCTTTGAAAGACCGTCTCTTGAAATTGGCTTTTATTGATTTCATTTTTTTTATGGTAATTGATAGTTTTTGAGTTGCTTTTTCAGTTCCAAAAATTAAAATTTAATTCCTGCAATTAGTTTTATTGTTATGAAGATTCAAACAAAGATATGTTAAGCGTCTCGATTTTTCTTCCTTCTCTTTGCCTGTCCGTCCTTTAAAGTTTGCTTTCTCAGCGATAGGTCCCTTCTCTCGCGGAGCGTCACATATACATCATGTTCTGCACACTGAGAAAATTATATCTGTAACGATTACAGA
The DNA here is from genome assembly GCA_037103525.1 of Ganaspis brasiliensis. NCBI lineage: Eukaryota > Metazoa > Arthropoda > Insecta > Hymenoptera > Figitidae > Ganaspis > Ganaspis brasiliensis. The sequence continues at coordinate 451,090 of JAZKLR010000427.1, forward strand.
ACTGCTATGGTACTGGTGGGACGAAACGCCACCTTCAATAAATAGTAAATAAAATGATCTTAAAAAAAAAACGAGATTGTCTCATACTATTTAATGGTACAGAAGCACAGAAATTATCGTACGTAGTATGGTAATGAAGTACATAAAGTAAAAAATTACGTTTTTTTTTTTTTTCTATATTATCATAGATTTTAACTCAGTACGGATAAAAAAAATGTTCCACACCCATATTTATATAATTGTTGCATAACCCGTGCGGAATTTACGATGTGGGCCTCATGGGGTCCTTACCAGTTTTCCTTATCTCTGGTAAGGCTCTTGTCAGGAAAACTGGCTAGCGCCTTACAAGGCTGTAACGCTTTTGCACATCAACGCCCTAGATGTGGAAAACTAGGCAGGGCCCTACCAGTTTTTTATATAAACACCCTATTTAAAAAAAGGTTTCATAGCACTTACAACTTGGAAGTTACCAAGTTTGAGTGATTCTAAAGTTCATACACAAATATATATAATTTAAAAAAAAACATTTTTGGCCTTAAGAAAATACGACAATAAATTTAAAAAACTTTTTTTCTTATTTTACATTTAAATTATGAGCGTAAAATGGAGTACAAGTTTATAAAGTTTTTTTTGTCGTCAACGAAAATGTAGAATAAATTTTAAATAGTTTATCAAATACAAATAAATTTTAGTCCAGAAAGTCAACCTTATCTTTAAATATTTTGCAAGATATAACTTTTTGAAAATATTTTATATATTTAGCAAAGATAAGTTTCCAATTCTAAAATTATTATTATAAATTATTTTTATTTAAGTAGACAAACGTATTAAATACATAAATAATAATTGCTAATTATTTTTAAAAGAATAATTTTATTATAGAAATGGCAGACAAATCGTAAATTTTTAACACCGAGAAAACATTGAAGTTTTCTGGAAATATTGTTCGTTAAACTATTTGATATTTTTATTTGATTGTTAGTTAATTACAAGTTTTCATTAGTACAATGCTATAAATTATTAAATAAATTGTTAAATGAATAACAATAAAGTAAAATAAGTATTTAAATTAATAGACAAACACTTATTTTTTAGGTTAGGAACGTTCGAAACATTTCTCAAAGGATCAATTTACTATTTAAATGTTTAAAATCGATAAATTGTAAAATGTAGAAAGAAATTTTAAAGTTAATGTATACGGTGTTTAATATTTATATGTGACCTGGACAGTGAAAAGGGTGCTTACGTGTTAAAAAAAATTTTTTTTAGTTTACACCACGTGAAAGAGCGTCAACAAATCTATGAGAATTGGAAATAAAAATGATAAATTTATATCTTGTTACCAAATAATTTAATAATGTTGATGTAAAATAAATATTATTCATTTTTTATTGGAATATAATTACAATTATTTAAAGCAGGTCAATCAAAATATTTACAAAATAAATAACAGATTCAGGAATTCACGGAAATATTTTTTAACTCAGTTTATTATTGAAAAATATTTTTAATATTTAAAATTTCAAGACCACCAAAAAGAAAACTCCCACTTTCGAACATCGCGACGTGCACGCCATCATACTTAAAAATATGCCGTTACCGAGGAAGCTAGTAGTTTTCCTTACTTAGGGTTCTAGATCTAGTAAGGTTCAAAATCTAGTAAGGTGAAATAAATTATAATTTATGAATTCAAATTAATTTAGTATTTTCGTCTCTGGATAAAGAAAACACGTGCACTATCATAGTTAAAAAAGTTGTGTTACCGAGGCAACTCTTGTTTTTTTCTACTTAGGGTTCTCAATAGTCGCCCATGTCAAACTCTAGTAATGAGACTTTAACTATAATTTATAAATCAAAATCATTTAATTATTTTCATCTCTGATCAAAAAGATAATTACTAAAAAATACACCTTAATATTGGTAATGTGCTGCTTAATTAATAATTAATTCATATTTTTTTCATTTTTTTCAAACAAGGAAAACTGCTAAGGCCCATGTCTACGCCCTACTTTAAATAGGGCAAAGTAGGGCATTTTCCGCACGGGTAATATAATTAATTTGTTTAAACACTGATTTTTTATACAGAAGCAGTAACAACTTGATATTTAGTTTCTACATCAAAATATACGTAAGCCGAGAGATCTTCCGTATCGTACGTATCTTGCTTAGAAGTTTTACAGCAAGCGTAGGCAATCTAACCAAGGCATTTTACCCAAAAACGCACGATGTAATTAAACTAATTATTTTCATTTTAGAACTCATTTTTATAAATTAAATCAAAGTGTTTAGAAAGCTAAATGTTTAAGGATTAATTTTAAAAAAAAATTATGTGCATCTGTGAGATAAAAGTGCATATTTTCTAAAATTTAAAAATAAAAAAAATTATCGTTGGAAAGCATCATTTTTACAATTCTTTAATAAATTCTTTAATAGTAAACTTATAAACATGAAACCTTATAGAAATCATTTTTACCTTAATATACTTCATTAATAAAAACAATTATGATTAAAATATATTTTTGGCCAAGTTATTAACGACTGCCAATTTACCCAATTAGGCATTTTACCCGACTCTCCACTACAAATCTAAGGTTAAAAATATCTAAAAAAAAATTTTTGAAGGAGTTAAAAAAAATCCATTTTTTCTTTTATTGGAAAGTTAAAGGTTTTTGAAATACACTCATATATTGATACTACTCTTGTTGCTAATTTTTCTTACTGAAAGAGAAACCTTTATGCCAGCAAGGTTGCTACAATGTTAAAATGACCCACTTTGCCCAACCTTGCACACTAAGGGTCTAGGCACAAGGAGCAAATTAGCTGATTAGCAGATTAGACTTGAGCCAATCAAAATTTAGTTTCTAGAGGTAGAGTAACATTTGCTGATTGAGATTAAATTTTAAATGGCTTAAGTCTAATCTACTAATCAGCTAATATGCTCCATGTGCCTAGACCCTAAGATAATATTGTCGCAAGATTGCTCGGGAAGGTTGCATGGTAAGCTTGCTGCAAGGTTGCGATACGGTTGCTGTAAAGTCATAAAATGCAATTAAAAAAATTAAATAAGGTTAATTTTTAAATATTTTTAAAATAATTTTTTTTATTTTAATTAAAACAATTTTAAAAAGCAGACTTTTATTACCTATGGAAAGAAGTTTTTACAACCTTTCATCAACCTTGCATTAGCCACGGCAACATTGCTGCAAGGTTACGTGCTATATGGGTTATAGGTTAGTAGAAAAAAATTCTCTCATTCACAAAAAAAACAGTTTTTATTAATTCCTGGACAATTTCGATTTATAAAATTGTGCTGTTTCAGCACAAACTGATTCAGTTCTCATCGATTCTATATTACTTTTTTTAAATTTAAATCAATCTAAAATTCAAATCAGCAGATTTTTAAATAACTTCAAATTTAGCCGAATCTACCTTAAATGTATTCAAATTTTTAGTTTAGAAGTTTTAGAACATTTTCAGGCGTCTTCCATGATAGATTTAACATTTTTAGTTTACAAAAATTAAAAGAAAATACTAGAACTCTGCGCCACGCGGACGCCGCTGCTCATTTACAACGTACACCAGCGCACCACCTATAGACTATCGGCGCGTCGACGTTCACTGGCGTTGTTTTAAAAAAGCTAAATTTTAGATTTTAATTATTTTTATACGTCATAATTGATTTTTTTCTTACAATTTAAAACTCAAAAATAAGCATTTAACAATTTTTCGCGCTGAATACGAATCTGTTGTCAAAAATGGTCTATCACGTCAGGATTTTGAGTAATTCTAGGTCAAATGTCCCAAAAACAAAAATGGCTTTTTACTCCATTTTTGTGAATTTTTTCTGGAAGACCGAAGTTTTTCTTTAATTTTCTATATTGGTTTTATTTAGTACGCACTGACAAATTTAAAACTCTTTTATAAAAATTAATTTACAATGAGTTTAAAAGAATTTATGAATGTTTAAATTTATGACATTTAGAACCACATTAGCTTCTGAAATCACAAAAATCGTAGACTTAATTTAGAATAGTACTATAAGTAGGAAATTTTTTTGTAAAATATGGGGATAGCGCTTCCTTTCGTTTTTGGGGTCGCTCTAAAAGATTGCAGGGTCAGATTTCATTTTTATCCACATGCAAAGCCAATATGGCGGCTTTTTGGTAAAAATGTACAGAAAAATCGACAATTTTTTGTTTTTTAATAATTATTTCTTACCAAAAACATTTTTTTAATGTGTAATAAAGTTGCATAAAATAGCACAAACTGTTGGAAGATTAAAAATATGTTTTAATTAATTCATTAAATTCAATATGGCGGCGTCAAAATGGCGGATATTGTAAAAAATTAAAAAATTAATATCTGTTGGACCAATCTGTAAGTTTTTTATTAAAACTAATAAAAGTTGGTACATAAGGTTTTTTGGGTCGCAGATTACGAATCTGTTGACAATTTTTTTAAATTCAAAATGCCGGATCCAATATGGCGGATGATATTGCAAAATGTTTGCCCAAATTTATGAAACTTAGTAAATAGGAGTTTTCGAGATTGCTTATTACGAACCCAATTATAATATTTTAAAATTCAAAATGTCGGATCAAATATGGCGAACGAAAATGCAAAATTTTTGCCAAAATCTATGAAACTTGGTATATAGGGGTTTTTAGAGGCGCTGATTACGAATCCGTTAATATCGAGTATCAAGCGCCATATTGGATCCGGCAGTTTTAAATTTTAAAAAAGTATTAACAGATTCGTTTTTAAACGGACTGACTTATAAAATATTGCAAATTTTGCAATAATGAAATGAAATTTTCTTACTTATCACTGTTTTCAAATACGTATACATGTACTTTTTTGTCCTGACGGAAGGACGTTGGACGTTCTATCATTAAATGTCAAAACAAATTTATTTACAGGTCACTTAAGGGGACGTTCTCATTGCCGTTGATTAAAAATTCGATTTTTATTTTTTCCGTATTTTGAAAGCTATATGTGTTTAGAATATGTCAGTAAAAGGGTATTTGAGTCCAAAAAATATTTACGTTTTTAAAATGTCTGGATCGCACCAACGTCCTGTACGTATTTACGTGGTTTCAAAGGTTTAAACATGCTTTTCTCGAAACAAGATTTTTTACTATTCCATAATTTGAAAGATATATGTGTCTAGAATATGAGGGTAAAAGGATATTTTAGTCCAACAAATAATAACGATGCACCAGAATTTTGAAGACATCAATAGCCCGTGCGTTCACAAAATAAAACGCATTTTTCTCGAAACCAGGTTTCTCAAACTGGTGGGCATTCTAGCATCTAAACTTTTCAACCAATAAAATTAGCCTTTTGGGTACTTACACATAACTATTTTCTGCTGGGGTTATACCTATAATATGTTATATTTAATTACATTGAAGATTTTTTACTAGGGGTCAAAGATAAAAAAGTGATGTGAAAAACGGCTATTTGTTTGAAAGTATCCGGTATTTTATTATTTTTCTAATTTTTTACTATATTTTAGGTATAACCTATTCTTTAGGATGTCTACTTTCTAAAAATTGTTGGTTTATTGAAATAGGACAGAAATTGCAGAGTAGAGAGTGCCCACCGCATGTATCATTTTGAAAAACATCGCTCAGGAGATTCGCTTTATTAGCTGCCATTTTGAAGTTTTATGAAAATAAAAAATATTTTTTTAAAGTTCAAAAACACGTGTATATTTGCAAAAAAAATCTAGATCTCTAAGTATTAACTGTTCCCCGCAAAAGAATGTCAAAATTTTTGCTGTTTTTCGTCTCCGCAATGAGAACCTCCCCTTAAAGTAAAAATTTTCTAAGCTTTTACTAAGTTTTTAATTTTTATGTATCTTTCTTAACTTTTAAACAAAAATCATACTACTGTGATTTTAAATGAGATGTACGTTTTTGAGCCACTCCGAATTGCAGTGGCGTATCCAGACTTAGTTTCTGGAGGGGGTTATGCATGAGAGAGAAATAGAAAACACCATAGTGTTGTCTCTCTCTCTCTCTCTCTCATTCAAAACTAAGTTAGCTCCATGGGGGGTCATAACCACTCCCCCCCTGAATCTGACACTGCGGTATTGTAACCCGTACAGAAACTGCCTTAAATAGCCTTGTTATTAATATGGCTTTTGAAAGGTCCCTATAAGGTTGCCCTATTATTAAAATTTTCATCTAGCCTTATAAGGACCCTATAAGTCCCTAATCAGGTTGCCTTACTTATTAATCAGGACAAAATCAGGTACGGAAATGCGGTCCCTTTTTACGTTCCTCATCGGGTCCGTACAGGGTCCGTACCTACTGAGGCATATAATATTATTATTTATTTATTTGCGTTTATTTACGTTAGTATAATAGTAATATATATGGTTGTAACGTGTAATTCTTGGGGCCCCCAGAAGGTCCCTATAAGGTTGCCCTATTATTATAATTTCCCTTTAGCCTTATGAGGACCCTATAATTCCCTAATCAGGTTGCCTTAATTAGTAATCAGGTTAAAATAAGGTATGAAAATGCGGTCCCTTTTTACGTTTCTAATCGGGTCCGTATCTGATCGCCAGAAATGCTTTAACATATTTATAATGTTTTTCTAATATGTTTCGAGAAGTTTTGTTTCTTTAACAGAATAATTTTATTGATCTGCCTTAAATCATCTTTTACTCAATGCAACACAGATATTCTTAATCCAAGAATATCATTCTACCTACAACTTAAATAGGAGTTTTTGCGATTTGATATCAAGTCTGGCGTATCAGAGTGGACAGCATGTTCGACTCGGGATCGTGCGGTCGCGGGTTCAATCCCACTGGACTCCAAAAATTTTATTTCATAATTTATTTACTCAGCTGTAATAGTTGTTAATTAAATGTAAGTATATATATATATAAAATAAGAATTATTTAAACAAATAAATAGAAAAAAGGTGTTATAAATATGAAAAAATACAAATATTATAATGATAAAGAGAATAAAAGGAGTATCTTCTCATACGTGAATTGAGTAAACAAATTCTGTTTAAAATTTAATATTTATTTTGTTTTATTTCTAAACCTAGATTTCAATTTATAATGATATTTTATTCAAAAAATTAAAAGGGCCCTAATACGGTCCTATTATGGGCCTAAATAATATTTAGGGTATAAATAGATTTTCCAAATCCGGGTCCTTAATAGGGACCGGATAGTCTGCTGCGGGACAAATAGTATAGGGTCCGAATAGGTTTTCCTCAAAGGGACCCTAACAATAATAAGGCAACCTTATCCGAAACTTATGATGTCCGAACTAAAATTTCTGGACGGGAATACGTTTGAAAAAAATAGATTTTTTATCCTCGGTTGCTAGACTACATTTTTAATGAATTCGTTTTGTTGCTGCCAGATATGCCGGGAAGCTGGTATGTTAATCTAACTCAACTGTAACCACTTATTCTTGATATATTTATTGAACAGTGATTTTAATCACACTTACAAAACTTTGAACTCTTATACTAGGATGAAAAACACTACAACTAGAAATCCGATGAACCAACGTAAACGAATATAATTGAATATATTAATAATATAACGGCACTTTTCACTGTTTAGTTATCGTTGACCGTAAACTGCGGGCGACACAATTCTTACTGGTCCTAGATAGCTTTCTCACTTTTTCGCTCTCCTGCCGGTTCTCCCTCTTCGTCTCCCTCGCCGTCCCTTTTTCACTAAAATGAATTTTGGAAATTCCGTTTTTCCCAAGATAAAGGTTCTTGACTACCTGGCTTTACCATCATAACAATCCCTCATTAGTCTGACCTTGAAGCGTAGGCAACATACTCCACCCCAGTATGAATTGTCCCCGACAATCATACTACTTTGGTCCTGGCTCTATCACGGCAATCTTGGCAGTTGGTCTTTTTAGCAAATGGCCACTGCTTGTGCGCACCTCGACTACGCGGATTCGACCATCCTTCCCAGGATATACTGTTGTTACTACTCCTTTTACCCAGGTGTTTCTAGGTGCCGCTCCATCCACGATAAGCACTACATCACCTATAGATAATGGTCTAACTTCTTGGTTCCAGCATTTACGGATGAGCAAATTGGGAAGAAACTCTTTTGTCCAGCGAGTCCAAAACATATCGGCTAATCTTTGTCCAATTCGCCATTGTTTTCTCAAATTTAGATCGATATCGGAAAATTTTCCTTCAATGACGGTTCCTGAGGAATTGCCAATCAGGAAATGGTTCGGCGTCAAGCTGTCAGCATCCCGATGAGCTACAGACACGTGCGTCAAAGGTCGGCTATTTATCGTTTGTTCTACTTCGGCAAGCAAAGTAGCCAGTGTCTCCTCTTTAGGTGCCCTTTCCTTCAGAACTACTGATAAGGCTACTTTGACGCTCCTTATCATTCTTTCCCACGCTCCTTCCATATGAGGAGCGGATGGAGGTATGAATTTCCATCTGATACCTTGATTTGCCGCATGATTTTCAATTGTTTGGTTGTCCATTTCCAATATAGCTTTTCTCAGTTCTGTCTCAGCTCCTCGTAGGTTGGTTCCATTATCACAGTATATTTCGGAGGGTGTACCGCGTCGTGCAGACATGCGTTTGATAGCCATGATTGCCGAATCTGAAGATAGCGAGTGTGCGAGCTCTATGTGAATGGCACGAACAGTTAGGCACGTGAAGAGCACTCCCCACCGCTTCTCGTGTCTTCGCCCAACTGTGACCAACATGGGACCAAAATAGTCGAGTCCACAACTGGTAAATGGTCTCTGATTGACGTTCATCCACGCTTCCGGAAGATTGCCCATTCTTGGCACTTGAGGTTGTGCCCTTCTGATCCGACATTGTTGACATTGTGCTATTACTTTTTTCACAGTGGGTCTGATGTTTAGGATCCAGTATCGCTGTCGCAATTCGTTGATCACCGTCTCTGTGAAGCCGTGTTGTAATTTTTCGTGCCAGTATTGAATCAAGAGTTTTACGTATGCATGCCTTCCATCTAAAACGGTCGGGTATTTCGTGTCCTGACTAACGTCTTTTGCTGAGCCTATTCGTCCATCAATTTTTAATACGCCCTGGTCAATTATCAACGGTAATTTGCTCAATCGGCTGTTCTTTAAAGTGGGGCGGCCATCTCTAATAGCGTTGAGCTCTCCCTCGAAGGCATCTTGTTGTGTTTTTTTTATCCACAGTTTCTCTGCATGCTTTATGTCCTCTGCAGTTGGCATTAGTTTCACTTTGTGAATCCATATTTTTGGGGTTATGTACAGCCATGCAGTACTTCTTACTAAGCGCAGCCACTTAGAAAAACGAGTGATATTCGGTAGTTCGTATTCCTCCATCAATTTTGTTATTTTTAAGCAAGTACTCTTCTTTTCAACATCGGTTCCTGAGGTGCCTTTCGTCTTTGCGATTTGTGGCCAATTGTCGTGGTCTTTCTTAAGAAATTCCGGTCCTTGTAGCCATTTCGACAAGTGTTCTTTTACTCTTCCACGGTCTCTAGTGGCTGCATCAGCGGGGTTGTTTTTCGTATCCACCCATCTCCACTCACTTGCACTCGTTAGCTCGCTTATTTCACCGAGGCGATGTGCAACAAATGCTTGATACTGATGCGCATCAGCATTTATCCAGGATAGCACGTTTGTTGAATCCGTCCAGAAGTATCGCTGGTCAACCTTTAAGTTGTGCTCTCGAGTCACAAATTCAGCCAACCTGGTGCCCATCAAGGCTCCTTGCAGCTCCAACCTGGGAATGGATGTTGGTTTCAACGGGGATACTCGACTTTTGCCAACTACGAACGCTACCTCTACTTCTTCATCTGAGTAATTGATCCTCCAATAAACCACGGCTGAGTACGCCTGCTCGCTTGCGTCGCTAAAGGTGTGCAGCTCTAGTCTTTGGGTTTTTTCACATTTCCATCGGTAGCATCTCGGTATTTTCAAGTGTTCGGTGAGTATCTGTTTCAATGGTTTCAAGATTAACTGAACCTTTTGCCAATGATGATGGTTTCAATGCGGCTAACACTTGCTTGCTGTTGCATGCCCAATTCCTTATCTCAAATCCACCTTCCTTATGTATCTCAGTGACCTGTTTGATTCTCATAATGGCTTTCTTTTCGTTTTCTACGCTATCCAAGTAATCATCTACGTAGTGCCTTTTGGTGATCGCTGTAACTGCCTCCGGATACTTATCCTCAAACTCTTTCGCATTTTTGTTCTTCACGTATTGAGCTATGTGTGGAGATGATGTCGCGCCAAACATCATGGATGTCATCACATACGTCGAAGGCTCTGCCGTTCTATTCCAACCTCGCCACAAGAACAGTTGTGAATTCTGGTCTTCTTTGCGAATTTTAACTTGAAGAAACATCTCCTTTATGTCGCCAGTGAAAGCTATCTTTTCGACTCGAAATTGCATAAGCACACTTAACAGCGGACATACCAAGTCGGGCCCAGGCACAAGCTGGTCGTTTAACGAGACCCCGTCTACCTTTGCTGCAGCATCGAACACTAGCCGGAGTTTGTCCGGCTTATTCGGATTTTTGGTACAAAAGTGAGGCAAATACCAGGTGCGATCGTTCATTTTGATCGATTTATCTAATCTTTTAGCGTATCCAGATAAGATCAAATTGTCTACTTCTCTATAGTATCGTTCCCCGTATTCAACGTCTCTATCCATCTTGCGTTCGATGGCTTCTAGTCTCTTCTTAGCATATTCTTTACTTTTCGGCATTACCTGGTTATCGTATTTCCATAAGAGGCCAGTTTCCCATCTTTTTCCAATCTTACGCGTTGTGGTTTCTAATATATTTTCCACCCGTTTGGTCTCCTCATCCTTTGCTCTAATTAGTTTTATGCCAATGGATTCAAGATTAAAATTCGCTTTTACCATCCGGTGAAGTTCGCTTTCAGTGCATTCTTCCTTGGCATCGTTTTCCTGGCGATGTATTAGTTGTCCGACGGATGTTTTATTTTCTTTGATGCGTTTGTTTCGTCTCATGTTTCCATGTATTGCCCAGCCGAGCGGTGTCAGCGAACCCGATGGTTCATACGTAAACCTACTTCGTACCTCTCTTGGAGTTATTAAATGGCTATTATCTTGACCAATCAATATCTTTGGCCTAGCGTGATGGTAGTAGATTGCATCTAATGACTTTAGATACTCGTAGCGGTGAATATCTTCTGCAAACAAACTTTGTGGGGGTAGACTTAAATTCTCTACGGTTTGAGCATCTCTTATTTTATGCATGACTCGTTTATCCATGGGATTTCCGACTTCAATATCAACCGTTTGGCTCTTACTCTCAGTTATCTTGGTTCCTTTAATAGCCTGCATACGTAGTAAAATGCTCACTCCTTCTGCTCCTATTTGTCGTGCTATTCTTGAGTCAATTAGTGTTACTGTCGCACCATCGTCTAACATCGCATATGTCAGGACACTTCCTTTGGGCCCCCGTACCACTACCTGAACTATTTTCAATAATACTAGTCAGGAGGATGTCCTGATGTCGTCTTCATCATGAACAGCGAGTGCGATCTTCTGCATACTTCCTTTCGGAAATGCGCCATGAAGTAGAGAGTGATGACTTTTTGTGCATCCGTGGACTTCGCATCCTGAAGCAACGCAATCACGATTATAGTGGGTGCTATCTAAGCAGCGATAGCATAGCCTTTTATTTTTAACCCATTCCATGCGACCTTGCTTTGATACCTTTGCGAATTCTTCACAATCGGCAATGTGGTGTCCTGTATTTTCGCAGTATGTACACCGTTCGTCTCGTATCGGATCTGCAGTTTTCTTTCGTTTGGATTTCGGAGACCAATCTCGGGACATATTAGTCGTCTGCAAGACTGTGCGTTTCCTATAGAAACTTCCTCGCGTATTGCCCTGATTTCCCAATCGGTTTCTTACGCTTGGCTTCGTAACATTGTTTCGATCTCCTTGCAGTCCATGGAATAACTCACTCGTACCTGCCTTACAGGCCATTTCTGCCTCTTGGAAAAGGAAATTTGATAGAGTTATTAGTGACGATTGTGTTTCACTATTGTCATTATACAAAAATCTATGATAGAGCTGGATCATGCTCGAAGGCAATTTTTTCAGTATCGCGTTCGTCAAGTCAGGACTGTATAAATATCCGACATGATTGGCTGCTTGTATCGCTGCTACACAGTTTTTGACTTTGGTAGCGAATATTACAATTCCTTCTCCACTCTCGTTAATGGGGGGTAGCTTATCCAGATTGTCGACTATCAGTTTGGCCACGATACCGGGATTTCCGAAGCGCATTTGTAATATCTTCATTATTTCGTCTGTATTAACAGCTGTCATCATTACGGAGGCCACAGCTTCTCGGGCTTCTCCTTTTAAGGATTCGTGAAGTCTCATAAGGTTATCCTGCTCGGTTAATCCTCCCATTTTTGTTGATTGTTCGAAAGCTCTTCTGAATGCGGGCCATTCTAGTACGTCACCGTCGAAATCGGGGAGTTTCTTGTTCATCGTAATGTGACCTATTAGTTTCCTTGTCATCGTTTCAGTCTGCGACGCATCTGCTGAATTTTCTCTGTTCGGTTTTCTTTGAGGTATCGCTGGAGTTTCTATCTGTATTTGACCAACTTCATCCATTCTCGACGATTGTCTCAATCGTTGCTGTTCTTGGGATACCCACTCCTGCGTTCTATTCTGCTTTGTTCTTCGATCAGCTTCCTGTTCACGGTGGTGTGTGTTCCATTGACTAGAGCTGTGAGATTCTTCTGACTCTTCATTCAACTCTCGATCAATATTTTTTAATTCCTCGAGATATCGTTTATGAGCATTGGACCTCGCTTCTATTGCTTGTATTTTTCGTGCTTTTCTACGACGTTCTTTCGATTCTCGAGTTTCCTTGGATATATCCCGCAACGAGACATGTTCGCTTCCACGGACTTGTGAATCATTTTCAGCTCTACGACGATAGTTAGTACTTCTGCAACCAGCTTCACGACTCCCAGGTCTATTCCAACTGCGATCCCCACCCCGTGGTGATCGAGTCCGCTTTCTGCTTTGATGATGACTTCCCTTATCTCTCCTTGTTGGCGTCTCGTGTCGGTTTTGATTACCACCCCGTGATAATCGTCGCTCGCTTAAATGCGTTGGTGATGAACGTCTGTGGGTCCTTCTACCCCGTGAAGTACCCTGGTCCTTTTCTGTTATCACCTGTTGTCTCCGCTCTTTTTTCCTTTGACTTGGCATGGTTGTACGAGCACCCCGTGCTGAGGAATTCTGGATTACGTGTATTGTACTGCGTACGCGTGGTCGACGCTTTGAGTGTTCTGTTTCCTGACTCGTCTCACTTCGCGAATCGTCGTTGTTTCTGATCGTTGAGTCATTACTCATCGATTCCCTATCTCCACCCCGTGGAGATCGATGATCGATACCCGATGATGGAATTTGACTTGTTCCAGCATTACCACCCAATCCACGACCTTGACCTCTTCCTCGACCTCGCCCTCGTCCTTGACCGCGACCCCGTCCACGGCCTCGTCCCATTTTTCCTTTACTGGAAACTTGCCCGGCGCCTCCACCAGATGTTGCTGCCAGATATGCCGGGAAGCTGGTATGTTAATCTAACTCAACTGTAACCACTTATTCTTGGTATATTTATTGAACAGTGATTTTAATCACACTTACAAAACTTTGAACTCTTATACTAGGATGAAAAACACTACAACTAGAAATCCGATGAACCAACGTAAACGAATATAATTGAATATATTAATAATATAACGTCACTTTTCACTGTTTAGTTATCGTTGACCGTAAACTGCTGGCGACACAATTCTTACTGGTCCTAGATAGCTTTCTCACTTTTTCGCTCTCCTGCCGGTTCTCCCTCTTCGTCTCCCTCGCCGTCCCTTTTTCACTAAAATGAATTTTGGAAATTCCGTTTTTCCCAAGATAAAGGTTCTTGACTACCTGGCTTTACCATCATAACAATCCCTCATTAGTCTGACCTTGAAGCGTAGGCAACACGTTTAATAATTTATGTTATTACAATTGACTGGTTTTATTTTTGAAGTTTGATTTTGGAAACTTTTCTTTATTTTCTAGGTTTCTTGGTTTGTGGTTGTCAGTAGCGATTGGTGCAGTGTTGTACCGGAATGTTGGTTCTCAGAAGACAAATTAGAAGTATTTTGGCCTCCAGAGAAAACTAATTTGAATCGGTATTTACAGAAAGTAGAAGTTCCCACTTCAGCTTGGAGAAAATACGATGTTAAATTTAAGAACGGTCCTTATGGTAAATATCACTTAACACTGATAGAAAATAGCGAAGAATTTATCATTACCTCAAATAATATCATTAGATGTGCCAGAGGCGGTGGATGGTATGCTGTCTGTGTTGTGAATAGGTCCAAATCAAGGCTGTCACAGACCCAGAAACACACAAAAATTTCAGGGCCTCCCGAAAACAAGTATTGCATATACATGAAATACGAGTCCCGGGCCCCTTCGAGGTCCGGTCCCTGAAGTACGTGCTTCATGTTGTGACCCCTAGTTGTGAATTAAACACTCTTCTCGATCTAAACTGTTGAATTTAACAGTTCAGATCAAGACAGAAATATATAGCAGGAAGGGGAAATAAAGAGAATGTTATAAGGAGTGTAGAGGTAATTAATAGAAAATCTAACAAACGCGTGCTAACGCGACATCCCTGAGGTATGCGGCCAAATAATGATACATGACACATGTTGAGATATATTCTTTAGAAAGCATCCTGTATATGCGTTTCTTCGGCCAGGGTTGATATTTTTAGTACAATTTTACTAAATTAGAACATAGTTCACACAATCTAAGTACTCGTAGTACTTCTATGGAATATTACTATTAGGTCAGAACAATTGACTAAGAATTGTTGAAAAATTCGACTTTTTTTGTTTATTCATTCTCTGGTTATTTAGATACTAGTTCAGGCAAACCTCCCATAAGAGAATTTTACCGTATCACCGACCCCCTTCCAAATGTTTCGACATGCGCAAATGGATCAAGATGGCGACACCCAGTTAAAAATTCCTTTAAAGGAACTTTTAAGGATCGTGTCATGAACCTTTAAGAAACATTAAATGTTCCTTTAAGGATCTTTTAAGGATCCATAAAGGTTCTGTAATAATTCTTTGGAGGATTGTGACACGATCCCTTGACGGAATTTGGAACAACGATCCTTCACAAGTTCCCGCGAAGGAAAGCATAATGTAAATGTTCTCATGCAGGTTCCCGCGCAGTATTCTTTAATAAAAAATTTTGGACATTTTCTTTTTGTTGTGGTAATTGATCAAAATTGTATGTTATATTTAACGTAGGATTCTAGAAAATCAAAAACTACTGCGCAGCCGTAAGTATCACAGAAACCAAATCTGACCAGTAAGCATCATGTATTCAGTTCTTAGAAAAACTACACATGTTCCTACATAGGAACTTACTTATGTTCCTTCAACGAGTCCCCCGTAGGACCATAATGCAGCTTAGGATCATGTACAGGTACATGCGGGAACCCGTGAAGGATCGTTGTCCCAAATTTCGTCAAGGGATCGTGTCAGGATCCCCCAAGGAATTATTGCAGTACCTTTGAGGACACTTAAAGGACCTGTCAGGATCCTTAATCTTAAAGGAACATTTAACGTTCCTTAAAGGTTAATGACACGATTCTTAAAAGTTCCTGTAAAGGAATTTTTAACTGGGCAATGTAGATAAAATTTCTCCTTACTTGGAAAACCTGTCATAAAGAAACCCCACTATATTTCTTTTATGGGAGGTTTTCCTGCAATATGACATTTTCAATGCAATATAAATTTTACGTTCAAATTATTTATTGTAATGAGAATTTAAGCAATATTTACTTTTTTGGTTAATGACGAATTTAAACTCTTTGAATTTCGCACCAAAGTACATTCGGAGACATATTTTATATGCCTTCCAAAAGGTTACTAAACAAATTCTCACTTTTTCCATCATATCTATGTTCTTTCATTGTGTGCCTATGAGAAAAATGTTAAGGCATGAAATAAAACAACAAGGAAATGATACGAAAAGTAGGAATTTGGCTAGTAACCTTTTGGAAGGAATATAAGTCCCCGACTGTACATGTTTAGTTTTCGTTAAATGTAATTTACTTAACGTAACTAAATGTAATGGCAGTGTTCATTACATTAACTTAGTACAATTTTGTCATTAAATTCAGTACAATGTACAATTGGTGATTACTTTGTGGCAATTCCCTGGCCATTCCTTGTTCTACCATTTTACTAACCGAATTAGATTAAGAGACGAAAAAAACTTCTGTCATTAAAGAGCCAATATAGATTGTTAAAGAAGATTTTTTAACATTTCATTTTCATATTAATTTAGCTTGTAGAAGGAAGTTATTCTAGATAAGTTGTGCCAGATTTTGGTGGAAGATAAAAAAAATTATTTTTTATTTTTTTAAAGAAAAATTTAATTTTTCTCAAACAATACACTAAAACATTTTCTTGAAACGATTTCATGGTATAGAAGATCCGTGGAAAATGTATCAAAACTAGTTACACATTTAACCTTATTACTGAAGAAAGAAACTAAATGAATCTGGGGAGAGGATCAACAACGTGCTTTTCAAGAAATCAAGGAACGGCTCACCAATGCACCAGTACTGGCTTCATTTGATTGGGAGAAGAGATTTTTTCTACAAACAGACGCTAGTCTCGATGGCCTTGGAGTAGTTCTTACTCAATGTGAAGAAAAAACTGAAGTTGTAATAGAACTTTAAATCCAGCCAAGAAGAATTATTGTTACTGAATTGAAATGCTTAGCAGTCAAATGGGACATTTGAAAATTCAGACATTATCTTGAAGGTTACCAATTAAGAGTCATCACTGATCATCAATCATTAAAATGACTAGAATCTATCGAACGCCATCTGGAAGTCTTGCTCGTTGGATAATGGAATTATCTCAGTGGGATTTTGCAGCAAAATACCGAAAAGGCATCAAAAACCGTTTACATGACTATTTATCACGATGTCCTTTACCTGTACTACAAATTAAAGCAATAAAATGTAAATGATACTCTCGCTTGTTAACATCAATTCAAGATAATGTAACAGCGTATCCTGATTACCAGATAATAAATGGTAAATTATATCGTAATATTCTTCATACTTTGAATTTCAACGAGGTTTCTCCGGAAGTCCGATGGATGTTCTGCATCCCGACCGAAGAGAGAAAGAAGATTTTGCAACTAGTACATTATGTACAGCTATCGCCAGATATGCTTTAACATTTTAACACGTAGGTCCAATGAAAATATGTTAAAGCATATCTGACGATCAGTGTACCTACTTCCAGGCACCTGGGAATTGCTAAGACATTGACTTGTCTTTCTTAACTTTATATTTGGCCTGGCATGAATCGAGACGCAACAGAGTATGTAAAAAATTGTCTCAACTGTCAGAAGAATAAAAACTCTCAACAAGCATCAGCTGACATAATGCACGCCACCATGGACAACACCTCATGGGAAATGGTATAAGTGGATTTTGTTGGACCATTATCAAGAACAATAAAAGGTAATACTATTTTGTGTGTTCTACAATAATTTTTTTTTCAAATACTCAGTATTCAATTTTCAACAAACATAAGGAAACCGATTTTTTAATTTAATGTTCAATTACTAAGTATTTATACAAACAAAGTTGCAAAATTGAGTATTTTTGAAATATCAGTCATTATTTTTCTATAAATTAGTGTAATCTATCTTTTATTAATCATAATCACTAAGAAAAAGTGTAAAGAATGTAAATATGATCAATAAAAATTTTATTTATTGCTATAAACAATTAAATTTAACAAATTTTGAAATTGATGATTTTCTTAAAGAAACTGTTTCTTGTTTTATAATAACGATATCTTTTAAATAAAAATGTTAATTAAGAAGAATAAATTACTAAACTAATTACTATAACACACTTGTAAACAATTAATTAAAAAAACTATAAAAATAATTAATTTTTTATTTATTAATGCCTAAGCCAAAACTGTCAGTCGAAATTAATTATTTTTATAATTTTTTAAATTAAATGTTTGAAAGTGTTTTATAGTAATTAGTTTAGTAATTTATTGTACCTAATTAACATTTTTATTTAAAAGATATCGTTACACTGAGAAAAAAATACTATTGAATCAATGACATCTGTCTTTGGTTCATTCAATAGTGTCATTGCGGGCTGCCATTAGCATATGCTATTAAATCTAAAGCACTGCTTTTATGATTCTAAAGTGTCGCTTCTATTGAATCAAACCATGATTAGTTGCATTATCAGCAAATTGTTTTGAAATATATGTATATGCTGTAGATTTAATAAAATAAGTTCTATTGTATCAATAAGTCATTCCTACAGAAGAATAGTATATAATGTTACCCCTAAAGTAGCAGTTTGTTACATTATATACAAATGCTTTCAATTTGATAGCATGGTGCTATCAAATCGAAAGTATCTGACTTTGAAGCAACAACACCATACTTTTGGGAGATAAATATAATGAGTCAAAATAAATATTAATTCTCATTAACTGGTAACATCCTATCAGTTGTACGGAATCTTTGTATTTATTTATTATATTTTATATTTATTATTTTTACTATTTTATAACATTTTTACATTATTTTTATACATATAACATATACATCTTAATTCTAACGCACAACTTATAAATTAAAATATTTGACGCTGAGAGGTCTCGAACGCGCGACCCCTGGGCCTAAAGCCCGACGCTCTGACCACTATGCCATACGCTCGCTGGTAGCCGTTTCACGAACCTCCCATATAAGCTACAATCCAAGAGGTGGGGGAAGAACATTGCCAAGACCTACGCGCAAATGGGCCGAATACAGTGCCTAAGGATTCAATAACATCTGCTATTGGCAGTCCGCAAATACACCGTTTATTCGAAACGAAAGCATATGCTATCAAATCTAAAGCAGGGTGTTTACAATTCTACAGTTTCTTATATGATTCAAATACTCAAATATTTTTTTCAAAAATACCATGACAACATTTTAAGAGAACTATGTTAAATAAATATTAAAATATGCTATTGATTTAAGTAAATTAACAATTGAGTAGATAGCAGCGATTTGATAGCACCATGCTATTATTTCAAAAACTTCAGACTTTTGCTTTAAAGGTTTATGCTTATGAACTAATAAATCTGTCAATGAAGTAATGACATGGAATTCAATAGCATGAATGTATTTGATTCAATAGCATTTTTTTCTCAGTGTATTATAAAACAAAAAACAGTTTCTTTAAGAAAATCAGCAATTGCAAAATTTGTTAAATTTAATTGTTTATAGCAATAAATAAAATTTTTATTTATCATATTTGGGGAAACGATCAATATTTAACATTCGCCCAAATAAAATTTACATTTTTAGCTGTCCACGAAAAGAATTCTGGGTGGTAGAATATTGTGCCACTTAATATTTCTATGAAATCGTACTGAGAAAACGCGCATCGTGTGCATAACTAGTTGTCAAAAAATGGTTTTTCGAAAAGCACAACAAATCATATTAAAAAAAGTACATACCACACGGAAAGAAATATTTTGCATTTTTAGCATGAGAACACTTCATGCTCTTTCTGTAAAGGCGTTTGCTTACCTATAAAAGTAAAAATTTATGCATTTTAAGTATTAAGTGCTACCATAGAAAAAATGTATGGTAGACTTACTCTTAGTCTAAAATCATTTTACATAAAACGCAAAGGTACTTTACTCAAAAAGTAAGAAACATCGTTTTACGAAAATAGCAAAGAGACTTATAGACTTAGTCGGTGAGTCCGCTGGAACCAGTGATTTGTCTCCGCCTATTTACCCTCTCCAACCGTTTGACGTATGTGTGAGTTGAGCCTGTGTCCGTGTTTTGTTGTTGTAATCTTGTGCGCGCATCAATATTTCTGATTCGATTTTGTTAGATTTTAATGGTTTTCTTTGGTAAGTATTAAAAAAATGCAAAAATACACTTAAGGCGTTTTATTAATGTTATTTGAAACATGTTATATGCAATGTCAACTTATTTAAAAGGAATTAATTTTTGGTCAGGCGTTTTTACTATAAGTTAACCTTTTTGCATTTTTAAACACAAATTATTACACTGTAAACAGTCATTGCTAATTGTGAGCTGAATTTATTTTTTAAAAGAATGTTTAGTGCCGTAATAAAGTACAGTAAAGCAATTTGTATCATTAATGTAATTAATTTCTAAAAATGTGACAGCTGATGCAGACATAACCTCAAAAATGTGCGATTCACTGACGTCTTCGTTGAATTCTCGTGCTGTAAGTGGTTTGTTAAGTTTTTATTACTTATTTAAACAATGAAGTAAATATATATATATTTCAATAAATCTAAGTTTTTAATAACAAACAAAAAAACAACATTATAGTTTTATATTTTAACAGATATTACAAATACTTCGTACATGAATCACACATACGTCAAACGGTTGGAGAGGGTAAATAGGCGGCGACAAATCACTGGTTCCAGCGGACTCACCGACTAAGTCTATAAGTCTCTTTGCTATTTTCGTAAAACGATGTTTCTTACTTTTTGAGTAAAGTACCTTTGCGTTTTATGTAAAATGATTTTAGACTAAGAGTAAGTCTACCATACATTTTTTCTATGGTAGCACTTAATACTTAAAATGCATAAATTTTTACTTTTATAGGTAAGCAAACGCCTTTACAGAAAGAGCATGAAGTGTTCTCATGCTAAAAATGCAAAATATTTCTTTCCGTGCAGGGATCACAGCCTCTATTGTTAGTAAAAAAGGGGAATAGGGGCAATTTTTTTTAAAATAGGGGACAAAAAGGGGACACAAAATTCGCTTTAAAGTCTATGATGGCGACTTCCATTGAAAAATTGAAGATGTTAAATATGGTCTTATTAGTTTTTACTTTTTAAATAGAAGGAAATTAAGTGTTTACTAAAATGTCAAATTAATATTTTTTAAACAAATAGCGTTATTCATATAAACATTAAAATATTATGCATACTAGAAACATTAAAGTGCGCTATGGCGCGCGAGAAACTTTGCATTGTTATTTGTCATTCAAAACTATAAATTTTTGGATATTTACATAATTACACAATTAAAGAAGAATAATTTAAAAAATTATGCAATAAACATTAAATTTTAACTAGAAAATTGAAAAATTAAGAAAATTATAGAAATAACTGTTGGAAATGATTGCAAATTGAAAAATTGAATTGAAAATCGACAAAAATAATTGAAATTCAAGAAAATAATAAAAACTTGATGAAATAAATTGAAAATTTAAGAATTGAATTAAAATTTGAAAAAATAAATTAAAATTGAAAACAAAACTCTAAGAATGGCCAGTTTAATCCAAAATCGAACAAAATAATTATTGAAAAAATTAAAGAATAATTATATAATTTTAAGAGAATAATTTAAAAAATTGTTGCAAACAATTGAAAATTGAGGGAATTAAATAATAATTGAAAAAAATATTTTAAAAGTAGATTAATTTACAATTAGAAAAAATAATTCAAAAATACCCGAGGGGCTTTTCACTGAAGAAATCATTGATTTCCTTATTTTAGCATTAAAGAAATCTTAGAGGAATCTAAGACGTCTTTGGAAAATCATATGACATCTCGACAGCCATATTTGAGAATCTTTAGTAATCTTTGAGAATCATTAGGAATCCTTGGTATACATACGGGAATCAGGGTAGAAATCTAATAGAAGTTTCCTCTCTGTATTGCACACACACACTGACGATTAGCTTTCGTAGGCATTCGGGTTTGATCGACGGTAGCCGAAAGCCGACAATCAACGTGTTGGTACGAATTTTAACGAAAGCTTTTACCGCTCCCGCGTCCTAAGTTTCAGGTTATGATGAAATGTTGATGTTTATATGCGAGTTTATATGTTGAACAGTTTATCAGTTTTTATCCAGTGTTAACACATGTTTTGGAAATGAAGTATTAACCCTTCGTAAGTAGAAATATTTATTATTTTTTGTCTGAATGGAAAATTCTTTTATAACGAAAACGAGCGATTTTGTGAATAATTAATCAATATAAAAATCCCACAAATCTAATTCAGTGAATATATTAATTTTCACACAGTACTTAAAAGCATCTTTATGCAATTGTTTAAACACTTCTTAAAGATTTGAAACTTCTAGTAACTTTGCTGGCAGTTTAAAAACATTAGCAAATATTGTCACATTTAGCAAAGTCAGGTGCTGCGTGGATCTTTATCAAAGTTTTTTTGAATAGCGAATGTCTAGTTTGGTAATTTTTAACATTAAAACCATAATTATTCCAATAATTTACTTCGAAATTATTATAATTTATAAAATACAATTAGGGATACACTTTAAATAGTAGTCGTAGATAGTTCCATTCAGATGTCACTTTGAGGTTATGTTGCTTTCACGTAAAATATATTTCTATGTCGCTTAAGGTAGTTCTCCGGCAGTTATTCTTGAAAAAACTGATTTTCTATGGATTTTCTTTAAATTGAAAACGTTATTTTATATGTGCCTTCTATCTGGTTAAAATTTCAGTACCCATTGCGATGCTCAAAATTGAGATATTCAGGTTGGAAATGTCAATTTTGTATGGAAAATTATAAAAAATAGGAATTTCGGACATAAATATCTCAATTTTGAGCATCGCAAGGGGTACTGAAATTTTAACCAGATAGAAGGCACATATAAAATAACGTTTTCTCACAATTTAAAGAAAATCCATAGAAAATTGATTTTTTCAAGTATAACTGCCGGAGAACTATCTATCTTAACTATGGATTTGTTGTATTATTGTATTTATTGTACTATCTCTCATTTTTATTTCATTAAATTTAGGGTAACAGTTACAAGAATTCTCAAATTCAATTGTATTTTTTTCACGTAGAACAATCTGCATTTATTTACTTAACTCTCAAATTTCATTTACATTTTTAGGTGGAATACAGCAATAATGGATTTGATGAATTCTTCAGGCGAAATGGTCTCAAAAGCAACCCAAACTGATTTTGCTGAAGATAGAGAAAAATGTATTAATTGCCAAGAAAAAATACAAAAATATTCTGAAGCGGCCACAGCAGAACAATTTTGGAATATAGTGAAAACTGACACAGGTATTGAACTTCCGTCATACGTAAAAACAATTTTGAAAATTCATCATATGGATAATCCTTTTTCTCTACGTGAAGTCGGAAAAAAAGAAATTAATGATATTGAAAACTTTGTCTCAAATGAGTTGCCCTTACTTTTGGACGAAAACGATAATTTGGAAAACTATTTTGGAATTTTTCGCAAGAACCCAAAAACTTTTCATTTCATGGCTGGCGTTAAAACTAATATTTATAATATAATTGATTACGTAAAGTCAGTAAAATTGCAACATTGGAATAAGAAAATGGGTAAACCTCAAATTAAATTTTCAACGACTACTACTATGCGTCAAAATGAAAATGAGCCTAACTTGGTAAATGTGCAACCTGGTAATACGTCGAATAATCCAATTATGTTAAGTAACTGTGATATTGAAGGAGAAAAAAAGAAAATATATAATTTAATTCTTTTATATGTAAAAAGTTCAAAAGAACTGAATGATTCAACATTACAAGAGAAATTTCTTGAAATGAAAGTTCAAGTTACAAGTTTAGTAGATCCAAACAATCCTTTAACATCATTTACTTACTCATCTCAGATAACGTGTCCTCTATGTGATTGTGAATTTAAAGTTTCTACAACAATACAAAAAAATGGAACTAGTAAATGGCTTCTGTCGAATTTTTATAGACATATAAATTGTCATATCAAAAAATCAATAAATGAGTCAAATAAAAAATCTGAAGGAAAATCCCGAAACAATGTTAGTTTGACACATTCAAGAGAACAAAATATTTTTCAAGGGGAAAGAGACAATATTTTGCAAGATCTGGATCAAAATAGAATGTCTTTGCATTCTAATAGCAGAATTACAACAGAACCTAATGCATGCTTAGAAAATAATGTTTTTTACGATTCTCATCCACAGCATTACAACCTCAGTACATCAAACTCGACACCACCAACAACTGAAGAAAATATTTTGCATGATCTGGATCAAAACAGAATGTCTCTAGATTTTAATAATAGTGTTACAACTGGACCTAACACATATTTAGAAAATTCTGTATCTTACGATTCTTTTCCATATTCTAACAACCACAGTACACCAAACTCGACACCAAAAACAACTAATGCCAATCTTTCAGAACAAGATTCAGATTTTACAATGGATTCAACGCGGAGTTCAAGTTGTGATGGATTGATAAGCAGTTCTTACAATCTTCTACATCAGGGGGAATGAGTAGTCAGAGTGATTACCGAACGAATCATTCTGTTTATTTGACAAATGTTCGACCACATGAAGAAAAACGCCAATCCTCTTTTACTCTCTTAAAAAAGTTGAATGAAGCATCGCAAGGAAAATTGATAAATGCTAAGAGAGGTTATAAATATGACGAGTCGTTAAAACAATTTTCAAGCTATATATATATGACTGGAGGCAGAATTGCATATGAAACACTTGCTGCTAATTTACCACTTCCATCAACAAGTACTATCATGCGAACTATTTCAAAATATAGTTCTTTAATAATCGAGGGAGAATGTCGATTCAAGGAATTAAAATTATTTTTAAGTTCTAGGAATCTACCTCCTTACGTTTGGCTTAGTGAGGATGCAACCCGAATTATAAATCGAATCCAATATGATCCAAAAACAAATCAGTTGGTTGGTTTTGTATTACCCTTAGGCAGTAATGGTATGCCCAAAACTAAAACATTTCTTGCGACTTCCGCAAAAGCAATTGAAGATAATTTTTATTTGAATAAAACAGCTTCACTTTTATACGCGATAATGGCTCAGCCATTAGTTAAGGATAGTCCGCCTTTTTGCCTATGCTTGTATGGAACCGATAATAAATTTGATACAAAAACTGTCAGAGATAGGTGGAATTTTATTATTAAAGAATTATTAAATGTTTCAGTAACAGTCCTTGGAGTATCGTCTGATGGAGACAGTCGCTTATTGAAAGCAATGTCAATTGAAAGCTGTTTAGGAGTAAATGATCCTAAAATTGTAACTGGAATGGGCTTTGATATAGTTTTTCCAGGATTTTGTGCACAACTTTTACCGGCTATTATTTCCTGTCAAGATACAATTCACCTAGGAGGAAAATTCAGAACACGATTTTTAAAAGATACTGCATTGTTGCCAATTGGAGACTTTATTATTTCTGCTACACACATCAAAATCCTAATGAAGCTTGTTTCCAGAGACAAACACCAATTAACTGAGAAAGACGTCTCTAATTCAGATAAAATGAATTTTCAATCGGTCATAAAAATTTCGGATCCGAAAATTTGGGTATTATTAGAGAAATATGTGCCTGCAAGTGAAGGTACACGAGCATATCTGAAAATAATGCATTATGTTCTAACTTCATACTTGTCTGAAGCGGTCAGTGTAACTGACAGAATTTATTACATCTGGTATTCTGTTTTCTTTTTGCGAATGTGGCGTTCTTGGCTAAAAGCAACTGCAAACTATTCAGTTACTGAACATTTTATAACTAGAAACTGTTATATATGCACCGAAATAAATGCCCACAGTTTGATAAGTGCAATCGTACTGTGCAGAGACAAACAAATTCCAGAATTTTTTCTACCACTATTATTTAGCAGTCAGCCTTGTGAGAGTTTCTTTCGCCAATTAAGATCTATGACAACTACTTACTGTACTATGGTCAATTTTACAATGTTAGATTGCATCCATAGAGTTTCGAGAATCCAACTCCAATCTGATATTTCGGTGCAAAAGTATTCGGATGGCAATATGTTTAGCTTTCCGAGAGTGAAACATTTAAATGCTTCATTTGAATCTCAAGATAAAGAAATATCTTCCGAAAATTTCATTTGTAATAGTAATACTGTTCTTCCAAGCAATAGCGAAATTATTTGCATAATGAATAAAGCAAAAGAAGACGCATATAACATAATGTGTAGTTTAGGAGTTGAAGTGGATCCAAATGTCATGGAAAAAATGGATTTTCAATGCAATAATTCGGACGATAAAGACTTGCACGATGTAGAAATTGAATTTGAAAATGAATTTAATGAAAGCCGAGATGAAAATTTTGAGATAAATGTAGACAGTTTGTCCGATGATTCAGAGATAAATGCTAATTTAGACCTTTTAACAGATTTAACAGTATTATCGACAATACAAGGTCATTTAGAATTAAAAGATTATTCAGGTTTAACGAATAAATTAAATGAAGAAAGTCCTTTTACATTAGTTACAGATACTACTGGAAAAGAAACTATAGTACGGAAATCGTCAATCTGTTGGTTGTTGAATCAATTTTCAGGAAAATTAAGTAGTGATCGATTACAGAGAGTTCGTCAATCAGAATATGACTCGTGTAGGACAAATAATGTAAATCTTTCTGAGGATTTCGCCGAAGCGTGTGAAAAAATTAACATTGGCGATTGGACAATTTTTAATCGGATTGATAGTAATAAGTGTCTCATTGGACTTGTTCTTGGATTTGGATATTTAAACGGCACAACTCGAAAAACAAAGGAGTACTCTAGTACGTATGCAAATATTCAAGGAAACCAAAAAGAGATTGGAGTATCTTGTCAATGGTTCGGACTTAACAATAGTGGTTATTTAACATTAATAAATGATTTCGCACACGGATATATAAAAATTAATAAGTATAAGATGACAATATCTGCACCTGTCATTACTGACTTGGGTTTAGCTGTTTCAGAACATATGTACATCAAGATCAAAGATTTGTTTTAAGAAAATTATTTAATTGTTGATTCTGTAGCATAAAGTCGGTGTGATATAACGTTATACTTTATTGTTCATCAACACGTGATGCTAAAAAACTTAAGTTTTAAATTTAAGAAAATTTATAGTGTGTGTAAGTCAAAAGACTATGTATTATTGGTTGTTAGGCGAAACAAAATTTATTTTATTTATTTAAAAATATAAATACATAACCTGTCTAAAATATTTAAAATAAGATTTTAAATGAAAAATAAAGACAGTATTATATAACGTTATTCTATGTTTTGTACTAATTCGTAAAGCTGAAAACGTTAAGTCATTTGTTAAACGAACAGACTTTCATTTATTTACTCAAAAATGTAAATGACTAAATTGGCAAAAATATATAAAATAAGGTTTTAGGTGTAACATGAAGTCAGTGTGATATAACGTTATATTTTATTTTTTAATAACACGTGATGCTAAAAAACTTAAGTTATAAAGTTGAAAAAATTTATAGTATGTATAAGTAAAAAGACTATGTATTATTGGTTGTTAGACGAAACAAAATCTATTTTATTTATTTAAAAATATAAATGCATAAAATAGCATAAATTATTTTATGTATATAAAATAAGGTTTTAAGTGTAATATTAAGTCAGTCTGATATAACGTTATATTTTATTTTTCAATAACACGTGATGCTAAAAAATTTAAGTTAGAATTTTGAAATGGTTTGTTTATATGTATAAGTAAAAAGACTGTTATATTATTACTTTTAAGACGAAACAGAGTCTATTTCATTTATTTAAAGATGTAAATGCATAATCACTCAAAAATTTTATAAAATATAAAGAATTAATAAGTTTTATATTAAATACAAATGCCTTTTTTATTTTTACCTATGTTTAAATCTTTCACAATAAATAACCATTTTGATTTATTTTTTAAAAATTTTCTTCCTTTTGTAATGAATTTTTCATTAGTACACGAAAAAAATTGTTTGTGCATTTATTCGCACTTATCTTCTGAAAAATAAATATTATTTTAAGAGTAAGTATTTTCAAAAGTTTCTAATAAAGGTAAACCTTTTGTTCTTAACAAACTTTTAAATTCTTAAGATTTCAATTTTACTTAAAAGTATTCACGATGGGTCTTTGATCTTCTTTTTATTGCTTTACCGTAGACAGTGTATAGTAATTACGAACTATTTATTAATCTTAATATAAATGTTTCAAAAAATAACTTTATCCAATAATTTTATTGATTACAAAAAACACTTAATACTTTTAAGTTTTTCATATATTATGCGACACAAAACATTTTAAAAGCTAAGCTTCACCGAATTCTACCGATTCTTAAGAATTTGATATTATCGTCAGTCAGGGGCTGACCGAGGTACACTTTTTATCTGGGTAAACTAATTGTGTCATTTAACAGCACCTTCCCTCACTCTTTTACTTTGCATTGCGACAAAAATTTGGTGCCCCGCAGTTGACCGGGTCCCACGGGCGCATGGCCGCCCCTGCCATCAGTCACGACAATTGACAGTCGCTGGGAATCTCAAGGAAATCTTAGAATCTCAGGAATCAGTAAGAATCAATATACAGATTTTTAAGAATCTTATGGCGAGAATCGGAATCTAGTATTCTCTGATTACAAGATTTCCTCTGTGAAAAGGCCTTCGGACATACCCTTGTGTAATCTCTTATTTTAAGGAGGCAAAGGCAGTCAAAAAATTTAAAAAATCGATTTTTGGAAATTTTTTTGTATTAAAGTATAGCATCTTAGAAATGTTGTCTGAAAATTTCAAGACGATGCGAGCAAAATTGAAAGGGAGAGAGGGAGAGAGAGAGAGCGCGTTTAGTGCGTCGCTTGTAAGGCCCGTGAATTACTGAATGTTTTAAAAAAAGAAAATCGAAAATCCATACAGCCGTTCTCTCTAAAAGTTGATTTGAACATCAAATTTTGATTTCAAACCTCTGCGATAGCGAGAAGGTTAAACGTGTTTTTCTCAAAACCACATTTTCAGAGTCGGTGGACACTAAACAAGTGATTGTTCTATTTAACGAAATGATAGTGATATTTTGAATAATATGCAAAATTACAGTTGGAAAGATTGTGAGGAAGAAAACGTTAATATTGTTACATATATGGAAGTAGAAAATAATCAAGAAACTAATTTTACGTGTAAAAAAAAGTCATTATTACCCTCGGTATTACCAAAAAAAACTTTAATAACTCCCGAATTGTGTGCAGCATTAGATCGTACGAAGACTTCCGATCGAAGTGCTACATACATTATTGCTGCAAGCTACAATGTATCACTTAAAAAGAATAGAGTTGCATTAAGTCGTCAAACAATTAGAAGAATGCGGAAAAATGTAAGAAAGCAGATTGCTAATGAAATTAAGGATAAATTAAAGGCTTCACCACAGTTAATGTGATAAACTTTTACCAGACCTGAAGGATACATTTAAAAAAGTGGATCGACTTCCTCTTCTTGTTGCAGGTGTTAAGACTAATCAGTTGCTCGGAATTCCACAGTTAAAGAGTGGAACTGGAAAATCAGAAGCTACCGCAATAATTTCTCTGCTTAAAGAATGGGGATTGACACAGAACATAATTGGAATGTGCTTCGATACCACTGCAAGTAACACTGGCTCAATAATAGGTACCTGCAATTTATTACAAGAAAAGCTCAAGCAGAAGTTACTTCATCTTGCCTGTCGTCATCATATTTCAGAAGTCTTATTAAGAGCAGCATTTGAAACATGTTTTAATACAACAACTTCTGGGCCCGGTGAGAGTATGTTTAAACAATTTCAAAAAAATTGGTTCAAATATAACCTTCAAAACTTTGAGAGCGGCATCACCGATCCGGACATGCTTTCTGAAATAATGATTAACAAGGATTCTCTTCTGTTGCATTACACTGAAATTTTAAAGGTAATAATAATATAAATATTTTGTTATATTTCTACTAATCATTTAGAAAAATAATTAATTATTAGTTGAATTCTTTTTTAAGTCATGACAAAATAACTAATATCTTAGTACCACTCTGTTTATTAATTCAATTGGTTATATAAGCTTGCTGCAAGCTTGCGTGCTAATTATTCTCTAAATCTGAATTATTAAAAAATAACTAATTTAAAAGCAAAAACTGAGTCATTAATTCAAATAGTTATAATATTACTAATCATTTATTAAAAAAATAACTAATTAGTAGTCAAATTCATTTTTAGGTTATGTTAAAATATCTAATATTTTATCAACATTCTGTTTACTAATTCAATTTGTCAAGTTTTAACTATTTTTTTAGTTATTTTTTTACTAAGAATTAGTTATATTTTACTAATAATTAGTTATTTTTAACTAATTCAGACTTAGAGAGTATAATTGTAAGTTAAACTCATTTTTAGGTTATGAAGAAATAACTAATGTTATTGTAACACTCTCTTTACTAATTAAATTAGTTATATATCTACTTATTATTTAGTAATAAATAACTATAATTACAAGTTAAACTCATTTTTAGATTACGAAAAAATAACTAATATTTTATTAAAACTCTTTTGACTTTCAATTCAGTTAGTCAATTTTCAACTATTTTTAGTTTTTTTTTTTACTAATAAAATATAACGAATTACTAGTAAAAAAAAATTACTAAAAAATAGTTAACATTTGTCTAATTGAATTAGTAAACAGAATTTTACTGTGATATTAGTTATTTTGACACAAATTAAAAATTATGTTAACTATTAATTATTTATTTACTTTGACTAATGAAATAAGTAGTTTTTTAATAAAGTATTAGTTAAAATGTTACTATTTGAAATGGTCAACGAGTTTTCACTGTTAAAATGGTAGTTTTTAATTATTTCAGATTAAGAAAGTAGGGATAACTATTTTCATCAATGACTGAGTTTTTGCTTTCAAATTAGTTAATTTTTACTAATTCAAATTTAGAAAGTAAATACATGTACTTTTGTTTCACATGAATATTTATGATTATTAAATGTTGCATCTCCCATTAAGCATATTTATCATTTTACAGATGGAAAATACTAGGGACGATTACAAGGAACTACTTAAACTTATAATCATTTTTCTGGGTGGAAGATCATCAGATGAAGTTTTTTTTAACAAACCTGGAGCAATTCATCATGCAAGATGGATTTCTAAAGCATTATACTGCCTGAAAATGTATTTATTCAGAAAGGAAATTCAAGAAACTTCTGAAATTGTTAAGTCTTTACGAGAAATGTGTGTTTTTATAGTGCTTCTGTACGCTAAATATTAGTTTGCCTCAAAAAAAGCAGATCAAGCAGCTTCCAACGATTTAAAGTTAATAAAAGGACTTTTTTTTGTGAAGCTGTAAAACAAGAAATCCGAGACGTTGTTTTGCGAAAATTTGAAAACCATTTATGGTACTTAAGTGAGGAGTTAATTGGTCTGTCTTTCTTTGATTATGGCGTTTCAATAGATTGTAAGAAGAAGTTGGTGAAAGCCCTCAAAAGTAAATCGGATAAACAAATTTCAATTTTATTAAGGCATGCAAATCTCCAAACAATTAAATCTAAAGACATTCATAATTTATCACTTGATAGGTTTGTTACACCTAATACTTTACATTTCTTCAAAATATTAAAAATATCGACAGATTTTTTAAATTTTGATCCGTCTACTTGGAAGTTGAGATCTGATTATCAGCAAATAGTGCAGTTGATGAACAGTTTACCTGTCGTAAATTAAATGACAACGCAGAGCGGGCAGTGGCACTAATGACTGATTATAATAATATCATAACGAAAGATGAACAGGAAAAACAATTTTTATTACAAATTGTTAATAAGGAACGTCGCGAAAAACCAAATTGTAATAAGAAGTTGTTAACTGCAAATTGTTAAATAAAAACAGTATTTGCCGACTACTCAGTTTCCATGCTGTGCCAATACTGACATGAGCGATCATACAATTTTACATTTTTGAGTTAGACCGGTACTGAACCAAGCTACTTTGCAGCACTATGCCAGTACTGGCGCAGCACGGCACAGAATTTTCTCTTTAAGGTTAATTTTTTTCATTTGTCTATTAATGCAATTGTTAGTTTACTCCGAAGGGACTTTTTGCGCTGAACACGAATTCGCACTTCAAAATGTTCCATCACTATTCGAAAAAAGGGGGGTTAAAACCCCCAAAAATAACGTTTTTGGCATTTTTGGAAAACTTTTTTTTTCGAAAACTTGACGTGATGGAACATTTTGAAGTCCGGATTCGTTTTCAGTACAAAAATTCCTTTCGAAAACTTATGGTCGTATTCATTCGACAAAACTTATAACAATCTTTAAAAAGAATCCGATTTTTGTCGCTCTTTTTTATTGTAATTGTATTGAGAACAATACAAATATTTTCATATTTAAATTTTTTATTTTGCAATTTCGTAAAAATATTTTTACTTTACGAAAAGTCATATAACCGTTAACAAAAGAAGGGTTCCAGCAGGTAATTTGCTCGAAAATTTTAAGTGGAACTCGAAAATCAACTTGACAAATTTATGACTTTGCGCTTTAAAATGCGTGAAGAATTGTAGGATACCTAGATGATTTTTCAATAGACCATTGTCCTACTGTAAGTTGCCGTCCTTCTATTGTAACCCACAACGATTATAACCAATAAGTGAGTAATAAAATTAATGAGATAAAAGTACAAGAATCTTTTAATGCCTTGCGATCATTCAATTTTGAGTTTAAAAAAATTTTAAAAAATGGTTAAGTCTCGTAGATTTTTTTAGATTATGAAAGTGCACAAGTACAATTTTTTTTCCAAAATATTGGATTCTTGGACCACCCTAGTGGACACTATATCTTAAAAAATTACGCACCGATCATTTTGCAATTTTTTGCACATCTTTTATACATATTTAGCTTGTAATTGAGCGGAACACTTTTTTTTATAACGTTTACAATTTGTTTGAAAAAATAAAAATGATCCACTTTTTAAGCAAAAATCACGATTTTCACTTTAAAGTGCTATAAAAAATTAAAATTTTTTTTTTCAAATGTGCTTCGCTTAAGTACTAAAGAAGCTAATCTACTAAAGAAAATTTTTTGGTATTTTGATTTTAGATGATTCTGTCGGGACTTATGATGTCCACCACAAAAAAACTTTTTTTTAGGAGACCGAATAAATTTATTATAACTTTTATAATTTTTATTATTTTTTAATAAATAAATTCAGAAATGTTCTTTAAATATAGGTTAATTTTATATAAAAATTTAAAATAAAACACCATCATTCGTTTTCCTTATTCAAGAAAAAAATATTTTTTAATGATGCCTGGTAGATTGTTTGTAAAAGTAAATTCAGGATATATCTACCAATACAGGTAAGGTTAGACATCTTATTTGAGACTATTTTCTATGAAAAATACGTTTTACTTACACTCATAACCACAAAAATCTAAAATATGGTTTATATCAAAGAGCTATTTAAAAAAAATGAATTACGCGGGTTAAAATGTTTTTCTATTTAGTCAAAAAATTATAATTTATGGTAAAAAAAATGTGCCACTAGTTTAAAAAAAAATTTTTTTCTAACAAAAACTGCCCAGCTCGTGAGATTTTCCTATTTCCATTCCTTACACTTTTTCTTAATGATTATGATTAATAAAAGATAGATTACACTAATTTATAGAAAAATAATGGCTGATATTTCCAAAATACTTAATTTTGCAACTTTGTTTGTTTAAATATTTAGTAATTGAACGTCAAATTAAAAAATCGGTTTCCTTACGTTTGTTGAAAATTTAATACTGAGTATTTAAAAAAAAAAATTAAAATCAATAAAGAATTAGAACCTGTAGGTGGCCGTGAACAGTAAATTTCAGTTTCCGACTACTGTGCGTCTTACTAAATAGATAGAATTACGTGCGTTAATATAAGCTACGAGTGTCTCTGTAATTCAAATTATTAAAGAATCAATTATTCTTCGTTTTGGATTTCTGAAAAAACTTATTTCTGACAACGGCCGACAATTCATTAGTAATGAATTTAAAAGATTTTTGGAATCATGGAATTGTAGTAAGAAAAATGCCACCCTATACACCACAAAAAAGCGGTCAAAAGTCAATTTAAGAATAATAAATTTTTATATTAATAATCAAAATAAATAGTATTTAAGGTAACTTTTAGTAAAATATTGAAGCAATTGCTCATAAATTAAAGCCGCAATTACAATTTTATTAAAAGAGACGATAAAAAAAGTAAAAGAGAATTCAAAATAGTCTTTATTTAAAAATATTAGGCATATTTTATTTAAAAAAACGTTCAAATTTTTGAATTATTATTGTTATCGAAAGACATTACTCCTGATTACCACCTCGTATCACAAAAACTGAACATGCAATCTCTTCTACATTAAATGTAGTTCCAAATAATTTTACTCATTTTTGCTCATATTTGCTCATTTTTTATTTTAATACGCTTAAAATCAAAGCAACCTTTTTTCAGTTTTATTTAAAAATATTAATTTCTACAACATTAAGCTCTGCATTGCGCAAGTCGATTCGTTTTTGTTTTATCTGTTTCATTGTTGTATTTGTCAGTACGTATGGAGAATTAATGGTTACTTTTCAATTTTTCAAGTTATATTAAATAATGAAGTTTTAAAGACAAACCAAAGTACCATTGTTCTTTAATTCGTGTTTTCCTTTCTTTAGATAGTTAGTGTGTCTATTAATTCAATTTTTCTTTACTTATATGAAGTATTTCTAATGAATTTAGTAGAATTTAGTATCTCAGATATCCTGAAAATAGCCATCAGACATCCTTAGGATATCCTAGGGATATTTTCTGAATATCCCGAGGATATTCGATGCTATCAAGGTAGTTTATCTAAAGAAAAACGGCCTTCAAACTGCAAAAACGGAAGAAACAACATTATATTTTATATACAAGCTAAATTATCAGCTGTTAATTAGGATCTGGAAAAACATTTTAAAAGGGAAACGCAGGAGAGCGTTGATGAAATGAGGCAAAGTTTATGTAACATTTTTTTAACAGCGACTTCAGGAGAATTCCCACCTGACATTAACGGAAAGATCGTTGGAAAAATTTTCAAAACTTTTAAGGAGCAGCGCGACTTCTTTAATAATTATGCAAATTTACCGAACGCTCACGCAAAGCTGCGAAGTTGGAACATATTGTCGTTGAAGTAATATTTATTCTACCAATATATACGCATTCTAGGTGAGACATTTGATTTACTTCTTAAAAGACAACTTCATCAAAGACGAATTTTCAATACGGAAAATCACATAAACAAACAGCGATGGATTTGACATTTTGCAAATTATATTTAAATACTTCAATGATTAGTACAATGAAGAAGTTCAATGAGATCGAACACCTTATAGTAATATCCCATACAGAAAAGTGAAAGAAAAGAAATGACAAGCATGTTTGTCATTCTATGCGTGCTACTATTTCGTGATGACACACGAAAACTTTAATTTTATATAATTTTAAATTGAAAAATATGGCTTTAAAAAAATTTACTTATTATTTTAAAAAAACCTGTGTCCGATTCTGAGGTATTTATGGTTTTATTAGGCCCAACAATTTTTAGGCCAGGGTATTCTTAATTTCCCTAACAATGCGAGGTTTCTTTTTTTAGAGATTGTAGCCACCTGGATAAAATATTCAATGGATTAATAAGAAAAAATATTATTAATATTTAAAATTAGTTAAATTCGTAATTACATATTAATGTGTCCAATAAACCAGCTCAGCAGTCAGGTAAGTTAGGTAAAAATAAAGAAATTTTTATTGTCAAAGAGAAGTTAGAGAATAAGATGCTAAGGAAAAGATTAACAATGGTAAAAAAATAATATTCTTCTAAACTTTATTTTTTAAATAATATTGTTGAACTTTTATTTTCTTATTGTTAACTATATATATTCTTAATATACATATGAATGAAGTAATTCATTATCGAATTATTCAGTTCATTCAAAAAGTGTATATTTTACAAGAATAATTTTAAACATAAAGTTATTCATATCTTATTATATCAAAGGTCATAGTTTATATTTATGACACATTAAATAATAATTATAGCTGTGTATACAAATATTTCTCTTGATATCAGATTTTTGCTCATTTACTCTATTCTATGCTCTTTCCTGTATTTATTAATAATATTTTTTTCAATAGCTACTTCATAAGGACATTTATTACAAATATTTTTTACCTTCTTACTTAATTTATCGAAAATACTCTTCTTATCATTTTCCAACAGTTTGCTCAAATAATCCGATTTTTTTCCATTTTGATGGAAACAAATATGATGCAATTTTTCAAAAACAATACATAGACTGATCCCTAATCCATCCAATAATTTAGAGAAATTTTTCGGTTTAAACACTTTTCCCACGGACAAAAAATGAGTTAAATAATTGTTTTCACTAAAACACATTTCATGGAAATTTCTCAAAACAGAAGAAGCAATAGATCCCGTCATAGCTAATATACTCGATAAATTATTTGGCCTGAAACCCACATTGTAAAAGTCAGTCAATGATGTTGTTTTCTGTCCATTCTCATCGAAACAAACATCATGGAAATCTTTCAAAGCTGCACAAATATTAGCCTTCGAACCATGTAAAATTTCCGACAAATGACTCACAGAGAAACAGTTTTCATCAGTCAGAAAATCATTTAGGTATTTTGTCGTTTCTTTTCCAAGACAGAAACTATAAAATTGCCTTATAAACTTTGTCGTCATGCCACTAAATATGAAGCAAAAGTCACATCTTCTAAAGCCGATGCCAAAAAAGGTTCCTAAAAGTTGTTTTACACTTTTAAAGAAAAGACTATGTAAACTTATCAAACGCTTTTTTGCAAGGTGACCTGAATCAAATAATAAACAAGACAAGTCCCTTGGTCGAAAACCAGCATCGTCGAAATCTTTTAACAAAATCGTTTTTTGGCCCTCAAGATCAAAACAAATGTCGTGGAACTTTTCAAAACTATCCTTAGTAGTGTTCCCCATTCGTCTGAAAATCCCCGATAAATCGTCAAAAGTAAAATCTTCGTCTTTTTTCATAAAATGCTTCAAATGCCCACTTTTTTCCCCTTTTGCATTAAAAAACACATCGCAAAGATCATTGAAAGCTTTGGGGGCATTTTTTCCAGATTCCGTTAATATAATCGATAAGTTTATTAAACTCAGATTATTTGCCTCCAAAGTGTTTAAAAATTGCGTTTTATTGCCTTTTGCGTCAAACCACAGATTATGCAATTCTATAAAAGTCTTACAAATGTTACTCGTTGCTCCAATTAAAATATTTAAAATATGATTCAGACTTATCCCTTCGTTTGTAAAAGACTCTAGATATTTTGTTTTATTTCCTTGTTTATTAAAGCACAAATCATACAAATTTCTAAAAGTCATAGCAGCTTTACTTTCAGTCGATTTCAAAATGCGAACAATCGTAATTAGCTTCACGTCCTCTTTTTCAAAAGTCCTTAAATATTTCGTTTTATTTCCATTCGCAGCAAACCAGAAATTATACAATTCCTGAGAAACTTTAACAACATTCCTTCCTGCTCTTTTAACGATATTTAACATACTCATCAAATCTATTCCTTCCTTTTCCAAGTTTTTCAAACGTCCGCTTTTTTTTCCTTTTTCGTCAAAACAAAATTTAAATAAATCTTGATAAACGTATGCTGCATTACTACCCGAATATTGTAAAATACTAGATGTTTTTCTAAGAAAGATTCCTTCTGTTTCAAACGTTTCGAGATACTTAGTCTTATTTCCGTCCGTATTAAACCAAAGATTATACAAGTTTTGAAAAGCTTCCGCAGCAGCATAGTTAGCGGAATGTAAAATACTGCATAATTTATCAAATCCGACTCCTTCTTTTTCTAAAATTTCTAGACATTGCCTTTTATTTCCCTCTGAATCAAACCAAACATTAAATAAGTTTTTAAAAGCTAGGGCTGTGTTGGCACCCGAACCGTGTAAAACTCTAGACATTTGATTAATAGTGATTCCTTGTTTATCTAAAGTCGTTAAATAAATAGTTTCATTTCCATCTGAATCGAACCAAAGATCACACAAATTTTTAAAGGATTGAGGAGCATTTGCTTGAGCTGTAAATGTAATCCTATACATTGTATTCAGATCTATTCCTGCTCGCTCTAAAGATATTAAGTAAAGACTTTTGTTTCCTTCCTTATCAAACCAAAGATCGTAAAACTTATTAAAAGTTATATTAACATTAACTCCCGTTTTTCTCAAAATGGTCGTCAGCCAAGATAAACTGATACCAATTTCTTCCAAATTTTTCACACTCTGTCTTTTATTTCCCTCTTCATCGAACCAAATATGAAACAAGTTCTTAAGAATCTTTACGTAGTTACACTTAACTCCGATCAAAATAGTCGAGAAACTGAATAAACTTATACTTTCGCGAAACAAAACTTTCAGATACACGGTTTTATTCCCTTCTGCATCGAACCACAATTCGTATAGCTCTTTAAAAATTTTTGGACCATAGGTATTTGTGTGGGACAAAATATTAGACAAGATATCCAAATTTATACCATTTTTCTCGAATGTAGCTAAATACCGTGTTTTCTTTCCTTCCTTGTCGAACCACAGACCATACAAACTTTTAAAAGTATCAGCTGCTAGAGAGCCTGTAGCATTCAGGATTTTACAGACATCGTTCACACTTATTTCTGCTTTTATCAAAGTTTCTAAACACTGGGTTTTATTACCTCCAGCATCAAACCAAAAATTGTACAGATCCTGAAACGCTCTTGCGGCGTGAGATCCTGCACGAATCAAAGTACCAGCTACGAAAGATAATTGTATTCCCTCTTGATCCAAAATTTTCAAAGCTTGTGACTTATTCCCGTCTGCATCAAAACAAACATTATACAAGTCTTTGAATGCTTTGGCCGCATGATTTTTAGCCGTGCTAAGAATCTTAGCGATCAGGGAAATGTCTATTTTGTTTTCTTCAAAAGTGGATATATATTGCGTTTTGTTTCCTTCTGCATCAAACCAAAGATCATACAAATTTTTAAAATTGTCCGCTGCTTTGGAACCCGAGTCTTTCAGAACAATGCACATAATGGAAATTCGTATTCCGTTTTTTCTTAATGTTTTCAAATAACGTTTCTCATTTCC
This sequence comes from Ganaspis brasiliensis, assembly GCA_037103525.1. Taxonomy (NCBI): domain Eukaryota; kingdom Metazoa; phylum Arthropoda; class Insecta; order Hymenoptera; family Figitidae; genus Ganaspis; species Ganaspis brasiliensis. The sequence goes on from JAZKLR010000427.1 coordinate 490,178, forward strand.
AGTGTCATCAACCCAAAGATTGTATAATTCTTCGAAAGCTTTTGCTGCGGCGCATCCCGACCCGCACAAAATGGTAGATAAGTTATTTAGCTTTACCTCTGATTGTTCTAAAGATCTTAAGTACGAAGATTTTATCCCATTTGTATCTATCCACAGGTCATATAAGTTTTTAAAAGCATTTGCAGCCAATGACCCTGATGAGCTTAAAATGCTAGTTAATCTATGCAACATAATTCCTTCTTTCTCTAAATTGGTCAGATAATGCCTCTTGTTTCCTTTTTCGTCGAACCACAAGTTGTACAAATCTTGAAAGCCTTTTATCGACGAAGCGCATGATCCTTTCAGCATAGACGACAAACTGGACAATTTTATTTCCTGTCTTTTCAACACTTCAAGATACTTTTTTCCTTCACCTTTCACTAAAAACTCCAGGAATTGATAGAATGAAGTTGTACCTGAAGTGTGACATAGAATTTTAGCAAATTTCATTTCTTCCCTGACGCTTCTCACTTGAATGTCTGACTTAAATCTATTATTTTTCAAATCATCAATCAATTTTTCCATAACTTCTTCCGTCACAGGACCAAAGTCAAATTCTCCAGAACGAAACTTTATTTCCTGCACTTCCTGATTAGTCAAAAGAATGTTACATTTTTCGATTTCAGTTTTCACAATTCTGTCGAATTTGTCCGATTGTGGTTGATTAACAGCAAGTAACAATTGTTTTAAAAATTTTTCCCTTCTAGGTTCGGAAAGCACTCCATTTTTCAAAGACGGTAATAGTTTGAGTAACCCTAACAGTTTCTCAGTCCTCTCCTCCATCTTTAATGGATCATCTAAACTGTTTTGTGAATAATCATTTTCAGGTTTGAAAAACAGATCTACATTGTTACTAATTATATCCTGTTTCTGTAATAATTCCTGATCTAACATACCAGACCAAAACTTTTCAACTTTTTCCCTCAATACCTCAGATAATTTACATTCTTTAATCCTAACAAGTTTTTTGAAACTCTTCGTTTCATTTCCTTCCAAGTCAAAGCAAAGGTTATGCAGCTTTTCAAAAATAGGACAGGTCTTAATTCCAGCTCCGGATAATATTTCGGACAAGATGTTTGGTGTAAAATAGGTTTCCTTAGCCAAAAAATGTTGTAAGTAGTTTTTGTTACCGAAACAAAGAGAATGAAACTTTCGTAAAACAAAAAAAGCATTATTTCCTGAACTAGATAAAATATTGGCTAAGTCTTTCGCCGCGAAGTCCACTTTGAGAAAGTCACCAAAAACTTGCAATCTTTTTCCATCCCAGTCATAGCAAACATCGTGAAAATCTGATAAAGCGATACAAACATTAGCCCCTGATGCTTTTAAAATTTGCAACAAATTCTTTAACGTGAAGCCATTTTGATCGTTTAAGAAATGGCTAAAATAATGTTTTTTCTCTCCTTTAAAGCAGAACTCATGAAAACTTTCTAGACAGTCTGTTGCTTCACTTAACATACGACAAAGATTTCTTGGTGAAAACCCCGCTTTATAAAAATCGTTTAAAATGCTTGAAACTTGTCTCTTTTCATCAAAACAAGTATTGTGCAGTTTTTTCAAAATGAAAGCAGCACGAGTCCCCGTTCCATACAATGCGATTGACAAATCTTTGGGTTTAAAACCGGCTTTGTAAAAATTTTGCAAAAGTTCCGATATGTTTCCTTCTTCATCAAAACAAACATAATGTAACTCTTCGAAGCTGTCTTTAACTTTTGTTCCCGTTGTGCTAAAAATTTCCAATAAACCTCGCAACCTGAAGCTCTTTTGACCATCTGTTTTCTCGGTAAAATGTTTTAATTTTCTATTTTTTTGCTGGTCGAAAAATGTTTTGAACAATTCTCTAAAAGCTTTTGGCGCTTCTGCACCTGCTCCTTGCAAAATGTCAGAAATATCCGAGACAGTAATTCCATCTTCTTCGATAACCTGAAGATAGCGTGTTTTATTTCCTGCATCGTCGAACCAAAGATGGTACAATTTTTTGAAAGCTCTAGCAGCACATGCGCCCGCCCCGTTTAAAATACAAGAAAAAATGTTCAAATATGTTCCTTCCTGAAGAAAATTTAAATACTCATCGCCACCAAACCATAAGTTGTATAAATCTTTAAAAGCTTCTGCCGATTCTGCTCCCGATCCATGAAGAATACCCGAAACATTAGACAGGTTAATATCTTCTTCCCTCAGTCTTTTTAAATATTTCGTCATATTTCCTGCCTCATCGAACCAAAGATCAAACAGATTCTTAAAACCTACTACAGCATTTACTCCCGACCCATCTAAAATCTGTGACACAATGATCAAATCAATTTCATGTTTCTCCAGAAGCAAAAGACATTCCCTTTTATTTCCATCATCATCAAACCAAAGTTCAAATAATTCCCGGAAACTTGTAGAACTACCAGACCCTCTCAAAATACTTGAGAATATTTTTAAAGATACATCTGTTTCTTCTAAAGTTTTTAACTGCTGTGACTTATTACCTTCGTCGTCAAACAAAAATCTAAACAATTCTTTAAAAGCAACAATAGCATTGAGACCCGAACCACGTAAAATACTCGTGAAAATCGTTAAGCTTATTTTCTCAATTCTCAGAATTTTCAAATAATTTATTCCTCCTGCCTTTCTATCGAACCACAAATTATACAATTCCCTAAAAACTTTCGAAGCATTTGCTCCAGTTGCATACAAAATGTTTGATACATCAACCAATCTCATAAAATTTTCCACATGCTTTAAAAACCTAGTCTTATTTCCCTCAAAATCAAACCACAGGTTAAAAAGGCTTCTAAAGTATTTATCAGCATTGGCTCCAGCTTTAAGTAAAATTCCAGAAACATCGATCAAATTTATTCCCTCTTCCTCCAAAATTCTTAAATATTGCGTCTTCTTACCTTGCTCATCAAACCATAAATCGTACAATTCTTTAAAAACCACCGGAGCTTTTTCACCAGCTCCATTTAAAATACCCATAATTTTCGTCAATGTGATTTCCTTTTTTAAATTTCTCAAACATTGGGATATTTTTCCTTCTGAATCAAACCAGAGATCGTACAATTCTTGAAAAGACAACGCAGCATTTACACCCGCTTTACTTAAAACCTGAGATATAATAGTTAAATTTACTTTTTCTTTACACAAATTTGCTAAAATTTGCGTCTTATTTCCGTTCTTATCGATTAAAAGATTATATAAATCCTTAAATGCTGTGGATGCTTTGGTTCTTGCTCCAGCTAACATAGTGAAAATCGAGTCTTCGCTGATCCCCTCTTTTTTCAAAATTGCAAGATACTGAGTTTTATTTCCCTCTTTATCAAACCATAAATCGCACAAATCTTTAAAAGCAAATTTCACCCTGATTCCTGACCCAGCAAGAATATTGGAGACGTTAGTTAAATTCATTTCGTGTTTCTGTAAAATCGCAAAATACCAGGAACCTTCGTCTTGAATTAAAAATTCTAAAAATTGATTAAAAGCTGGCGTTTTTTCATTACCGACTACTATTTTAGCGAAATTTATTTCAGCTGTCTTTTCACTTCTTTGATAACTGGAACGATTGTTTTTAACGTCATCGAGAAATTTTGTTACTACTTCCCTAGAAAGAGGTCTAGATTCGCGACATTCGGACCAACGTAGCGCAATTTCGTTTAGTTCTTGGTAATCATAGGGAACATTAGTCGAACCAATTTTGAACTCAATTGTTTTAGTTATTTCATCTCGATTAAATTGATTAACAGCAAAGACTAATCTGTCCAAAAACTTTTTTTTAATATCTACTTCGTTTAATTTTTCTTTATGTTTATCTTTCCCTAAAGGTGGAATTTGCAATAAATTTAGCAATTTTTCTCTTGTTTCCCCCTCCGCGAATTGATAAAGACAATGTTCTTTTATACCACAACGTTTAAAAACTTTAAGCTTTTTTTCTTGAATGTCTATACTTTTCATTTTCAGGATATGAAAAGATTTATCTTTCCTGCCCTTTAATGTCATTTGGTCAGTGAGTTCGAACCGAGCGTTTGTGTAAATAACAAAATATTCGATATCTTGGTCTATTTCTTGGACAAAAGAAAGGAAATGCTTATTAATAGAAAAAATGTCTTGCTCTTTACTACGGACATCAGAAAAGAAATGACCGAAATAAATAGTTATATCTGCTTCAATAGGCTTTACGAAAATGGTTTTCATTTTATGACTGATTCTAATACCGTGAAAGGTCATTCTTTCTTCGAAATTAACGTAATTGATACTTTTTTGTAAAAACATGTTGTGAATAAAGAACATGAACAAGTTGAAACTGTACACAGTGTCAGGCACATTATTTGATTTTTTCGAGTATTCTGTTTTATCCACCGATATCAACTGATTCAGTACTTTTTCTTTAAACAATGCATACTTTTTTTGATTAATACCATTTTGTTCCATCTGATTTCTAACAATACCAAATAATTCTTCTCGTGTGGGTTGATTGACGGCGAAAATTAATTTATCAAAAAACTTTTCTTTTGCTGCTTCTACGGAAAATTGTAGTTTACTTATCATTCTTTTAGCGTCCCTTGAAAATATTAATCTCTTGAAAAATTCTTCCCTCGTAGTTTGATCTTTCGATAATTGATAAATTTCAACTTTCTGATTATCCGTAAATAAAACATCTGCCAAAACACTGTCTATTTCAAAATTAACAAATTTGAATGGATAAAAATGTAAGGATCTACCTTGCCTTAATTTCTTGTCATCAGTCAAGTCTAAACCGGAATTTGTGTAGATAATGAAATACTTTAAATCATTTGAGAAACTTGCTGTGTTATACATTGTCAGTTTTAAAAAGCTATCCAGATAATTGCTAACAGAAAAATTTCTCTTATTAGAAAATTTTGTAGGAAATAGTCTGTCGTAATTTACACTATTTTCAAGGTAGCATTTATCTTCATGTTCAATTTTAATGTAACTAGACTTTCTCAAACATTGGAGTTCAATATCATGGAATTGACTGTTAGTAGACTTTCCAAACCTTAATGATAGTGGAGAATATTTATGTTTGAGTGTACGTTTTCTAAGTAAGCATAAAATAGATAATTCTAATTGATACATGAGAGAAATAAAACGACCGGGATAATGATAAGAAGATTTAAAAGGTGTACAATGATTAAATTCGTTGTGTGAACTTTGAGAAAATGAATCAAGTAATTCTAGTGAATTTGACGAATTTCTATCATCAGAAATCAAGCGCAACTTTTTCGGTGATTTGGTATTTGTGTCTGCAAAAGAACATTTCCTTTTTGATTTCCTGGCAATTGTCGTGTTTTCTCCTTGTAAACTTGTACAACCAGATGCTTCGAATACAGCTTTATTACTTTGTGAAACTGCAACAATTTTTTTTAATGAAACAAATGTTATGCCACCTTTTTAATCTGTAACACTATTTTTCTCAACTTAAAAAATATAATGTTTTTTGCTTCCTCGTAAAGGAAGCTTTGTTTTCCTTTGAATTTAAAATTTTGTTAAAATGATTAAAATTATTTTTCTTTTATCTAGAAATGTGTTATATGAGTTCCCAATAAAATGTCCACATGTATGTGTGTGTATGTGTATGGATGTACCCCAGGCGCGAGAAACCAATGCTGACGCTGGGTTGAGGCTTGATTCTAGCTTTGACACCCAGAGTGGGTAACCGAGACTGGGAACAGTCTTTAAATCACTGTCGCTCAATATTGGTTCAAGATTGGACACCAATGCTCGTTCCATGCTTGGTTCAAGACTGCTTGAATCCTCATGCGCGAAGCTTGAACATCCAATCTAGATTCAAGCTTGAATCAACTGTGACACAATTGCTCAACTTATCATAATATATATATTTTTTTATACATTAAAGTATATACATATATAAAGTAATATTAATTAGATAATAAATATAAATATTACAACTGCTGCAGTTTTATTAATTTTATGAATATTTAATATTAATTTTGTATAAAATAAACTATAAATAAACAAACAAAAATTATGTTATTTTACTCAATTGTAAGATATATTACAAGTAAATTTAATTTGTAAACAATTATTTTCTTCTTTTAAAGCAATAAATTTCAAAGAATTATATAACCAAATGAAATAATTAAAAGACAAAATTCAAATTTGAAAAATTTTAAGATATGATTACGTGTTTGATTGTGTAATTTTGTAAAACCATTCATTCCTAAAAAACTTTAAATTTACAAATTGAATAAATTTCTTTATTTAAATAAAAGTGCCCTTCAATACATTATATATAAATAATTTTTATAATTTAGTTTTGTATTATATATTATTGAAATTAATTATTTAAAAAATATTATTCAATTAAAGTTATAAATAATAATTGTAAATTATTAGTTAATTTTGTTTGCATATTTTGCAAATATTGTATAAAAATATTTATTTATAAAATATTAATAAGTTAGGATCGAGATTGGATTGTATAAACTGTATATCAGTAAATACAAAGGATAAATAAACTCTGTTCTATTTATTTATTCTATTTATTTAAATAATATTTAATTTTTAAATAATAATATTAAATTAAAGTTATAAATAATTAAATAATAATAAGTCATTATCAGTTAATTTTGTTTACGTATTTTGCAAATATTGTATAAGAATATTTATTTAGAAAATATTAATAAGTTAGGAGATTAGATTGTATAAACTGTATATCAGTATATACGAAGGATAAATAAATTCTATTCATTTATTTTTGACAATGAATATGTTTCAGAACTATTAAAATGTAAATAGCATAAAATCCAGGTCTGAACCTCACAAAGTTCTTTCTAACGACTCTCAGCTACCCGTCGTAGCCGAGTGGTACTAATAGCGTGCGTTCACCGCGAGCGAATTCGTCTATAGGGCCGTGGGTTCGATCCCCCCTTGAGCGTGCGAAATTTTATTTCATAGGTTAAGTGTTTATATGTTTTAAAATTGTTAATTACTCTTAGGTCGATAATAATTAAGTGTTCAAATATGCAATTAATCTTAAATTATAAAAAAAAATCTGAAAAATATCAATTTAAATAATTACAGATGAACATTAAAAATGTTTAAAAATTTTTTTGTTTTATTAATTTTATGATAATCTGCAGCAGTACAGTAATTAAGAAAATATGATAATAATAATATTATTATTGTATTTATAATTATAAATAATATAATAATGTAATATATAATAATAATATTATTATTATTATTATAATTTTAAAAATTATCATTATTAACAATATAATACAGCAAGAATATTATTATTTTAATAATTATTTAACGTTCTGTCTTCTGTAAGCGACAGTGGAATCAGGCTTGACGAAGCTATAATCGGACTTCCGAACATTGATTGAGTCTTGGACTCCAATCCTCAACCAAGCTTGGAGCGTCAGGCTTGAATCGCTGTTACATTCTAGCTTGGACGAGTCTTGCTTCCTCCGACTCACCAATCCTCAATCAATATTGACCAGTCCTCAGTCAAGCTTTATAAAGCCTCAAATCATCGTCCCTGCGCGCCTGGGACTTTTTCGTGTAAATACGGTGTCATGGCGCTTGTTTCTGACCCAAATTCAATTTTCTAATTTTCATACGTCAAAATATTTATTATCGACTCGCTATTTGCCGTAAATTTTATAATTCGAATTATAATTCAATATAATTTTTATTTACTCGAATTATAAGTGGAACTAATTTCAAAATAATAGAATTGTTTTTGGCTTAATTTTTATTTAGACGAAAAATTATTTGTCATCAATTTTTTCCCCTTATGGTCATTTATTAGAATTATTGTTGTTCCAAAAAGTCACATAAACTAAAATTTTTTGTACTAATTTGTGTAACTATTTGATAACCGATTAACCTTTTTATTAAATGAAGTAAGCTTGGAGTCGATGTGGGAATATTTGTATTATATAGAAAGAATAACACAAAATTTAAAATAAACTAAATATAATTAATTATTTTGAATAGATACATAAGAAATAGTTACTCTAGGTCCGCACTCGCTCGTAATTCATGCTAGGTAACGCTACAAAAATCTTAATATACTCGATCTTGCTTTCAGTTGCTATTCTCGACTTGAAATTAGACACACATTATTAATAATTACCACATTATTATTATTATTATTTAATATACAGTGCCGCTTAAAAGGATTTGCCCACCCAACGGCATGCAAGGGCTTTACAAAAAGTTTTGCATCTTCATTAATAATAAAGATAAATCCTTCATCAAATATTTATTTTAAATTTTAGGTATTTGACTTGAAACGATACCTAAACAAAATTAAAAAAAAAATTTTATTAATTAATTGCTTAAATTAAAAAAAAAAATTTTTTACTTCTTTTAAAAAAATTTAAATTGATACAATTTTTGAAGAAACCATCACATTTTAATTCTACAACTGTCATTTGAAAGCATTTTTTGTTACCTTTAAAACGTTGTTTTTAGAAATTGCTCTACGATAATTTTTAAGGAAGATATGATCATTTGTTTATAAAAATAGCCTCTTTTTTCAATTGTTGGTAACTTGAGAAAAACTGACTTTTGGAAAAATTGTTAAGGAAAAAAAGGTGTCTTTTTGTGCGTAAAATTAGGAAAAAAATATTTGAACATTAAAAAAAAAAAATTTTTTATTGATATGTATTGGCATGTATATTTTGTCCGTCTTAAAATATATTATTCAGTAGGAAATATGGCATAATTTTTTTTTTTTTTTCTTTAATGATCAAATATTTTTTTCCTAATTCTACGCACAAAAAGGCACATTTTTTTCCTTATCAATTTTTTCCAAAAGTCAGTTGTTCTCAAGTTACCAACATTTGAAAAAAGAGGCTATTTTTATAAACAAATGATCATATCTTCCTTAAAAATTATCGTAGAGCAAATTCTGAAAAATCGTTTTAAAGGTGACAAAAAATGCTTTCAAATGACATTTGTAGAATTAAAATGTGATGATTTCTTCAAAAATTGTATCAATTTGAAATTTTTTTTAATTTTGTTTAGGTGTCGTTTCAAGTCAAATACTTAATGTTTTACAGTGGCGGATCTACGTGGGGATCAGTGGGAGCAATTGTTTTCACCGAGAATTTACGAATACGTTCACGCACACAAGCACACAGTGTGTGTGTGTGTGTGTGTGGGGGGGGGGGTGGATAAGTATAACTGACGCACTCCCCAAAAAAAAATTCTGGATCCGCCCCTGCTTTTATTCACAATTGTCAAATCTCTAATGTGCACATAACCTAAATATCGCTATTACTAATTGGCAATTGACATAGTTTTTAAATTGTCTAAAAATGAAATAATAACCCTTAATTCATTTCAATGATTTTAAAGTTCAAAATTCCATTCTGTCTATGTATTATTTAACATATAATCTCTATTTCTTCTAAAATTCAAAGTGCAAAAATATAATATTTTCGAATCGCTATGTTTCATATTATCTGCGCAATAGAAATGTCATTTCTCTTAAAATGAACGAGGTTACAGCTAATCAAATTAAAGTAAAATATTTAAATTCAAATTTAATTGGCTGCGTAGCCTCGTCCACATTTTAGGAGAAATAACATTTATAACATTATTATTATTAAGAATAACATTCGAAGATATTGTATGTATGTATGTACTGTGACGCGTTCTTCCAGCTTATGTTTGATATTTAATGTTATAACTATAATATTTAATAAAAACAAATAAACAATAGAAAAACAAAACCCGAGCGCCAAGTTATTTTAACGAAAAATAACTAAACAAAATAACAAAACAATAGACTAATTAATTAAATCAAATTACTTTATTTATTAAAATTAAATTAAAACTAACAAGCCACGACTAACCAAATTGCCGGAGAGTGGGGAGTAAGGAGCAGCAATAAACTAAGAATTTAAATTAAACCACAGCATAACAAATTAATTGAATGGAAACCATTTCAAAAGGTTACAAGTAATCAAAGTTAGCCGGCCGCATGGCTCGGACATTTACAGAAATACGCGCACTGAACACTGACTCTGAATAATGTCCAATATTGGAGATCAAGTCCATCAAAGAAAAACAAATAAATTGTTAATATAGGAGCTCACCTGGGTGGGCACAATGGCCACGAAGGAGCCCCGTCAGTAGATTTAATTACATTTTACAAAGAAAGTTTTACACTTTAAATAATACATGACCATTCGGTCGAACACACCAGTTCAGGATGCCGACGATAGCGAGAACGCATCGTCGTCAAGTCAGTATGCGACGATACACACGCCGCGGTGCCGCTCTCACGAATCACATTTCAAAATCGAGCGGCAATCAGGTGTAGTGGATGATCTTCTAGTCCTGGCACTCTTGAGAGAACGGGATTCACATCCGGACTCATGTGCTAGAACAATCCCACGACGATCAGGCATGCCAACAACGACGATGACGACCACCAGGACCACCTTCTCGACGATTCATTATGATGTGGACAACTCCACATCGAAGCAAGCAGTGTTCGTGCGTGTAAAATAAAAGTGCAAACCTTTAATGTTTATCGCACAAAACAAATAATTGTCTGATCCGACAAGTTGGCAGGTAAAAACCGGAAGTTTAAATAATAATATAACTTAATCAATCTAATTAATTAATTAACTACAAAATCAAAATAGAAATAAATCTTAATTTAACAAAAACTTAAATTTGACAAGAATAAAAATAAATATAAATTAAAGTGGATTTTAAATATTTAATAAAACTAAATAATGTAAACTCAAAATAATAACAGACACAAATCGCCAAGTTTACATTAAGGCGGAACAATAGCCTGGAATTGATTCCAGACTGGTATGTAAGAATTTATTTTTAAATTAATTGAAAAATATTGTGCGCGGTAACTTTTACCGCGTCACAGTACATACATTGATTCTAGAACAAATAAAGATTATGACAAAAAATATATCGACATAATGAAATTTTGGACATTTAGACATTCGATGATTTGGAAATTATATAAGTTAAGAATTATTGAAATGAATTAAGGGTTATGTGGTATTTAGACCATTTAAAAATTATATCAAGTATTAATATAATGAGTAATAACGATATTTAGGTTAGTTACATCAAACAGCAAATCGAGAATAAAATAAATAAATAAAATTAAAGTTTGGGCAATAATCATGCACCACGTAAACATAATAACTCAGAAACGATTTAACGGATATTAAGGGGGCATAGGCAGTCACAAAATTTAAAAAATCGATTTTTGGAAATTTTTTTGTATTAAAGTATAGCATCTTAGAAATGTTGTCTGAAAATTTCAAGACGATGCGAGCAAAATTGAAAGGGAGAGAGAGAAAGAGAGAGAGAGAGAGAGAGCGCGTTTAGTGCGTCGCTTGCCGTGATTGCCGTGTCGTTTCTTGTGGCGCACAGTGGTTCGAAATCAGAAATTGATGTTCAAATCAATCTCACAAATCTCTTAAGAATTTATTACTGAATGTTTTAAAAAAAGAAAATTGAAAATCCATACAGCCGTTCTCTCTAAAAGTTGATTTGAACATCAAATTCTGATTTTAAACCTCTGCAATAGCGAGAAGATTAAACGTGTTTTTCTCAAAACCACATTTTCAGAGTCGGTGGACACTGTATCTTAAAAAATTACGCACCGATCATTTTGCAATTTTTTGCACATCTTTTATACATATTTAGCTTGTACTTGAGCGGAACACTTTTTTTTTATAACGTTTACAATTTGTTTGCAAAAATAAAAATGATCCACTTTTTAAGCAAAAATCACGATTTTCACTTTAAAGTGCTATAAAAAATAAAAAATTTTTTTTTTCAAATGTGCTTCGCTTAAGTACTAAAGAATCTAATCTACTAAAGAAAAATTTTTGGTATTTTGATTTTAGATGCTTCTGTCGGGACTTATGATGTCCACCACAAAAAAACTTTTTTTTTAGGAGACCGAATAAATTTATTATAACTTTTATAATTTTTATTATTTTTTAATAAATCAATTCAGAAATGTTCTTTAAATATAGGTTAATTTTATATAAAAATTTAAAATAAAACACCATTATTCGTTTTCCTTAAAAAAAATCGAGAAAAACCGTATATTTAAGCGTCTCTGACTGCCTATGCCTCCTTAAAAATATTTGGTATATGGTTAATTTTACTACTAAAATCTGGAATCAGACACCTGGATTTCTAAAGTTTATATATTTAAATTTTAAAGAATAAATTGCAATTTTCAAATTTTTAAAAAACCAAATCTTCAATTTTTTTATGTTAACTCATTGCTTTTTCCATGAGAAAGCAAAATAATTACAAATACCTTTAAGAAACAAATTCAAAAAATTAATACACAAGAAATAAAAGAATAAGAAAACAATTTCACACTAAAATTGGTTATAAAAAAAATGTGTCGGATATCTCCGAACACTAGAAAATTGTTACTTAAACGCTAAGAAAAGTGCATTTAAAGTAAAATACCTGGTGTATCTTATTTTTTAATCAGTTTCTGTCCTTTTGCCGTGAATTAGATATTGATTTTAAGTTTTAAATAATTTAGAATTAACCAAACATCAACAATAATTTTTTTATTTTGACGGAAAGAGATGATAACTACACACAAAATGTGTCTGGTAGTACACGACAAAAAATGTCCGTGGCTACTCAACAGTGGTATATTTCCTTAAATTTACTATAGAAACTAAAAAGCTTTAAATGAACAAACAATATTAAGAAGTTTTATAATCTGTAAGTATATTTATGTATTTCTGCGAAGAAAGAAAAATATATTCGATGTTGTTACTTAAAAAATTAAAGTTAAATATGGTCTTAAATTTTTAAAAAACTATTGATTTGAAAGGAGTGAACATTTAAATCTAATTTTTTACTAATCTAATTAATTATGATTTACCCAACTTTCTAAATTACGTTTTATTTGAATAACACAAATGTTGTTTTAGCTTTAAAAAATATACCGTTTATATCGTTTATATCGTTTATATCGTGAGTGAGAGAAATAGGTTAATATCATTGATTCTCTCACTCTTATGATTTACTGCTTTCGATTTTACGCTTTCTGCTTACAGAAAAAAATAATAAGTTAAAAAATTGACGACCAATCAAAATATTAATGGAAGTAAATTAATTTCTAATTTACGACACATATTGATTGACTCTCAATTTTCTGATGAAAAGTGATATATGTAGATAAAGACAAAGACACAGTAAGTGATCTTTTCCAGACCTACTGCCCATTTTATTTAAAACTACAATGACCAAGGTTGTGCAGTGACGTGTCACTTGAGTATTTTTTGCGTAATTTACAGGTCTTTTACCTCCAATCCTAAAAAATACATTATGTAAAATATTATTAAGGAAATTTACTAGGTATTTTACCGTAAAATACCACGTAATTTACCTAAGGTATTTTATTAGCACAACCCTGACAGTGACAGAAATCACTAGTGTTAAAAGAAATATTTCTTATGTTGTAATAGAGATGTTATGAAATATTTTATTACAGATTATAATAAAGATAAACATTTTACATTTAATGTACATTAGAACAAAATTTTTGTGGAAAAATTTAAAATTTCTGATTTTTAATCCTTTTTACATGTTGTAAAGCTTCACGACCTTTTCCGTCGCTTTTTCGTCATTTGAAATTTTACAAATGTACTAATAAAGGAATTTATTTCTTAATAAATAATATTGTTTAAATATTTAAGTTAGAATTTTGGTGTTTTTTTAATTTAGAATCTGTAAATTCTAAAAATGGGTGTAGTTCCGAAAACCTCTTACCTCTGATTTTAATTAAACTTGCTATACTTACGTATTTTAATGAGCTGATTACGAATAGGATAGTGAAAATATCTGAAAATTTGAATTTCATGGTAAAAAATATGTATAAAAAATTATAAAAATTTAGGTTTTTTGCATTTATCTATTTAAATATTACAAATATCTAAAATTTCTTTATATAAAAGTTGTAGGTCTCACAAAAATACATATTTTATGTTTGATGCATTTTTTACTAGAACCAATTAGTTTACGAAATAATTGCAAAAAACATAAATCACCACAAATATGACCAAATACCCACATTATATCAATATGATATTACCAACAGCCGTAATTACGTTATTACATTACGTACTATTACGTAATATCGTACAATTACGTAATTAAGTACAATCACGTAATTAAGTACAATCACTTACACTTATCTACTATCATAAAATTATGTAATTTGCGTAATTTCATGCACTAATTACAAAAATCATCTTTAAAAAAATAGTAAACTTAATCACTTTTATGATAAACACTATAAAAATCAACAGAGCTAAATAGGTTTTCCCACCAGTGTTGACACAGCTACCGATTTATCGGTAGATCTACCGATATTTTGCATTAAAAATCTACCGATAATTTTTATTTTTAATTTTTTTTCCATGTAAATCTACCGTTTTTTTACAAATTTTGTTAAATCTACCGATATTTTGCGTAAGTCAGTGGAACACTGTTTCCCACCGTTGTCTACATTCGACTTTCAGTGTGGCACCCCAACCCCCCGATATTTTGTTCAAGACACAGTGGGGGGATAGGAGCCAGTCCTTTTGGGGTCGAAGACCCTCAAAAAAACAAATTACATAACTCAAAATATTACACAAAAATACGTAAATTATGTTACAGATAACGTATTTCGTATAAATGTATGTATATAGACTGTATTTATGGTGGTTGACAGTTTTTTTGTATTTTTCTCGAAAACTATCACTTTTATGTAAAAAATGTATTCCACTTAAAATGCGTATTTTTAAAACACCTACAACTTTTCTATGAAACATTTGTTTAGATATTTGTCATTTATTGAGCTAAATGCAAAAAACGTTAATTTATTTGGGTTTTTTACGATTTTTTCCATGAAAATCAAATTTGTGGTAATTTCCACTATCATATTCGTAATCAGCGCATCATAATTAGTAAAAATTCAAAATATATTTGAAGTGCTGTGGAAGAAAATAATTGCATTATGAGGAAAATAATGGTAAATTGAAAAAAAAGATAATTAAAATTTTCGTAAAGTAAATTTAAGACTTAACGAAAAAATTGAAAAATAATGAAAATTATTGAAAATTGAAGTTAATTGAAAAGTAATGAAAATGTTGAAAATTTTAGTTAAAATCATAATAGAAATTTTTTTTTAAAAATTCAAGAAATTTTACAATCACTTCAGTATTTTATTTTTGAAGTGTGGAATTGACTGAATTTTTAATCAATGCAAGTTCAAATTAATTAAGGTTTGAAGGAATTAAAATTGCTATGAGTATAAAAATTGGCGAAGCTTTAAGAAGGTAAAGAATTATATCAAATTTAAAAAAAAAAACTTAGTGACAAATTTCAGGTGTGGACAGAAAGAATGAATGAATGAATGAATGAATGAATGAATGAATGAAAGAAAGAAAGAAACTTGTAAATTATTATATAACTTGTGAAATATAATTATTTTTCAAATTGCAAACATTATTTATTTTTAGTATGTTTAAAATATGACTTCCAAAAATTTGTTTAGTAAATTTCTCTACTTAGTAAATTTCAGAAAAATATAATTTTTCATCTATTTTAGAGATTCTTTGCATTTTTCCAGTATTTTTATGAAAATCCCTGACTTTTCCCTGACTTCCCTGACCCATTTCGTTTTCCCTGACTTTTGCCTGAATTTCCTGACCTGTTGCAACCTGGCTAGAGAGAGAAAAATATAGGTGCCCCTGTTTGCTTTCTCTCTACCCAAAGAATAGACTCAACTCTTCCCTTGGAGGGATTTGTTGAATATAGGCGGTAGAGGGTGGTTGTGATTTTGGTTGTGGTTATAGTAAAATTAGAATAATTGCGTATAGTAAAAATTTCAATTTGTAAAGATTAATATGGTCGAAATTTTGAATGCTAACCAGAAAACTAAGAAAAGAAAATTTGATATTTCGGGAAATTTTTAATTTATTTTAGTTAAGACTAGACGAAATAATTTTGTTACAGATCCAAGCGTAAATATAATCACAGAAGCTGGCTAAGAAGCGTCCGTCAACTTGCGGTTTCATTTTGTGAAAAATTAGAAAAATTATTAATCCTCAAGATAATGTCGGATTTACTTTGAAATAATATGATGATTTATCAAATTCATTTATATTTTTATATTTTCTATTGTATACATTTTTTTTATTTTGTTAAATATATTTTTTATTTAAAATTCTTAAAATAAGAATATTTGGTAATCTCTGACTATACCCGTCCTTTTCCTTTATAAAATTAAGTAAGTTCAATTAACGTTAGTTGTCAGCCAGTTGGTTAAGATTCATTTGCAATTTGCTTTCTTTCTTTTTAATTTTCAGCTAGAAATTAAGTTAGAATCATCGTTGGGTTGAAAATTTCATTAAATTTTGAGGTTATGGACGCTGGACAATCTGACGAGCGTAATCCGGAGCAACTTTTTTTAATTAAGAAAAAGTCTTATCATTAAATGGCGCCCAAACGGTTTTAGTAAATTTAACTATAAAAATAGTAGCTTCAGTAAAATCTTAACAGTATCAATACACTGTTAAAAAAGAGAACTTGATTTTGCACCAAAAAGTGTGAATTATATACGTTACATCCTTAAAAGTGTAAATTTATTTGAATCACACTATTAAGATGTAATATCGGTGTTAAAGTGTAAATTGAATACGAGTGTGAAAATAAAAGTGTGATTCTCAGCGTTTCGCACCGTGTAGTTGCATATGTTCAGTACGCGCATGCGTGTGGTACTTTTCTGCAAGTTGTGACTTGAATACCGGCTGACGCGTACCGGTTACTTTTTGTCGAAAAAATGGAAAGTGAAATGAGAAAAATTAGATATAAGAACAATCCAATTACATGGATTAATGTTCCCTGCGAGAAGGTTCCTGCCACTTACAACGAATTCATTTCTGCTGGTAAGTATTTAGATATATTATCACTTTTTAAAAATATTGAAATTGAAAGATAAGTTTACAAAGAAAAATAAAACTGACGAGTTATTTTAAAGTAAACAGAAAATTAATCTTATTCTTATTTTCTAGCAAAGACAAAGTTTAAAGATCCACAAATCATTCTGTTGGACGAAGATAACATCGTCAGTGAAGAAGATACGTTTCACTTCTTTCAGGAAAAAACAATTTCTGTTGAATCCAGACAAAACTTTAATACCTGTTCGATCAGTTCTTATAATTGGCAAGGTTAGTATTTAATTAATTTAATCATTATCTGAATATAAAATGCAATTAATGTGCGATTTTCACGATTTTTCTTAAGTACCAAATCAATATAACCTAAAATTTCAAATTTTTTTATTTGCAAATTTAACATTATTATTTATTTACAGTAATAAAATCTTATTTTGATTTAATCATTATGCTTTTGATAAAATATATGATTTTAATTAGTGTAAGTAGATTGGATTTTATCATTTCTAAGGTTTTTAAAATAACTTATAAATATATATATTTGACAACTATGTAATATGATTGTAACCGCCCTATCAGTTAAAATTATTTTACCTTGTAGAAACGGCATTTCAAGTAAATTAAGTTAGTCTCAAACTATAACTTTACGGAATTTTAAAGTTTCTAAATTAATATTTAATACTTACTTTGTTTATAAAAAAAATTTTGTCTTAATTTTAGTCTTGTCCAATTTTAATTTAATAATTTTTAAAAAGTAAATTTAATTTATTTGGATTGTTACAAAACCTATAATCTTCAACAATTTTTAGTTTAATTTGATCGAATTTTTAAAAAAATTTATGACATTATTGATTTTACTAAATCTTTATTAACTGACTGGTTAACAGCGGGATTTGTTATAAGCTCCCTAAAACTTTTGTTTTTGAAAACCGTCCTAAGTTTTCTATTAATAATTAAAATTTAGTTTACACGAAAAAACGACAAAATAATAAAATTATTCAAAATCGCTGCTAATTCGAAGCACGACTTTCTGTGTTTATTGAATGAAAATTTTGCTTCCTCATAGAAAAATTATTTTAAGATTGATTTAGAAATTAAAAATAAAAATTTTGTTGTATTTCTAATAACTATACAATTAAAAGTTCAAACTAGTTTAAATTGGCACATTTTTAATATATTTAATTTGAAGGTAAATAATTGAGCCAGTATCATTTTGACACATGACTTAATTTTAGATTGTTATATTGTACAGAATGGAAATGTTATTTTGTACAACTGCTAAATGTTATTTTGTACAGTTTTGAAAAATGAATTTGTTATTTTGTACAATTTTTTAAAAAAGCAATAAAACATTGGAAGTACAATATTTTAGCTTTTTTAAAGAATTGTACAAAAAAACAAATTTATTTTTCAAAATTGTACAAAATATCATTTAGCAGTTGTACAAAATAACATTTCCATTCTGTACAATATAACAATCTAAAATTAAGTCATGTGTCAAAATGATACTGGCTCAAATAATTTTTTAAACTTAGGTTGTATAAAACTTTAAAAGAGCGAAAAACAAACAAATATCCATGTTCTTCAAACTTGTCACTTTTTAAAACGTTAATAACTCGGGATATAATTATAGCGGAAAGTTCACTAATAAGTCAAAAGATGCATCTTTATAAAGCTTTCAAATGATAGAAAAAGATTTAAAGGTACCGGAACATATTTTTAAAGATATTGTCAAAAAACGATTTTTCAAAAAACTCAAAACAAATATCGTTATGTTTGATTGACATACAGTTTTACGTCCGACTGGGAACTTTACAATAATTAAAACATCAAGTTATGTAAAAATATCGGTAGTTAACATTGTTTGAAAAAAAACTAGACAATTAATTTTTGAAACATTAAAATCAGACAAAAAATTCTATTAAATTGAAATTTGGATATTTTATAATGAAAGAAAACATTGAATTAGATGAAGAAAAAATTGTGGAAAACAATTATAAACAAAATTAAAGACAAATGCTAATTTTAAATATTGAATACTTTTTTCGGCTTTAGATAAAAGATTTTATTTTAGTGTATACAAATTATTTTCATCGATAATTTAGTTTATATCAATTGCAAAAAATTATATGGAATTTATAATATTTAGGGAAAAGAAAATTATAACTATGTAAATTCCAGTGAATGGGAAATATGTTCAAATATGAATCGCTTATAAATTATATGAAATGGATTTTGGGAAATATTCTTGTATGTCAAATGAATCTAATGAAACCTACTGAATCTTTCTCATTTTATAAAATGAATTAAGATTTTTCAAAAATAAATTTTTTTGACGGTTTACCTTCTACTATCAATTAATATTAAAAGAATTAATATGATGTTATAAAATCTAATTCCCTATAGACATTAATTACGTTTTGAATAGTATATTATATCCGTTTATAAAGAAAAAACTGAGCTCATTAAAATTATTGAACCAATTTGTGCTTATATATGTATTAAATAAATCATTGTACAATAGATGAAATTATACATGACTAAGCTGCAAGTTAAATTTAATATTGTTAAAAAAAATTAGTTAAGGATTTCCAGAAAATGATAATTATAATTTTCTATTAACTTACAGATATTCCAGTCATATCAGACAGTCATTTGGAACAACCGATTGCTCGACCATTTGACAACTCGAATTATATTCTTCATGAAAATTATGAAGAAGAAAATTCTGGTATAAGGAATACTGAAAGTGACAATAATGAACCTTTAGTTAGAGAAGCCAAAAACATTCCAGACTCTGCTTCAATTGTAAGGAAATAACAAACGATTTGCTCATTACATACATATGTTTATTCTAATAATGATTAATTATTAATTTTAATTAATTTTCCAAGGATTTACGTACTAAAATTGAAGGCGTATCAGGAGGAATTGAAATATTTAAAAGCTACGAAGCAAATCATAGTTTGGATATACGGGAAAGAAAAACTCTTGTAAATATTGTTGTGTATCTCATGACACAACATCATGGGAAAATAATTCCTAAAAAAGAAAAAGTCAAGTATGCCAGTGAATTGGTAAAGTTGTTTCCAATTTTCAAAGATGTCAATTCTAAGTATGGTTATGTAAGTATCAGTTTTTTTAAACAAAACTTCTATTTAAATATGTTATAAATTTGAGATTTACATGTTTTTGATATAAGAAGTCGTCCATAAATTGCGTAAGATTGACCTTTTCATGAAAAAATAATTTTTATCATTTCTGAATTTTATTTTATTTATTTACTTACTTATTTTTTAAAATGAAAATTTATGCTAAAAATCGCGAAGAATAATTAAAAAGCAATGAAAAAACTATACTGACCAAGAAAAAAAAATTAAAATTATGAAAGATCATATTAAATAAATTTTATTTTTTAAAAAATAAAAAATTTAATGGTAAAAATTTTAGTTTATTAATTTTCGACATTATACAACAGGGTGGCCACAGTGTAAGGGAAGTCAGGGAAATGTCAGGGAAAAAAAATTTTTGTCAGGGAAAATTTTACGTAGACAAGAATTGAAATGTTCTATTTAATTTAAAGTAATTTAAAATAGTCTATGCAAAAGATTTGATTAAATATGACGTATGTTCTTGTTTTTCATTTATATTATAATATAATTTTATAATTATTCTAATAATAATTATTCTTATTTTAATTATTCTAATTATATTTAATAATTAATCTCTTTAATTCATTGTAATTTAAATAAATTCCAAACGTCAATTAACTCACATTCCACTTTGTTCCAACTTTTAAATTTCAATTAATTCAAAATTAAATGCATATTAATTAATGCAAAATAATTAAATGTATTAATTGTTTTCCATATTCTCAATAATACTTTTTTTTTACTTTTTACAATATTTCTAAGAGATATTACTTTTTTGAAACTGTTTAGTTTTTATCTTATAATTTTTTATTTTTACAAAATTTTAAGATTTTTTCTCATTTTACTTTTGATATTTTTTTGTATTTGTGTTTGTATTTTAGAATTTTCTTTAATTTTTTCATTTTATGCAAATTATTTAATATTATTTTACACAATTTTGTTATAATAACTATAATAAGATTAATTAATTGTTATAATAACTAAACTTTTTATTTCGTAATTTTCATAATTATTTCCATATTTCTAAAAATAAATACACTTATTTTTTGTAAATTTATTCAATTTGTTTTCATATCTTGTTTATTTTTTCCGAGATTATTTGCAAACTTACTTATTTCTGCCTAAGATTTATAGATTCTCTTTAATCTTTCTTAATTTATTGTTGGACTTGTTGTAAGTGTAATATTTTTAAAAAAATGTTGATTTAATTTGCCTAAACTTTTTTTATTTTTAAAGGATTTTTAAATTTCATTTCTGAACTTTTTGTTTATCTTGATACATACATTTTTTAATTCTATTTTAATTAACTCTAATTTTTTAGTAGATTCTAACCAAATTTTATTATTTTTTGTACTTTTTACATTTTTTACAGTTTATTAGATTAAGGCAGAGAACGTTTCTCCATTTTTCTTCCTATTTATTTAATTTTCTTGATGATTCACTATTTTTTTAATCCTTCCTTGCATTTTAATTAATTCTTTAATTTGTTATCATTTTTCCTTCTTTTAAATTGTTTAGATTTTATTTTATAATTACGAATTTTTCAAAACATTTATTTGATGCTTTTTTCTTCATTTTTTTAAATTTCTCAATTTTCTATTTTTTTGAAAACTTTTATTCTTTTATTTTATATTATGTAAATTTCAACTTGTATTAAATATTCTCATGTTAACATCGTTCTTCTATTTCATAAAACTTCTTTTCTTTTTAAATTTTTTTAAAATTTTCCAAAATTGGATTCATTTTTTTTTTTTATTCAATTTGTAAAATAATTCTCTAATTATTTTAATTTTAAAATTTTGTTTTCTTTAGTAATATATTTTACCGTTTTTTTAATTATCTTCTTATTTATTATGTTAATTTAAAAAAAATGTCCGTAAATAATTGAATTTTTTAAAAGAGTTTCTACTTTTTTATATATATTTTTATATGTTACTGTTTCATTCTTGGGTTGTTTTTTTAATTTTTTCTTCATTTTTTTAATAAACTCTTTTTAAATAAACATTTAGAGATTTTACTGATTATATTTTTAAAAAATCAGTTTTTGATTGATATAAAAAAAAATCAGATTTAAATAAAAAACATCGGATTTTTTAATTTTTTAAAAAAGATCATGATTGTTATCAGCCCTCCTCTTAAGAATATAGCAAAATTTTAATTTATTTTAGCTGTTTGTTTATTGTTTATAATAAAAATTTTATATCAGGGAAATGTCAGGGAAATTTGTAAATATAGTTTTGTGGCCTTTTGTGGCCACCCTGTACAAGGATTTTAGTTTCTAAATTATCCTATAGATAAAAACCTCTGAACACGTAATAGTTTGATGAGATGAAATTTCTCAGGTGCCCGACCTCAAATTCAATCATATTATATTTTAAAATCATATTATGTTATATTTTTTACTTTTTTTAGTTACTTCATTCATTTTTCTAATAATAAAGGTAACTTTAATTGTAAAAAAATAAATCGATTAATCTAAAATAAACTGTTAATATTATTAATCTTAATAAATCAATTTTCGATTTCACATGAATTGTAGACTGTCACCTTTAATTAATTTTGTTACCTTTTTCATCTATTTTCTTAAGTTGTCAACTACTTTACGTATTTTGTTAAGTTATCTTCCAATATATATATAAACAAACTTAATTTTAATTCGTTCTAATTATAACTAACCTCAAATAAAGTTTATAAATTTAAATTTATTAAAACTTTAATAAATTTAAACTTTGATCTGTATAAATTTTGATTGGTTTTAACAATTAATTCTAATTTTGTTTGCCTTTTTGGTGAAAATAAAAATCGATTAGAAATTCAGTTCATTCAAATTTATTTTATCACAAATTTTAATTTATCTTTATTTTTATTCTTTCTTTATTATTTTAATTCGTGAACTTAAATTCAGTCGTTACAAACTTCAGCTTTTCCAATGTTTGATAGGTTTATGTTTAATGAATCTAATTTACTTATTCTAATTAACTATTTTTTTTAACGCATAAAATTTTCCTAATTTTCAATTCACATAAATTCAATTTTATTGTAATCAAGGTGTCCGCAAGTCAGGGAAAATGCGGGTAGTCAGGGAAGTCAGATATTTTTTAAAAAATCTTAAAAAGTCAAGGAAATTTTCCTTAAAGAAACCACGAATAAAAATTCAAAAATTGTATAACTTTCAATAATTGTAAAAAATATATGTGAAGTTAGAAATGTGGAAACAATTAAAAATAATGTAGAATTTTTTTCATACATAGCAAGATTTAAAATAATTTAAACAATTTTAAGTCAGGGAAAATTAAAAATTGGTCAAGGAAGTCATGGAAAAGTCAAGGATTTTTGAAAATGGAAATTTGCGGCCACCCTTAATTGTTAATTGTTTAATTGAATTTTTATTCAATTTAATTTGTTCAAATAATTATTGAATAAAACTATTATTTCTGTAAGTCATGATTTAACATAACTTTTGTTTTGAATTAATTGAATTTCACAAAATTTGTCAAATTTTATAATTAATAATCATCCGGTGGAGTACATTTTAGTCAAATCGAAATTATATCAGTAATTTAAAAGAAATCTATGTGAACCAAAAATAAATTTAGAAATGATTAAAATTAGGATTAATTAAAACTTAAATCGAATTAAAATTGCATAGTTTGAAGTTTGGAGCAATTGAATTTGAGGTTGATTAAGAGGTTAAGCCACTAGTATTTTGAAGAAATCGAAAAAATTTTTATTGGCTTAAAAAATCCTTTGATGGCAGTAGAATAAGAGGAAAAAGGTTTTATATGGATCCGGATTTTTTTCATTGAAACTTCGCGTTCTTTTAAAGCCCGACCCTTCTTGATGCTTAGAAATAGTAAGTTGCTATCTGCTCGGTGGATTTATTATTCCAGTAAATAAAGTTTCTAATTTACTAAGAGGTGTCATTAGAAGTATTTCATCTTGAGTTTCAAGCAATATCGAGTAAGTATCATTTTGACACAAAACTTTTGTTGAAGATTGTTATATTGTACAGAATGAGAATGTAATTTTGTACAATTTTAAAATTGAATTTGTTATTTTGTACAATTATTTAAAAAATAGAATTAATTGTAATCCCAAAGTTTTTTAGCTTTTTTAACATACATGTCGAAACTTAAAACGCGTTTTTCTCGAAACACGGTTTTTGAAATCTGCACGCAGCATAACTCGAACAATTTTCAATTTTTTGACTCCAAATTTATATTAATTCTTTAAAATAACATTCCTCACATAAATACGTGGCCGATTTTCGATAAGTTAAAATTTCTATTTTTCCCACACAAATAAGTAACCATTTTTTGCTCGAAAGTTTGACCTATAACTTTGAAAGCTTACCAATTTAACAAAAGTAAATATTGTCAGAATCGGCCACGTATTGCTGAAGCTACGCTCATGTAAAAAAAATGCCCTAAAAGAATGTATGACACGAACGACTCTAACGGCGACAATTTGCAAAATAATTTTGAATAAAAACAATTTTTTGATTATCTTTAAAAAATGCCTAAAAACATCCCTGAATATAATTATTCTCCAACTTTTCTTTCTATAAAAAAAAAGTCTTAAAAAAAACGTTTAATTTTAGCGTACTACGGTGGGCTAACCTCTTAAATAGAATTGAATTGAATTAATTAAAATCACAACTTATTCTAATTTCAATTAATTATAAATTGAATCAATCCCAAAGTTAATCCACAAAAATTGTATTTTATTTAAATGTCTAATCAGAAATAATTTTACAATATTTAATAATCTCGGACGTAAAATACAAGAATAGTAATCAGAAACTTATATGTTAATTAGATGTATATAGTCCAAACTTGAATTATCAAGAATAATAATATTAGCAGATTATTAGTTTAGAATATTAAATTTATTTTTCCATAGATTAAAGGTACTTTTATATTCAGTAAACACAAATGACTTGTAAAAATCAATGTCACACTACATTTTATTATTCCTCTAATTACCTCAGTTCAATCTTAATCAACAGATGAGACACTTGTTAAAATTTGTCATCGCTTTTATAATCATTTAGGTGTTTCTATTATTAATTTTATGACACTACTTTATTTAATAACTTTTGAACGAATATACGTATATTTATATTATGTCGAATCTTTTGAATTATTTGACATTTTCATTAATTCTAATTTTTTATGAGGGCGCTACCTGATGAAAAGTTCAAAATTTTATATGATTCATTTCACTAACTAAAATCTTTATTTTTTCTTCCACCTGCATTCTATTTAATTTATATTTCCTTTAATTACAGGAAACATTTTTCGATCCAGATACAGGACTAGGATATTTTACAAATCGGTTGAAAACTATTAAAAGATCCAAAAATAAGAGAAGTAAATTACATGCTGTCGTTCCTGTAAAAACGGTGATCGCAGTTGACGAACATTTACAGTGTCAATCAGAAGAAGAAATTCATGCAAATTTGATGTTTTTGCAATTTGCTGATCCAAAAACAAATAACATTCAAATTGAAAATGCAATGGTAAAAACTTTCTCTTTCCGTAGAAAGAATCCTACGGAAATATTAAAACACTTTCCAAGATTTTTAGACACGCCCAATTTGGTGAGATTTTGTTTATTTTTTCAAAAACTTATACACCAGAACTCCTATGGAGCGGACAGCTCGGGTGTGTGTCCGCTCGATATGTAAGGTCACCTTGACGTGTTAATTGAATAGAGCTCAACTTCTTCCCCTCGTCAATTGCCTACTGTTTACGCTCGATATAAGTCCGCTCGATAGGAGTTCTAGTTTATTTTCAAAAAAACTTGACGCACATTAAGGAAACGGACCTTAGCAGTCAAACAGTTATTTCATAAGGAGGTTGAAATAAAAATACGAGTGCACTACTGTCTGCAATAACCTCTGGGGTATCTAAGTTATTAAATTAGATAGATAATATTCAATAAAAACTTATTCTAACTTTCGGTAATTAAAACGAAACCTAAAGGTGAACATTTCATAATTAAATTCGATAATCGATTTTCGCTTTAAAGTCTCTTTCTTCAGAGTGTGTCTCAAATGGTAATCTTGAATTGATTATAATTTTAAAGAAAACTATAATTTTCGATAAAAATGTTTTCTTTTATAAAAATAAATTACTTTGAATGACTTACAAGGTTTATACAATAAAATTATGTTTACAGATAAACATCGACTTTGATTTAATACATCCTAACGTACAAAGGAGCAGTTTTCCTGTACATAAAATATTAGAACAATTCGGGAAAGATTCAAACCCAACGGAACCTGCAAATAAAAGAAGGAGAACTTCAACTGAAACTGCAAATTTATTTAATGGTAAGTTTTTGTAAAGTTATATATTTTGTACTGTACCGGGTTTCATAAATATTATAAATATATACGTTATTTATATTCTACTCAATGAATCTTTATAAACCTGTGAATATTGAGGTTTTAATGGTGATTAACAACTACATTAAGGGTATACAGGGGTCAAACTCGTGTAAAAATCATATTTTTGCGAATTGTTATATCTTTTTTTAGCATAATTGAATTTGTTAGGTTATTTGGATATAAAGAAGGAACAATTAAAAAATATTTTCTAAAAGTTTGACTAAGAAATATTAAAAATGGGCCGATGACAAAAAGTTATTGACTACTTTTTTGAAAAAAGATTTTTTCTCGTTGACACTTTAACTCATCCAATATCAGAAAACCAACAATGTTTAAATAGTTTAATAATATTAATTATGATAATTATAATTAAACTTTTCAATATTTTTAGCTCGTTCCCTGTTCTACAAAAATTATTTAAAAAATGATAATTGTCTTATTTTCTTCACCTACTTGTCAGCTTTAATTAAAGCCAAGGAAACTAAAATAATAAAGGTATATTCCAAGACATTACTCAAAACATCCGAGCATATTTTTCTCAAAAAACCATCATATTCAGGTTTTGACTGATTTCTAAGGAAAATATTTTCGGACGTTTTGAGTCACATCTCGGAATATACTAGTTACACTACCGTCGGAAATTGTTAGTCCGATCGATTGGAGCTGATCAAAAAAATACAGCTCAAATAAGACCACGATATCTTGGTTAAAAATTAAGATAGAAACTTGACATTTAAAAATTTGGAAAGCTTATTAAATTCTGCCTTAGAATACCTATTAGTTAAAATTTTTTAAAATTCCAAAGTGATTATATTAGTTGATGTGTTAGAAAAAAAAATTCTCGATTTTTCAATTATCGTTCCATATGTTCAGTTCGTTGCCTGATTTAGAAAAATTGAATAAAAAAATTGAAATTTAAATTGTTCTCTTCGTTGAATTGCCAGCTTTAATTTGAGCTAAGGGAACTTGAAAAATATTTAATGGTTCACGAGATATGACTAAATATGTCCGAGCATGTTTTTCTCGAAAATCAATCAAAAACGTGGGTTTTGCCTAAAAATGAAGGTTTTTGAGAAAAATATGCTCGGACGTTTTTAGTCATATCTCGTGAACCAATTAATATTTTTCAAGTTCCCTTAGCTCAAATTAAAGCTAGCAATTCAACGAAGAGAACAATATAAAATTCAATTTTTTTATTCAATTTTTCTAAATCAGGCAACGAACTGAACATATGGAACGATAATTGAAAAATCGAGAATTTTTTTTTCTAACACATCAACTAATATAATCACTTTGGAATTTTAAAAAATTTTAACTAATAGGTATTCTAAGGCAGAATTTAATAATCTTTTCAAATTTTTAAACGTTAAGTTTCTATCTTAATTTTTAACCAAGATATCGTGGTCTTATTTGAGCTGTATTTTTTTGATCTGCTCCAATCGATCGGACCAACAATTTCCGACGGTAGTGTATATTTTAAGTTCCCTTGGTTTAAATTAAAAAATAAGATGTATATTTAATATTTTATATAATTTTTGTAGATCAGGCAACGAAATAAACACATTAAACGGTAATTTTGAAATTAAAGAATTTGTTTCCTAACTTATCAAGTAATATAATCAGTCACTTTGAAATATACACACAAAAAATCACCGTAGAATTTTTTTACTCATAATTTAAAAAGATTTCCAATTTTTAAGATAAATAATAAATAAATAACAATAAATTAAATAATAAATTTGGTAAATGCCTCACAAAAATCTGTCTATGCAAATTAAACTAAAATAAATCAGTAATGTCTATTGTCAAACTTCATACGTAGATAGATTGAATCAATAAATGTCAGAAATTATAGTATTTAAATTAAATGATGGATTTTAATTGTCTTCGTATTTTAGACTGGGATGATGAAACGAGGGCAATTTTAACACTCCTGCGGCAGTTACCACCATCCACAAGAGGTCGTGATCCTAAAACAAGAGGTCAAATAACTTGTATATATCATAAACTGATTGTTTTCTGGCAGGTATATTAATCATTTTACACACATTGCCTTTTATAAGTATTGATGAATCTGTTTTTTTAACTTAGTGTATAACATAAGTTACGATTTTCTTCAATTGTAATTAGATCATTTCCAAAATAACGCAATTTTAATTGTAACATTATTTTTTTGGAAAATATAAAGGATATTTTTTTAAACTTGATTTTGAAAAGTAATTGAAAAAGTCAGGGAATAGTTTGTTTGAAATGCTCTAAACAATCTATGTTTGTTGCTTCAGCAATTTTAATTGTTTAAGAATAATTTTTCATCAATTTCTCCAAACTCCTTAAATTTGTTTATTCCTAATTAGTAAACCGGCACTATTTTATTCATTTATAATTTGCAAGATATTTTTATTTGTTTACTCGCTATATTTAAATCAGTTAAAAAATTACTAATAATCAGTAAAACATAACTGAAAAATTTTCCCAATTTGACTGATTGAATCAGATAACAAAAAATTTACTGAAGTTTCAGTTATTTTAAGTGATAATTAGTTACTTTGACTGAATGATCAGTAAAATTATTACTATTTCTCTTAGTGACTGACTTCTTACTATGGAATCAGTAACTTTTAACTCATTTAGATTTAGATAGTAGACTTAAAAAATAATAAAAATTATCAAGTTAAAATACTTTAAAAATCAAAATATTTTTTGCAGTAATAAAATATATGTCGTCTATAATTATGTGATTTGCTTGATTTATATGTACGTTTATATGTAGTATGTTATTTTAATATTTTTTGTAACACTAAGTATGATATTTCAGACTGGAAATATTTTGGAAGACGTCAAGCTTCCACCTTTCAACCTTGCTTGGTAGCCGTAGGCCCTCAAAAAAATCTCATTACTAACTACTACGTAACATTTGAGAAAAAATTTATTCCTGTTGTGGCTAAAACCGCTACTGAAGCGCTTGACCAATTATTGAAAAGCCACTATGTTTTCGATACATCGTATGATGAAGATTTAAAAATTTTTTTTAATCATTGAAATCGTCTTTTACAATTTTGGAAATGATGCATCACTGACACCGCGTATGCGCGAAACTAAAACAAGACTTAATGTAGAAGAGTAAATTTTTATTGTTTTAAAGTATTATTTTAAAATCTTAAGATGAGTTTCCACTGTTTTATTTGTAAAAAAATATGCATACCGTTGATGAAACGTGCTCTCATCTTCGTTGCGAACATGGATTGTTTGATGGTCAGCTTTTACGTTTAAAATGCTGCTTTATTTCATGTGATTTAAATTTTCAAACTTATAAAGTTTTTCGACGTCATTTAAGCAGCCATTTAGTACCTACGAGTAGTGCTGTATTATACACGTAAAAAAATGCTGTAATTGCATCTACTCCAGGAAACTAGTAGTCAAAATACTCCAGGCTGTGGTGACAGCAGCCTCAACTGTAGTGAATGTAGCTACAGTTATGAGATACATGAGTTGCGTGAGCATGCGCGGTAATGCTCTACTCAGCTGACAATCGAAATTAATCGAAATTGTGTTAACCTTTACTCCAGGCTGTAGCTATCCTATATATTACTATTTTTTGTGATTCCCATTACTCCAGTTGAAGTAAGCTGAACTCCAGTTTTTTTTACGTGTATAACAATTGTTCTGAGTCAAAACTGCAGTGTATTACCCGTCAAACTGGACCATCTCCGTTAGGACTTGTAAATTCTTTTCTTTTGGATCAACCTAAAAATTTGAATTGTTCCACAACCAGTACTTCTTTAACTTCATGTGCAACGTCCTCTCATTCAGAAACCGCGTCAAATAATAATTCCGAATGTGGAACAAATTTAGAAAATGTAGTTAAACCCGCAAATTTATTCGAGAAATTTGCTTTCAAATTAGATACTCTGTCTATACCAAAAAAAGTTGTCAATGAGATAGTTAAAGATACCTCTTCTGTAGTAGATGAAATATTTAACAGCATTTCTGTCATTTCCTCAGAGGATAATGTTTCGCTCTCTCCAAATGTTGAAAAATATATTTCAGAGCAAAAAAAATCAATTGAAAGTGTGAGTACAAACTACAAAAGAAAAAAGATTCGCCATAATAAAATTAATTTTGTTGAACCGACTTATTTTTCTATTGGGACACGAACAAATCAACAATTTGATAGAACTAATAAGGTATATATATCGAAACCTGTTCCCTGCACAGTAGCATATATACCAATTCTTGAAACAGTAAAGTTTGTGTTATCAAATGACTCTGTAAGGAAAGCAATGTTTAATACTACTGTTAATAAATCCGGGAACTTAAATTCATTTAGAGACGGGCTATATTACAAAACACATCCTCTATTCAAATCGAATTTTCACAATATCGCACTTCTATTTTACTTCGATGAGTTTGAGACTGTTAACCCTTTAGGTAGCAAAACTGGCGGACACAAAATTGTTGCAATTTATTGCGTGTTTCGTAATTTACCACACGAATTTAACGCTCAGTTAGAGAATATTCATTTAGTTGCTCTTTTTTATTCTTCTGACGCTAAAGAATTTGGTTTAGATAATATTTTGAAACCTATAATTAAAGATCTAAAAAATTTAGAAACCAAAGGAATAGAAGTTGGTGACGAGATTGTTCGTGGAACAATAGCTGCTTTTTCGTTCGATAATTTAGGTGGCAATATGCTCTACGGTTTGCCTCAAAATTTTCGAGCCACTTATTATTGCCGAATATGTACGGTCACATATACGGATGCACGAACCATGGTCTTAGAAAAGGAAGAATGTTTGCGCTCGGAAATACTAAATTTTCGTTGTGAAAGTAAAGACTTTTCTAGAAAGTCTGGTTGCAAATATGAAACAATTTTAAATGATTTATTATATTTCGATCAATTTGAATGCCTGTCGGTTGATATTGCACATGATATTTTAGAAGGCATTGGTCAGCTAGAAATAAAATTGTTTTTAAAGGAAGTAATTGAAAAAAATAAATTGATTTCATTAGAAAAGTTAAATGAGAGAATATATATTTTTAACTACGGGCAAAGTGAAATAAAAAATAAACCGAGTCCCATAGCCTTACACAAGGATGGCCCTTTAATAGGTCAACGAGCAGCACAAACCAGGTGTTTATTAATGTTCTTACCGCTTATTTTAAGCGATGTAATAGAAAAAGCACAAACTAATTCAAATCTTGTATTTAAACAGTGGGAGGTTATTATGTTTCTTTTACAAATAATGCAAATTGTTTTATCTCCTGTAGTTACACAATCTATGATAGCAGAACTAAGGGAATTAATAGTACTACACCATTCTAAATTTTTGGAATTTCTGGGAGATCATCTATTACCGAAACATCACATATTGCTTCACTATCCTCTAGTTCTCAAGTTGATGGGTCCACTTATTTTCTTGTGGACTTTAAGATTTGAAGGGAAACATAATTTTTTTAAAGATTTTATAAAAATGTCGAAAAATTTCATAAACCTTTTAAAATCTTTTGCCGAAGAACACCAAATGTTTATATTCGAAAAATGGGTTGAGAATGATAAAAAAGTAGAGCCAGTAGCAACAGCGGAAACGGGAAAATATGTGCGATTTGCGGACCTAATTGCAAAGTACGAAATCAATGTAACTACAAATTTCCAAAGCCATTCTACTGTCGAGAATGTTTACAAAGTAAAATAATTAAATTTTAAAATTAATTTCAAAATTGGAGCATTTATTGCAAAAAAAGATACTTCATCAGAATTTCCTATTTTCATGAAAATTGTTTGTTTATTTATCGAGTCTGAAATGGGATATGCAATTTGCGAACAGTGGAAAACTCTTGAATTTAATGAAATTTACGTAGGTTATAAAGTTGAATGTGATAACTTAAGTAGAAAGATTTTGTTTTCTTTAAATGATCTCACCCACATTGTGGCATATGATTTACACCAGCCGTATCATACGACTGACTATTATATCATTCCAAGGTATAGAATTCTATAAAATTGTAGTCTGTACGTTTTGTCTTTATAAACAATGTAAAACTCCTAAATGTAATGAAATGTACGTAGGTTTAAAGTTCCACCAAGTACATAGAAATTTGTTTATTTAAATAATTTATTGCAGCATTATGACAAACTATTGTATATTTCGAAAGTATAGTATAACTTTCAAAGTTTAGTATATATAATAGAGTTTTGTTTTTATCGATTTGTGAAAAAGTACATTTTTATGTTTTGAACATGTATATATTTAATAAAAAATATATATATATATAATTTCAATCTATTTTCTACCTGTTAGAATATTAGGATATTTAACATTTTGAAACAGTATAAAAATTATTTCCCGATTCGAAATTTATACATTCTTTCCGAATTTGCTCTTTGTACAATAATTATTTCCACAGATTAATTATTAAAAAAAAAAAAAATTTATCGCTAAAAAGCTAATTAAAAATAAGACAATGCAAAAATAAAATACAAAAATATTAAAAAATAAGAAAACAGTTTACAAAATAGATAATAAGACATACCCTTAAAATTAAAAAATTTACATTGGAATTATTAATATACAGATAAATTTTTAAAAATCACATGTAAACAATTTTGAAAGAACAATAAAACTTAAAAATATCAGGAAGTCCAGGAAAAATTAACAAAACATTAAGTAAATTAAAAGAACAGTAAAAAAGTTTAAAGAAAAAGAAAAAGTTTAAAAAAAATTTTAAAAATGGAGTAATTCTTTTTAAAAATTCAACAAATTATAAAAAAACGATAAAATTTCAAAAATATTCAAATATTTTTTATAAATACAAGAAAAGAAAATCTAGTCAATTATTTTATACATAAGAAAATTAGAAAATTTTATGTAAAAAAGCAATTTAAAAACCTACAAAAGAAATGAATAATTTCTTTAAAAATTAAAAACTTATCAAATAAACAAATAAAAAATAATTGAATTTGTGATTGATTAAACTTGTAGTCAAATGGAAGAATTTTAAAAATGTGAAAATAAAATATTAGCATATTTTACAGTTAGTTTTCTAATTAGGAAAAATTTTAAAAGATTTTTAAAATTTTAAAGAAATAAAAACTGTTTAAAAATACTGAGAAATATTAATTTTTGTAAATTTAGATATTTTTGCCATTTTTTGACCTACTAGTGATAAAAAATTCCCCATGATTTTCCAACATACTTAGCATATTTTAAACCAATTTTACTTTTTAGGATAAATTAAAATTTTTTATTAAATTTTTAAAAGGTAGAAACTTTTTCAAATTAATAAAAAAATATCAAATCGGGAAAAACAAAAATAAATTTTGACCTATTAGAGATTAAAAATTCCTCATGATTTTCCAACATCTTTAGCATGTTTTAAACCAATTTTACTTTTTAGGATAAATTAAAATTTTTTTATTAAATTTTTAAAAGGTAGAAACTTTTTCAAATTAATAAAAAAATATCAAATCGGGAAAAACAAAAATAAATTTTGACCTATTAGAGATTAAAAATTCCCCATGTTTTTCCAACATCTTTAGCATGTTTTAAACCAATTTTACTTTTTAGGATAAATTAATTTTTATTATTAAATTTTTAAGAGGTAGAAACTTTTTCAAATTAATAAAAAAATATCATATCGGGAAAACAGAATTTTTTTTCAAATTTTTGTTTTTAAATTCCCAAGCATTTTTCTGGCAGCTTTGGCATATTTATGTTAGTTTAAAAAATACTGAATTTTACAATTTATTTATAGTAATTGATAATAAATTAATTTCAAATACAATTCTTTTTTCCAATGTTATCCACTGTCTAATATATTTTAAGTTATGTTCTTATGTTACCACGTAGTCTTATTTTTTTCATTGTTAAGTTCTTTGCTTTATTTTATAATAACTTATATTGTAGTGTATATTATATTATGTTATTGTTAAATTGAATTTAAGAGATTTAAATATTTAGTAGTATTTTCATTTACAATTCATACGGTATTTCAATTTTTAGCGTGGTACAATTCTATAACGCGTGCGCGCGTCGTAGGCTTTCAGTCATTCTCGTAAAATCAGAGAAAAAATAAAATTAGGAAACTCTGAAATTAAATGGCAAGCCTCAAAGAGATGGCAGAGGGGGCACGAAGAGAGGAAAAGGTGGACGAAGAAATAGACAATCGCACTTATGAGTGTTACCGATAATGCTTTCACACCGCTCAGGTGTAAAAGCTAACTTTTCTTAAATTCACACTTGGTTAGTGTGAATATATGCATCATCGCACCGAATTACGAACACTTTAATCTTACAACTTCACACTCGGTGTTAAGTTGTAATTATTCTATGCTTCTTTTTTAACAGTGTAGTACCATGACGGATCACACTAGAATTCAGACGTTCGATTACATTTACTTAAAATTTAGAATGTGGGATTACAATCTTGAACACAAAGTAATTAGAATGGGTAATATACGTTACCTAGCTAGAGTGGATCAAACGCAAAACGGTACAAGAGAAAATCTGAATTTAACGATTTAATATTAAGTTTAAAAAAATTAAATTAAAGAAATTCGTGAGTTAAGTCATGTTAAATATATTTTTTTTTTAGAAACTAAAATACTAATTGATCGGAAGATTAATACTCAGTTTTCTGGTTTTCTAGCTCGGTAATACATTCAAGGATTAAAATATTAGTTTAGTTGTATTTTTGTTAATTTTTTTTCTAAGCGAGAAAAAAAGTATACCACCTTCTCCCGCCCATGGGGTTAAATAACCCCGTTGTATTTATTAGTTGTTATGGTGATCAAAGATCAACCAACACTAGCTAGGATGTAAATTATCTAGTAATATTATTTTTTTTAGTTTTCTTGAGGCACTTGGCTCGTGAGGTTCTTTGTTAAGGGAAAAATTGTTTTAATAATAAGACAAATGGAGTAAAAAGTTTTTTTAAATAGTAACAGTGTCTTATTAAATTAAGAACTTTAAAATAGGAGTGTCGTGGATTTATCGTTTATCAAAAGCAGAGCTTATTAACCAATTAGTGAGTGTAAATTTAGAATCGACTGGGGCAGTTAAAGTGTTGCGTCAACGATTAGTCGAATCAGTGAAAAGCAGACTTGAGATGTGGAATAAAAATCCGGATCCTGAAGGATACAAAGAGGAAGATGACATCAGCCGAGATGAGGAAATGGAGGAAGAAGAAGCATCAATGATCGAATTGGAAAATCATCCAAATGGAGATAAAGAGGGGGAACGAGACTAGACATAGATAGACATCAGGAGTTACGGAGTCCAGAAACACCTAGGTTGCAAGGCCATCGGACTACACTATCCACAATGGTACCAGATGTGAGTATTCAATTTTTGGAACAAATGCGAAAGTGGAGATGTTAATTTGATGGACGAGATCCTTACGCATTTTTGGAACGGATTAGCGAACTGCAGGTCGCTTATCAGTTCTCGGACGAGCAGATGCTCAGGGATTTCCAAGAATTGCTATTAGGCGATGCATTCTTCTGGTACCGAAACGAAATAAGGAGTATTTCATCTTATGCGCAATTAGTCAATTTTTTCGGCTATGTTTTTTATCACCACGAGAGTTGCAGAATTTGGAATTCCTCGACGGCAGATATAACTGTTAGTGGAAAAATTACTAGTTAGTTGCATGAGCGATAAATCCTTCGTTGTGAATAAAAAAGGAAAAAATTTTTAAAGACATAAAAAATATGTGACACTTAATTACTGATACAAGACATTTTAGTTTTAGCGCTCAGGTTTTCGCTTTTTAAAGTGGGGGGGAAATGTAATCGCGTGAAATATGGGATTATATTATATTTATGCCATTACTATATTTACTTCTAGACGGCCGTGACGTCGCGTGAATGCGACCAAGCTGTGCCGCTCCCTACCTACCGCTTGTACCGCTTCCCACCCGTGTGCTCACCGGCACAGGTGATGGGGCTTCGATTATATTAGTTGGCTCTCGCTGCCGATTAATGAGTCTTCTGGCTATCGGGACTCGAGGTGCTCCTCGGTCTTATGCTAGGAAGCTCAGGTAAAAGGAGATTTTATATTTTTATATTTTCTATTGTATAAATTACCTTTTTATTTTGTTAAATATATTTTTATTGCAAATTCTTAAAATAAGAATATTTTGTAATATCTGACTATACCCGTCCTTTTTCTTTGGAAAATTAAGTAAGTTCAACTAACGTTAAATGTCAGCCAGCAGGCTAAGATTTATTTGCAATTTGCTTTCTTTCTTTTTAATTTTTAGCTAGAAATTAAGTTAGAATCATCGTTGGGTTGAAAATTTCATTAAATTTCGAGTTTATGGACGCTGGACAATCTGACGAGCGTAATCCGGAGCAACTTTTTTTAATTAATAACCAAGAAGTAGGAAATAAAACTACTAGAGGGCAGCATTTAATAAAAAGAGATAGATACAGAGTATTTCTTTTTTACTCGAATAAATCAAAAATGGATGCTTGCTAGCGTTTAAAAATGCATTAGAGGTAATGAGAAGAAATTATTTTTTTTATAGAATAACTTTTTAATAACAAATTTGTAAACCTACAATAATTATCAAATTGTTTTTTATAATTCAAAAGCCTTTTCTAAAATTAAAAAAACTGACACACAAATGTTATTAAGGTGTGACATAATTTGAAGGGTAGTATGACAAAAGGGGTCAAGCGCCAATTTTTCGAATTTGAGATTTTTTTATTAAAAGATCAAGAAGATTCATTTACACATTTTTTTAAAAGAATTTTCTTTTGAATTGTGTTTTTAAGCCGATTTTTAAACAAAATTGAAATCACAAATGCATAAGTTTTTACCTACAATCACAAATCAATTGAAAAACAATAGAAATGTAAAGTGGATAATAATTTGTAAATAAGGTTAAAAAATCTGAAAAAATTCTATTTTACAATGAAAGTGCCACATAAATGGAAAAAATACTTTCTATAAGAAAGAAATTTATAAAATTAAAAACTATTAGATGTGTAATGTTACAATTTTAATAAATAGTTGTAAAAAGGTACGTATTAACGTTTAACCTAAATTTTATTGCTCGATTTCGAGGGAAACATTTATTAATTCATTATTATACTCAATCTTATACTTTTTTCACAGTTAACGTTCAAAGAAAAAATTCACTTTTGATGTAACCTTAAAGTAGCACGATTTTTTTATATTTCTCTTTAATATGTAAATTTAGCTAAACAAATTATTATTTTTCTAGTAAAACATACCAATATCTCGAAACGGTTTTCTTAGTTTCGTTCCAAATAACCCGTAAAATCTTTAAATTTGTTTTTTTCGCTTCCTGTAAAAACATGATATTAGCGCTTGACCCCTTTTGTCATGCTACCCTTCATTTATGGACGACCCCTTATGTCATTTGAGAATTATGTCATTTACGAAATTATGTCATTTGGGAATTATGTCCATTGGGAATTATGTCCATTAGGAATTATGTACGTTGGGAATTATGTCCATAGGGATTTATGTCCTTTGGGAATTAAGTCATTTGGGATTTATATCCATTGGGAATTATGTCATTTGGGAATTATGTCCATTGAGAGTTATGTCCATTGAAATTATGTTGATTGGGAATTATGTCATTTGGGATTTAGGGAATATTCATGCGCCTCGTTTTACATTTAGAGGTCTAATTTTCAAACTAAAAAATATATTTTACAAATTATATCACTTTTTAAAAACCCTTTTATCAACATTTAATTAAAAAATTTATCTTTTTAAAAGTATGTTACTTGTATTTTACTTATTGTTAAAAAAACAGATAAATTTTGGAGTTATAAATTTTATAAATTTTGTATTTAAAACTAGATTTAAAGTATTAACCACACCGCGGTTGTTGGATAGTGACTTTCTTCAAATGCATCTTCGCGCTTTCACGTAAAGAACGTAAAAATTTATGTGGACAAGAATATAAAAAACATTGAAGAAAATGTAGAAAGAAAATACCATCAGGAAATAATAAAAATAGAAAATGTTATGAAGGACCTGGAAATTGAACTAAGAAGAATAAAATTAGATTTAAGGCAAATGGAAGAAGGTATTGCATACTTGAAGAACAGAAGTGCG
Source organism: Ganaspis brasiliensis (assembly GCA_037103525.1). Taxonomy (NCBI): domain Eukaryota; kingdom Metazoa; phylum Arthropoda; class Insecta; order Hymenoptera; family Figitidae; genus Ganaspis; species Ganaspis brasiliensis. Next base: position 528,813 of record JAZKLR010000427.1, read on the forward strand.
AGAGAAGAGGATAATAATTTCATCAGAACTAATTATAGTCGATTGTAAACTGTAAAATATTAAATATTATGCCTAGTATGTAAATCATATGTGACATAGAAAGTTAAAGAGCACCTACGGTCTGAAGAAATTTATTTTTGGTTAATTATTGATTCTGATAGAGAAAAGTAGTCTGTATTATAATTACTAAATATTAAAAATTCTATTTTCTCCGACCGTATGTCGCTTTCAACCTTCTCTGTCACATATAATTCTACAGGATATAATGGTCGACATGGCTGGTTTGATGATTACAATTTGTGACCAAAAAATGAGCTAAAAAGCGGGTAATGAACAAATGTTCTGTTTGGTGTAAATTCACAAATCTTTTTGATTTAAAACCCTAGCTGCATTTTTTTAAGAAAAGATTAAATTTTATTTATAAATACAATATACTGTCTAAGTCTGAATTAATGGTTTTTTTTATCCCACAGCACAGTGGGCCAGGAAACCCGATTTTTGGCCAAAACCCTATAAAGTAGAAATATTTGTCTGAATCTTGTTACTCGGGGGTTTTTGGGGTCGCTGCTTACGAATCTGATGTCAGATTTTCAAAATTCAAAATGGTGGATCCAATATGGCGGACTTAAAATCCAAAAATCTATGTATTTGCTTAAAACTCGTTACTCGGGGGTTTTTGGGATCGCTAATTACGAATCTGATGTCAGATTTTAAAAAATCAAAATGGTGGATCCAATATGGCGGACTTAAAATCCAAAAATCTATGTATTTGCTTAAAACTCGTTACTCGGGGGTTTTTGGGGTCGCTGATTACGAATCTGATGTCAGATTTTAAAAAATCAAAATGGCGGATCCAATATGGCGGACTTAAAATCCAAAAATCTATGTATTTGCTTAAAACTCGTTACTCGGGGGTTTTTGGGATCGCTAATTACGAATCTGATGTCAGATTTTAAAAATTCAAAAGGCGGATCCAATATGGCGGACTTAAAATCCAAAAATCTATGTATTTGCTTGAAACTTGTTACTCGGGGGTTTTTGGGGTCGCTGATTACGAATCTGATGTCAGATTTTAAAAATTCAAAAGGCGGATCCAATATGGCGGACTTAAAATCCAAAAATCTATGTATTTGCTTGAAACTCGTTACTCGGGGGTTTTTGGGGTCGCTGATTACGAATCTGATGTCAGATTTTAAAAATTCAAAAGGCGGATCCAATATGGCGGACTTAAAATCCAAAAATCTATGTATTTGCTTGAAACTCGTTACTCGGGGGTTTTTGGGGTCGCTGATTACAAATCTGATGTCAGATTTTAAAAATTCAAAATGGCGGATCCAATATGGCGGACTTAAAATCCAAAAATCTATGTATTCGCTTGAAACTTGTTACTCGGGGGTTTTTGGGGTCGCTGATTACGAATCTGATGTCAGATTTTAAAAATTCAAAATGGTGGATCCAATATGGTGGACTTGAAATCCAAAAATCTATGTATTTGCTTGAAACTCGTTACTCGGGGGTTTTTGGGGTCGCTGATTACGAATCTAATGTCGGATTTTAAAAATTCAAAAGGCGGATCCAATATGGCGGACTTAAAATCCAAAAATCTATGTATTTGCTTGAAACTCGTTACTCGGGGGTTTTTGGGGTCGCTGATTACAAATCTGATGTCAGATTTTAAAAATTCAAAATGGCGGATCCAATATGGCGGACTTAAAATCCAAAAATCTATGTATTCGCTTGAAACTTGTTACTCGGGGGTTTTTGGGGTCGCTGATTACGAATCTGATGTCAGATTTTAAAAATTCAAAATGGTGGATCCAATATGGTGGACTTGAAATCCAAAAATCTATGTATTTGCTTGAAACTCGTTACTCGGGGGTTTTTGGGGTCGCTGATTACGAATCTAATGTCGGATTTTAAAAATTCAAAATGGCGGATCCAATATGGCTGACTTAAAATCCAAAAATCTATATATTTGCTCGAAACTATTTTCTCGGGCGTTTTTGGGCTCGCTGATTACGAATATGATATCAGATTTTAAAAAATTTAAATGTCAGATTCAAACGAGCTTTCTTAAAAATGAAATTAGTGAATAGCTGACTGAGTTATTTCATTTTTGTGACCATAATCACAGTGTTTCATTTGAGCAATAGATAGCACTTCCTTTTTTTTGCTTTTTTAAATTGTTGCAAATAGTACTTATCATCATCTGACAACTTTTTTGTATTTATTGTAGTAAATTTCGGTAAAATGATAAGGGGCCATACATAAAGCATGTGATAAATATTTTCGGAAATTTAACACCTCCACCCCTCTTCGTGGTACTTTTTCCATGCATTTAAATTTTTTTTAATATGTAGCGTGATATTTTGCAGATATCCTCCTCCTCCTAATGTATTACATGCTTTGTGAATGACCCCTATTAAAAGTTAAGAACTACACCAAAGTTTTTAAAAATTGATTTTCCCGAAAAATGTTGTGATTATAATGACAGAAAATGCAATAATTTAGTTAGTTTTTTACCAATTCTATTAAAAAAAAGCTCATTTGACGCAGAATTAAATTTACTTTAATTACTTTAGCACAGAAAAAAGCAGATATGAAATCGAGGCATAAATTATTCTCAAAGTTAAAAAAGTTAAAAAAAATTGCCAATTTTCGAACTTTTTCACTCTTTTTCTACTATAAATATTATTTAAAACACAAAACGTCCATTAGGTATAGAAAGCTTTATTTTTCATCTTTAAAGTAAAAAAAAATTTGAAATTGAACCAAAAATGACGAAGTTATAGAATGTTTTATATAAAAACTGCAGAAAAACGGTTTTTTAGCTCTAAAATGATATTTTGGGGTTGGGGGGGGGGGATTTAATGCACATTTTTTTAGTTTTTATGACGAATAACTTAAGCCAGGCCTGATTCAAAGTAATTTTTCACTGTTACACAGTGTAATTAAAGACTTTGTCTTGAATGCAACACAGCGTATGACTCCATACTACTTGCTTCAACCTTAAATTGCTATTTACTTTTCGAAATTCAAAAACGAGCAAAAATGAGCATAATGGTGTCAAAGTATATACTTTAAAGAGTATTTTCATGCTTTATATTCTTTGATATCGAGTGGAGTCTCGGGGAGTCGACAAACGGCAGAACACATTTGAGTAAATTATTCAAAAATCTGAACTAAAAATCTTTATAATTTTAAAACTATCTAATATTTAAAGATTTATTGGACATAATTACTTTCTTTTAATTCAATTGAAAAATAAAAATCAAAGTTTATAATTAAAATAAAGATAATGACGTTTTGTTACAATTTTATAAAATTTAGGTCATATATTATTTTGAATTTGAAATTTAATGTTGCATCATAGTCTGTAAGTAACTGAAAGGTTGTAATGACTTGAAATTTTGAGTTTACATACTTTGAAGTATCTAAAACTAAAAAATGAATTTAACTTTTGAATATTAAGCAGTCGAGTTTTGGCCAAAAATCGGCGCTTCTGGCCAACTGTGCACAGGCACAAAAATGGGGCTTTTAGATGCTTGTAGGCAGGGTCTAAACGCATTCATTTGTTTGACCCTGTGAAAATTTTTTTACGTTAGGGAAAAAATGGACGCTATTTCCATACGGTCAAATAAATGAACGCATTTCGACCCTAACCTACAAGCATTTAAAAGCACCACTTTTGTGCCTTTGGAATAAAAAGTATCGTAAGCAACACGGGTTTAAAGTCAGTCCAATTTGTTTACGCTGATGAACATCAGCGTAAACAAATGGCTGCCTTTAACCCCTTGTTGCTTAATATACTATTCATTAATGAAATAGAGAAAAATGTGCCACTATTCGTTTTCTCGCTATTTCATTAGTGGAAAACCACTAATTTAGATTAACATAGATATGTAAAAAAGTTATATATATATGTTACGGTCAATGTCGATTATTGGGCATTGTCGACATTGCCCGCGAAATTCGGTCAATGTCTACAAATCTTCATTTTATTCAGCTTTTCCGGGCATCACTGAGAGAAAAAAAAGGTTACTACAACGGAGGACACAAATAGGAATTGCCTGAGTGACTCGGGTAGTAGAACTCAAGTTAACGCAACTTGGGACTCCGGTAAATACTGCTTGGGTCTCAAGTCGACGTAATTGGAGACCCAAACAGTATTTACCGGAGTCCCAAGTTGCGTTAACTCGAGTTCTACTACCGGAGTCACTCAGGCAATTCCTACTTGTGTCCTCCGTTGTAGTAACCTTTTTTTTCTCTCAGTGATTGTCGACAATGCTCGGTCTATCTTGAACAATGCCAAAAATGCTGTAGCTAAAGCCTTAATCATATAAACAAAGTTTATATTATTTCCTTTACAATAAACAGTCGACAATTAATGATTTTAAAGTGTTAAGGAAAATATTATTGATTAGTTTTAATTCAACTGTCGAAAGCTAACAACGCTATTGATATTGTACACAAAATGAAAAATTCAGTTGATAAAAACCGTTTTAATAGTAATTTATTGAATTTAATTTCTGCGAAACGTGCAGATAATAGTGCCTTTCTTTCTTCCGTGGAATACGAAGAATATGTGACAAAAGTGAATAGTTTAAAATCAAAAATTAAAAATACTTCAAATGAGTGTAATTTTTAAAAAGATATGACACGATTTCTGTAAATAGAATCCAAAAATTAATTAAACCAATTAGTGATGACAATGACAAAATTTTGTATTACGTAAAAAATGCAGAGCTCTTTGAAGTTCTTTTAAATATTTATTCTACGATTGGACATGGAGGAAGAAACCGCATGGAGTATGAGTGTAAAAATTTATATTGTAACGTCACAAGGGTTTGTGTCATGGAGTTTTTAAAATTGTGCATCGTTTGCCAAAAAAAAAAATATCCCTTAGAGAAGCTGCTTCACAAAATAGCATGTCAGGTGCTTAAGGATACCAGAAATGCAACTGTAAAACTAGATGTGCACAAAATAAGTGCAAGTGCTTGAAAAATAAGAGAAAGTGCAATTCTAGATGTCACAGCAGTCTATCCTGCAAAAATAAATAAATTAAAAAAATGTAGCACTTAAACAGGGTTTTTTTTAATAATATTAATATGTCATCCATATCAACAAATTTTTTATTATTAAACAACATTGCCCAAACATAAGTGGGCATAGTCGACTTTGCCCAGGCATGGTTGACAATGCCCGGGCACTTACACATTTCTTTGAACTTCATTAAAAATATTCGGGCAATGTCGACAATGCCCAATAATCGACATTGACCGTAACATATATATATATATATATATATATATTTATATATAACTTTTTTACATATCTATGTTAATCTAAATTATATATGTATTTATATATATTTGTGTGCCCCTTATATGTAAAATGTACAAGATGTAAAAAGATTTTGGATACGGACAAGAGTATTATAAATCAAAATTGAATAAATCTTAATACCTCTTTACGAAAATTTTATTAACTTTTGTATTTCTTTCTGAAGCTGTGAATTCTTCATAGCTGTAAAATTTTGTTACAATTATTTAACATTAAATGCATTGCTTTTATCGTATTAATATTCTATTAAATGCGTTATTTATTAAAAATATTATTCATGTTAAAACAGTTATTGAATGGATGCAGTTACATTTATTGCTAGATCCCCAAGCAATAGTTGTTGACATTCCCTAAAATCACTGGGCATTGTCAACAATGCCCTAAAAATTCCACCAGTGTTCAAAACTCTTTAACAATGTCCGGGAATTGTCAACAATGCCCAGACAATGTCGACATTGCCCACTCATGCTTGGGCAATGTTATTTACTATGTTATTCACTACCAAAAAATAATATGTGATTTTTTATTTTTACATGACAGACTGTTGTGAAATTTCGAGGTGCTTTTTTTATTGTTTTTAAAACATTTGCACTTATGATGTGGTGGTCGCATCCTATTTTTTAATTGCACTTCTTGTACCCTTGTGTCCCAGAAACGATATTTTTAAATGCAGCAGTTCTAAGTGATATGAGATTGTCAGAAACGACTTCTGCGTTTATTAGATTTTCGCTGCACTTGTGAAATTTACTCACCACATACTTCACGAAAAAAAATGAGTTAGCTGCTGCTGCTAACCAAATTTAGCAGTCAATTATTTAGTCACCACAGCTAAATATTAACTAAGACAGCTAAAAGTTATCAGTGGAAGCTAACAGAAGTGGATCCCACTGCTAAAAATAGTTATTTGTCATAGGGACAGCTAAACCTTTTTAGTTATAATATCTACAAATATTAGGAACCATAGCTAACTATTAGCTGTCGTAGCAAACGTTTTAGCTGTCTTAGATAATATTTAGCTGTGGTGATGCAAAATGCATTTCCTGAAATGTCTAAGTTATTGAATGACGATAATGAATAAATTGTATTAACAGTTACATTCTTAGTATTTCCTTTCTTAGTTCTTATTCCCGAGGCGCATGAATATTCCCTAAATCTCATTTAGCTTAAATCCCATTAAGCCTAAAATCAAAAAGCCTAAAATGCATTCAGCCAAAATTCCATTTAACCTAAATTGCATTTAACCAAAATTTCATTTAACCTAAATCGCGTTTAACCTAAATTCCTTTAAACCTAAATTTCATTTTACCTAAATCCCATTCAATCTAAATTCCATTTAACCTAAATCTCATTTAACCTAAATCTCATTTTACCGAAATTCCATTTAACCTAAATTCCATTTAACCTAAATTCCATTTAACCTAAATCCCATTTAACCTAAATCCCATTTAACCTAAATTCCGTTTAACCTAAATCTCATTTAACCTAAATTCCATTTAACCTAAATCCCATTTAACCTAAAACGCATTTAGTATAAATTTCATTTAACCTAAAATGCATTCAGCCTAAATCTCACATCACCTAAATCCCATTTAACCTAAATCTCATTTAACCTAAATTCCACTTAACCTAAATCCCATTTAACCTAAAACGCATTTAGTCTAAATTCCATTTAACCTAAAATGCATTCAGCCTAAATCCCATTTAACCTAAATTCCGTTTAACCTAAATCTCATTTAACCTAAATAACACTTAACCTAAATCCCATTTAACCTAAAACGCATTTAGTCTAAATTCCATTTAACCTAAAATGCATTCAGCCTAAATCTCACTTCACCTAAATCCCATTTAACCTAAATCTCATTTAACATAAATTCCACTTAACCTAAATCCCATTTAACCTAAATTGCATTTAACCTAAATCCCATTTAACCTAAATTCCATTTAACCTAAAACGCATTCAGCCTAAATCTCACTTCACCTAAATCCCATTTAACCTAAATCTCATTAAACCTAAATTCCACTTAACCTAAATCCCATTTAACCTAAAACGCATTTAGTCTAAATTCCATTTAACCTAAAATGCATTCAGCCTAAATCTCACTTCACATAAATCCCATTTAACCTAAATCTCATTTAACATAAATTCTACTTAATCTAAAACGCATTTAGTCTAAATTCCATTTAACCTAAATTCCATTTAAGCTAAAACGCATTGAGCCTAAATCTCACTTCATCTAAATCCCATTGAACCTAAAACTTTACTTGATTCAACGATATTTATTCTTAAATTAAAAAAATTTTTAGGTTCAATGGGATTTAGGTGAAGTGAGATTTAGGCTCAATGCGTTTTAGGTTATATGGTATTTAGATTAAATGGAATTTAGACTAAATGCGTTTTAGGTTAAATGGGATTTAGATTAAGTGGAATTTAGGTTAAATGAGATTTAGGTTAAATGGGATTTAGGTGAAGTGAGATTTAGGCTGAATGCATTTTAGGTTAAATGGAATTTAGACTAAATGCGTTTTAGGTTAAATGGGATTGAGGTTAAATGGAATTTAGGTTAAATGAGACTTAGATTAAATGGGATTTAGGTGAAGTGAGATTTAGGCTGAATGCCTTTTAGGTTAAATGGAATATAGGTTAAATGGGATTTAGGTTAAATGGAATTTAGGTTCAATGGGATTTAGGTTAAGTGGAATTTATGTTAAATGAGATTTAGGTTAAATGGGATTTAGGTGAAGTGAGATTTAGGCTGAATGCATTTTAGGTTAAATGGAATTTAGACTAAATGCGTTTTAGGTTAAATGGGATTTAGGTTAAGTGGAATTTAGGTTAAATGAGATTTAGGTTAAACGGAATTTAGGTTAAATGGGATTTAGGCTGAATGTATTTTAGGTTAAATGGAATTTAGACTAAATGCGTTTTAGGTTAAATGGGATTTCGGTTAAGTGGAATTTAGGTTAAATGAGATTTAGGTTAAATGGGATTTAGGTGTAGTGAGATTTAGGCTGAATGCATTTTGGGTTAAATGGAATTTATACTAAATGTGTTTTAGGTTAAATGGGATTTAGGTTAAATGGAATTTAGGTTAAATGAGAATTAGGTTAAACGGAATTTAGGTTAAATGGGATTTAGGTTAAATGGGATTTAGGTTAAATGGAATTTAGGTTAAATGGAATTTAGGTTAAATGGAATTTCGGTAAAATGAGATTTAGGTTAAATGAGATTTAGGTTAAATGGAATTTAGATTGAATGGGATTTAGGTAAAATGAAATTTAGGTTTAATGGAATTTAAGTTAAACGCGATTTAGGTTAAATGAAATTTAGGTTAAATTCAATTTAGGTTAAATGGAATTTTGGCTGAATGCATTTTAGGCTTTTTGATTTTAGGCTTAATGGGATTTATGCTAAATGAGATTTAGGGAATATTCATGCGCCTCTTATTCCCCACCTTAACCGTTCAAGTGTCAATATCTGTCTATTAAGGTAGTATGTATTATACTTTGTAAGCAGTCAAAGATGACTTTAAAAAAGTCAAGAATAAAAAAATTTTGTTTACTGTGCCTGTTTTATTACTAGAGGGAGCTAAAGTTTTTTATACGTGGGGTCGATTGGGGCGACCGCCCCCTCCCCCCCCCCGAGAATCTTATATTTGTAAAAGAGAGAGACAGATAGCACTATGGTGCTATTTCTTTCTATCCCATATATCGCCCCTCCCGAACACTTTGCCTAAAGCCGCCCCTGGTGGACAGCACCATGATGTCCGATTGGTGGGCAGCCAAAAACGTACGGTCAGAGTACGCTGTAAACTGCTCCATGCCAATAGTGGGAAACAAAGAGGGTACTGCGAGAGTACGCTGTAGACCGCACCAAGCTGAATGATGGGAAGCCAAGATGGTACTGATGGAGTATGATGTAGGCCGCACCATGCTGAATGGTGGGAAGCCAAGAGGGTACTGTGAGAGTACGTTGTAGACTGCACCATGCCGAATGATAAGAAGCCAAGAGTGCACTGCAAGAGCACGGTCCAGACCGCATCATGACGAATAGTAAGAAGCCAAGAGGGCACTGCGAGAGCACGATGCAGGCCGCACCATAAGGAAAGATGGAAAGCGAAGAGGGCACCACGGGGGCACGGAAGACCAGCCGAGCTCTACCATACCACCCGCGCACGACTGCGACTTGGTAAAAGTCGAAGGAGTACTGACACATCCCACGACGACACAAGGCTCTTACTTACGCCAATAAGCGTGAACCCCCATCAATCAGGAGTCCAGCTTCGTCCTATTGAGAGAGAACGAGAGAGAGAGACAGCGAGAGAGATAGAGAGAGAAAGGGAACTGGCTTGGTCGAAAAACAGAGGCAAACCAATTCTTCTAGATTATGCAGGGACTCAAACAAAGTAATCAAAAATGACAAAATTACAAAAATATTTTCAAAATCATATTAGGTGATGTAATCCCACCAAAAGGTTTTAAAGTTTTTAATTATATATCACTATACTCAAGATTCTTTAAGCTTTTTAAACAAACTTTCCCGAAGGTAGGCTATGTCAGCAAAGTTTTGCCAAGTGGACCTTAGAGACGCAGTAGTGACATTCTGAGATAACTCACATGAAAGGATCTCAGCAACACGTTCCTGGGACCTTATCTAGGCTGAGAGGAGTGGCATTTGAGGACATCTCAGCTTTTGACATTATCGAAGACCAATGGTACCTCAAAAGACAGGAATTGGTGGAGAAATTTACCAAACGTTTTCCTGGTTGGAAGATTAAGGGCAGTTTCCTTTATCGTCATCGTTGTGATTCACTACTGCTACCCATTACTCGTGAAAAGGAGGGGCGGAAGTTATTAGTTCCTTTCGAGTATAAATAAAAAGTATGAAAGGATTTACATTGACAGACGTCAGCGGGGCACCTGGGGATTGAGAAAACTTATCAGTGTATGTCCAGCAATTATTACTGGCACTGAATTTGACACGACCTAATATACAATTTAAAGAAATATGTTTCACTTTGTAGACTTCTACTTGAGAGATAATAAAATTAAAATTTATTATTAAAAATATGTAAATTTTATGAATAAAAAATTATGCACAAGAAAGCAGCTCGGGAGCCGGCTTTAAGAAAGGCGGTCTCCAACCATGCAAACGTTGCACCCTTCGCTCTGCGTTTCTGTCGACTGGTCAAATCTATCCGTCCGCTTGGTGGGAGACCACTTCCCCTGACGGGGGCTTCCAAGCTGCTCTCCTGTGCAGGTCTGCATTAAAGTTTTGAATTTTAGAGGCAGTTGAATTAGTAATTAGTACTGGAGTTTTCATTTTTAAAAAAGACCGCAAAAATGCTGAAAGCAAATCTACGAACGCAACTGTTCTCGCGCGTTCTATTTTTACAAGCATTTTTACACCGGACGCAATACATACTAGAACATTATCCGGTGGTTCGAAAAATGAAGAAAAGAAAGGGTTACCAGCTGCTGCTGTAAATACTCTATTAGGTAGTACTATTTGGAATAAATATATTTAATAATAAAGAACTGACTCACTATAATGTAACGGTCAGGCCCGGATTTACCAAACATGGGGCCATAGGCAGACGCTGGTGGGGGCCTATGCAAGGAATGGATTTCTCCGAAATTTACTCAAGTCGAAAAATCAGTTTCAAAACTTGACACTTTTTTAATGAGCGGGCTTTTTGAATTTCTAAAAACTTACAATTATTCTATAAAAGTCCCAGTAAGAAGAGAGGAATTGAAAAGTATTAGAATTTGTTAATACTTTTGAATACCTTTTTTGTCCAATACATGTGTATCCGGCGATAGCATCTACTGTTACGAATCTGAGTAAAATTTTTATTTATGAATTTAACAAAAGTTAATGAAAAGTTCTCTAGCTAGATCGCCTGATAAGAGAACTAAAATAAAAAAAGGATAAAATAAAAATTCTTTGGATGTCGAGCTTAGAAATAGAGCACGTATCTCCAAGGTTGCTGACGCAAGCAACCCTGTGTCGTGCTCATGCCTAAAGGAAAGAAATGGAGATAAATATTTTTTTAAAAGGATTTTCTAGAATCTATACAATCCTTAAATAGGAGACTCCCGAAAAACATCATTTTTTTATAATGGGAAATGCTGAAGTTTTACTCCAGGCTAAAAGAACCAAACAATTAATTATTCTTTTTCTTCTTCTTCTTCGCACTATTCGTAATAAGAGTGCAGGCTGGACGATACCTGTGTGCACTTACACCATGTCGGATGGCTGCTGGCCGTGCGAGAGTATATGTTCGCATACACCGCTGTGGGAATGACCCATGACTAACCTCGTCGGCCATCATGAATTTTTTCTCCTTCTCCGTCTTAATGATTGCAATGCTGCGCTGATCCACGTGCTTATGTTGACATCAAGCACGTGGACCTACTCCTATAAAAACTGCGCCTACAGAGTGAGAAATAGAATCTTGTGTCAAACTCTCGACACACATTCTCTATAAATTATCGAGAATTAATCAATCACAAAATTTGATTTATTAATTGCTCGTACCTCAATTATTATTAATTGACGATTAAAAAAAGAGGAGAAAAGAAAATATAACTAATTGATTGATGGAAAAATTAATCGATTGAGTTATTGAAAATATAAATAATTTGATTGACTGAAATCAATCGAAATAAAATTCACTATGTGGGGCTGGAGACTTGGATGTGTTGCCGATTTAGCATTTTTTGGATCCGCTTGGCAACACAAATAGCCAGATTGCAATTTTTATTGAATCCTCTTTCCCCGTCCTAAAGTCTTTCGATTTTTCCATAACCAATTAAAATTGTCCACACCTCGTGTCCCTTCTCTACACCCAGTTTTGAGGTTTGGGTAAGATGATAAAATTAATTTCGCGTACGAAAATTATGCAGTTCCTGAATCGACGCGAACTTAGCTCGATCAATTACTCTCGCCCGTCTAGCGAAAATTCGACTTGGGTGCGGTACTTAACAGGGTAGGAAATTGGGACAAGAACAATTTCGGACAAATTATCCAATGATTAAGTTTTTAAAAATTCCGTCAAGTCAAGCAGACGTTAAAAAGGGGGAAATAATTTATTTATTTATTTTATTTTCATCAATAATTATCAAATTTTATGAGCGAAAAGCCGTCAAGAAGAAAAAGAATAATACAAGCTACGGTGCCATAAACTTTGATTAAAGACTTAGTTAAAATTCCAAGTGCACCAAATAATATTCGTGTGTACGGTGAATTTGTGCATGGACTTTAAACTTCCGCATGGAAAATTTTGAACATTATTCTTTTGATTGAGCCCGCCGAAGGATCAAAGACATCTCTAATTCTTTCCTTTGGTGGTAGGATTAAGTTACGACGATAAGTAACACAAAAATAAGTAAGTACACAGAAACAAAAAGTATCGATCCAATAATAATGTCTTAAAATCATACTAGATTTATGTAAAGGGAAAACAGGGGGTTTGTAGAATATATCGTGGAATTTTTCAAGATTAAAAGGTTTAGTTTATTTTGATTCCTAAAAATCCAGAAAATCCCTCAGCTACCAAAGATATAATTTTACATTCATCTCTTGAGCAACTGATACCTACAGGTTAGGGTAACGCAAACACCACTAAAAATAAATTAAACACAGTATAATTTACTGTGACTACGTAACTCCGAAGAGCACAGAAAAACTTTATTTGAATGTTCCTAGCGCGCTGAATTTTTTTGAGCAACTTTATTGTGATTCAGGGTGGGGATAAAAAGTTAAATATATTTAAATAAATTAAATTTCCGAACATAACACTACTTTTATTCAAAAATCAATTCTTATTAATACACGTTTCTAAATATTTTTCAATCAAAATAAATGCATTTATAATAAGAAAAATAAAATTATTATTTTGTAATATCCACAGTTAAGATTAATTGAATCCAAGTAAATCCCTTTATAATGAAAAAAAGGTATATTTTGGAATACCTACCGTTCAGATTCATGTTACCTATATAAATAACACAACCCCACAAAAAAAAAAAGTGTCATGTACTTTTGACCGGAATACCCTAGCCCTATGTATTTTGACGCGCTGAACACGAATCCGAAGTCAGTTTTGCTCCATCACGTCAGGATTTTTTCCTAACCTCAAAATCAATAAAATGACACTTTTTGTTCATTAGCATGTGAACCCGACTTAACATTAATACATGCCTAGGGCGAATAGAAAGCTTGGATTGTGACCTTTAAAACGCTTTTTTAAAAATTGTTCTACGATGATTTTTAACGAAGTTATGATGTTTTATTTTAAATCATTTTTTTCCATTACACCATACCACATCAATAATTGAAGTGTTATTTACATTTGGAAAAAATTTATATTTTAAATAAAACATCATAACTTCGTTAAAAATCATCGTAGAACAATTTTTAAAAAAGCGTTTTAAAGGTCACAATCCAAGCTTTCTATTCGCCCAAGGCATGTATTAATGTTAAGTCGGGTTCACATGCTAATGAACAAAAAGTGTCATTTTATTGATTTTGAGGTTAGAAAAAAATCCTGACGTGATGGAGCAAAATGGACTTCGGATTCGTGTTCAGCTCGTCAAAGAACATAGGGCTAAGGTATTCCGGTCAAAAGTACATGACACTTTTTTTTTTTGTGGGGCTGTGTAATCAGTATAGTAAATGTCATACTAAACAATATTCAAATATTTGTTTTCTTTAAATCAAATGTAAGGTAAAAAACAATTTCTTAAATAAGTAACTATGCTTTCTCAATTTTTTTAGATTAATTTTATTGAAATCAAAAATGAAGAAATAATGTTATACGAATGTAAAGAACTGTGTACTATATAAAGTGGGTATTCAAAAATATTCATTTTATTTGAATTTTATTTTCATTATAAAGAGATTCATTTGGATTCAATAATCTGAACTGTGGGTATTAAAATATATACATTTTATTTTTTTCGTTATAAAGGGATTCATTTGGATTGTAAAATATTAAAAAACGTATTAGTAAAAATTGACTTTTCGATAAAAGTTGGTGGTATTACCGTATTCGAATAGCTTGAACAAAAAAGGTATTAAAAAAGATTGAACAGTTTTCCTTTTTCTTCGAAAATCATAAAATTTCAATATTTTTTAATTTTCTCTTTTTCATACTGGGTTTTTTCAGATTTTTAAATGCCTAAAAATATTTTTCGAAGTTCTTTTTGTGTGAAATATTATAGCTGGTGGGGGCCCTTTTTGGTGGGGGCCCCTAGGCAGTTGCCTAGTTTGCCTACATATAAATCCGGCCCTGGTAACGGTGCGATACAAACACGTTGGTAAGAAAGGACGATTGTCGTCGGCAATTACCGAAAAGGTCCGAGCGACAATCGTCATTTTAGGGATTTTACACGGGATCGCGATCGACGAAGGCAGTACTCTGTAATCCGTTGAATTAAGTAAGTGCGACAGAACAGTGTCTTCCTGGTGGTGTCCAGATTCAATTTGGTTCCTAGAACAAGATTTCCCGAGATTGTTGTCCCGAACTCGTTGGATCATATTTGATTGTAAGTTAGGTTGTTATAAAATATAATTATTAATTTTATTTAAATGTGTATCCTCAATTTCCCTTAACTTTCCCTTTTCCTGAAATATAACCCTTATTTTCCGGGCAAAGGGTTATAATAATTACAGAAACACACAACCTCATTCATTCACTAACGCATTTACCGAGACACATATTTATATTGTTCACATCAAAATGACACTAATTTACACTTAATTACCAACAACCAGTCACTCGCAGTCTCACACACTTACTGGCATTTAGTATGGGCACGTGTTGAAGTATGACGTCACCGGTATAGGCAAATTTTTTCCTAAAACATATTTTTTTTGTGAAAGTTGATAGATTTCCAAAAAATATCATTGAAAATCCTTCTCTAAACTAAATTTTTTTTATACTTTGTATTAAAGTAATATTTTCAAAAATTTGCAAATTTTCGATAAATCGAAAAAATTAATTTTAAATCAAAATCCAAACAAATTTGTGTAAGAGAAACTTTCTTAATGATGTTATAGGTCAAGCTACCAAGTTTGACGTAAAATATTTATTATTTTTTTATAAAATTTAAGGACAAATTTTGCCTATACCAGTGACATCATATTCCATAACATGCCCTTGCCAATTAATAAAGTTCTGTCATTTTGAAACTTAATCATATGTGGTGTGTTCTGGGGAAAGGTACCTTAGGACCTTTAGGGTATGGCAGCTTATTCTTATTATAGCGTTATATTTAAGAAAAGGTAAAAAGTAAAAAAAAACGTATATAATAATTTTCACAAGTTAATCTTTTATCGTTATAATCACATGTTTGAAATCACATTATGTTTCTTTTATTTCAACAGTAAAAAATTTAAATTATTTTACAAATTCACAATAATCCTTCTAATAATTAAATATTTTTTCAAGAATATAATTCGTAATTTTCAAACTTTCTTATAAGATATTTCTTCTTTTGTTTTTGTGATATTCTTTAATGTAAAATAAGAAACATTTTGGTAGAAAGTAGAGTCCATACCAAGTGATCAAACCAATTTCAGTCACACTAAGTAATATTTATAAAAATTGATTATTTAGGTTCCTTAGGTGGTTAAAAAAAGAAATCTCAAGTATTTTTGAAAAATTCAATATATTTTTGAAAATATTCAAATTCAAAATTTTGAGTATTATTTTTTTTTGTTTACTCATAACTTCCGTTATTTTCAAGCAATTAAGGTCAATTGTTTTTTAAATAACTCGTATTTCAATGCTTTTTAAAGAAAAACCATAATAAATAAAAAATTGTTTATAATTAAATTTTTATAAACAAAAAATAATTATTTATCTAAAAAAAATCAAAATCATATCTTTGATTTTTTTCAAAAAATTCGTAAACATAGCCTATAATGTGCTTAAAAATTTAAGCCAAAGAACAAGATGGTATGTCTTATAGTTTCCGAGAAAAAAATTATTCAGTTACGCTTGCGCGGTCTGGTGTCGCCGCGCCGCTACTCAGCGCGTAGCTCCGTAGTAACCTAAATGTATGTATATCATTATTTAAAATAAATATAGCCAGTGTATTGTGTTTAAATTATAGACTTGAATAAATCTTACTGATTTTTTCATAGTACATGGATATATGTTAAGTTTAATCAACTAAAATCCATAACGGTTTCAGAATTCCAATAACAATAATTGTCTTTTTATCGTACTTTTTGGATTGTACTGTGTGCTGAATTGTAAAATAGTTTTGTTCCTTCAGGTATGTGAAATAAAATTGATTACTTAAATTTGAACTATTATGAAATATATTCGTAAAGAATTTTCTGAATTGACAATTATATTTACAATTAGATTACAAATAATTTAATTTAATATTTAAATATAAATAATGCAAGTAGAACAAAACCTATTAAATTTCAGTATTAAAAAATCGGAAAAAAATAATTTAATTTAAAAAAATTGGTAAATTATAGAAATGTAATGAAAATAACTGAAAATTGTGAAAATAATTAACATTTAAGAATGATTGAAAATTTATTAAATAAATTGAAAAATAATTAATACAATTAAAACCAGGGTTAAATGAATAAAAATAAGTGAATAATTGAAACAACTTAAAACTGAAGAAAAAAATTGGAAAAAAAATTAAAAAAGAATAAATAATAGAGAGTAGGAACAGGTAGACGCCCCTCGTTGATAAAGTGTTTATTAAAAAGCCAGTGTAATAAAATGTTAATTTTAAAAACAGTGGAATGTCATTTTTATAACTAATTTTGTTGGATATGATTTCTATTAAACTGTTTGTTTAATCAAATGTCTTTTGAAGTTTTGTCATAAAATGTTAATTGGACCGAACGATGGATATACTTGTTTATTAATTCAAATATGCAATAACATTCTGTATAACATTCTTTATAACCTTGTTTTAACATTATTCTACTGTTTTTCAAATTAACATTTTATTACACTGGCTTTTTAATAAACACTTTATCAACGAGGGACGTCGAGGTGAAATTTTTGCTCATCCAAATTCGTGATGTTCTTATGCAATTTTAGACCTAAAATTATGGGATGTCAAAAATAGAGAAATGAATAATTTTCGGAGTTTGAGATATTTATTCTCGAAAGAAAGTAAATTTTGTAAAAAAAGACCACTTCCACAATTTTCATTTTTTTCATCGACAATTTTTTGGTGTGATTTTTAAATGATTTTCTACAATCTATATTATAAATTTAAAAAAAAATTTTTAATTCTAAAAAGGTAAAAAATGCTCGAAAAAATTGTTATCCATCTTTTGATAATACACCTTAATTTTAGATCCAAAATAAAGTAGGAAAAAAATTGACACCCCCGAGTCATGTTTTATATTTTTTCGGTTTCTCATCTTTTATCTTGAACTCCGTCGACTATTTTCATTATTTTTTATTGACAATTTTTTTTCATTTTTTTTCAATGAATCCTTACAATCAATCGTATGGATTTTAAAAATAGTTATTTTTTAAAAAATAAAAATTGGAAAATGGACAAAAACATATTGTTTTTTCATTTTTATATAATATTATATATTACACATCATATTTCGATGATCTGAAATTTCACCAGTCCCTCCTCTTAATTATTTACTTTTCTTTAATTCTTTTCCAATCTTCAATTATTAACTTATTTTCATTCATTTAACCCTCGTATTAATTGTATTAATTATTTTTTAATTTATTTAATAAATTTTCAATCATTCTTAAATGTTAATTATTTTTACAGTTTTCAGTTATTTTCGTTATTTATAATTGTCAATTCAGAAATTTCTTTACGAATATATTTCATAATAGTTAAAAGGCCGTAGCAGGATAAGCATATAAAAAATGCCCCCGCTGGGATTG
Source organism: Ganaspis brasiliensis (assembly GCA_037103525.1). Lineage (NCBI taxonomy): Eukaryota > Metazoa > Arthropoda > Insecta > Hymenoptera > Figitidae > Ganaspis > Ganaspis brasiliensis. The sequence continues at coordinate 547,061 of JAZKLR010000427.1, forward strand.
GGTCGCCAATTGGGGAATAATATAGTCCCATTTTGAAAGAAATTTACACCAAATACCAACACAAAACAAAAATTTTTTTTTAGTTATGAGCTTTTTTTGAAAAAATCAAAAATGTTAATTTTTTTTTAATTGATTCTAATTCGGAACCCCCGCAATTTTTTTTCTAGAAAATAGTCTTCTTTTATGCAACAACATAATTAATTGATAAGATAATCGAAAGGGGACAACACATGTTTAAAAATTAAAAACTGTTTTTTGGCCCCTAATTAGTATGCTCCTCTGTATAAATGAGGGGCCAAGATTTTTTTCAATTGAAAATTAAAGAAAAAGTTAAAAAATTATACATATCCAATGTTTGAGAACATTTTTCAACCAACTGTTTAAATAGTACATTTCGTAACAAGTGCGAACTGAAGGCGTTTTTAAAACGAGCGGAACTTTTTTGCAACGAATTGTAGGCGACGGCGCCGAAAGCGCCCTTCGCCGGACACGAGTTTCAAAATGCCGTTCACACGAGTTACGAACGATTCTTTTTATAAGAAAGTTCTAAAGAAAGGCGTGTAAAAAACAAAAGAATTATAAATATTTAGATAATAGTAAAAACTTACATAGCACTGTTAACAATGAGTATGTATTCCAGAATGAAAAAACTGGGAAACTAATAGATTTGTTCCTAGAAAAATACGGGGAAATAGTAAAAGGCAAAAAGGGGAGTCCAGGGGTGAAACCCGAAACAACAAAACCAATTCAAAAGATATTAAATGTCAAAACAATATTTGAGGTTCGTTTTTCACTCTCAACGACTGCAAAAAAATTAGACAGAAAAAAAATAAAAGAAGATGCCACACCGAACGAGGCAACTAATAACATAAATTCATATTAATTTTATTTATCGAAGCATTCACTTTTATCTCTGCTTCACTCAACCGAAAATATGTAACGATGTAAACAAACCGAACAAACAGACGTATGTGACCGGTATGACTCGCGACGTTGCGTCTGCGCCGCAGACTGAAATTTTATTGGTAACAGTGAGCAGTAGATTCATAAAATATCACTAATGCCCAGGGATGGGTAATGACGCGTCACTCGAGGTTTTTTGCGTATGTTACCAGTGTGTTACATCAAGTAACATACCTGTTTTAGGTATGTTACCCCCCCCCCACCACCAAAAAAATGCATTAGGAAACAAGTTTGGCAAGTAACTTACCTAGGTAACATACAGTAACAAACTATGTAACATACCTCTGGTATATTACGTACACAACCCTGCTACTGATTACGTTGTAAATTATCAAATTTACTGTTCTTGTTAAAAACATCGATTCAGTTATCCTTTCTGCGTTACATTATTTTTCTTATTCGTACTCTCAGACCAAAAAGCGTTACATTATTTTTCTTATTCGCACCCTACAGCCCGTTTTACACTCTGATCAGCAAACGTTAGTATTCTACCTATCGCGAGAGGTACAGTCTACGCCAGTTTAAGAACTGAGTTATAAAAAATATTTATAAAAATTAGAGTATACATTCGCCAAACTAAATCGCAGTTTGTCTGAAGTAATCAGTGTTCTTGACGTATTACGTGAAAAACTGTGCTACGCGTCAGTGGGCGGTCCTGCTTCTACTCCGCTGGCTCGAGCGCGGACCAATCACGTGTGAGTTTTCCAGTTGTGCATTCTCCCACTTACAATTAGTTACAAAGGAGCTTGGGATCACACTTTTCTCCGAACCATCGACCAAACAGGATACAGCGTACAAGCACACCAAGGTAGGTACTTTAATTATTGTTAGTCGCGTTGACTAGCTATTGTGTCTTTTGATGTTAACGAAGGTATAAGTATTGAATTTTACATTAAAATAAGACAATAAATTTTTGTAGACAATAAAATTTTGAACAACGATTTGGATATCTTTTCGTAGCAAAGCTTACGATTCACATTCCAGTTTCGAGAATTTCTATTCTCCGATCACGATCCTCGTTAAAGGATTGCCACTCCTCTCATTTTAATTTTTAATCTAACCTCAATCGTTTTTGAAGCCATTTTTGGCACTTTAATGTTGTTCCGCTTTTGTTTCGTCTCTCCTGTTGCAAATAATGTGTTCTAATGATAATGTATTTAAAAAATGCGTAGCTTGTAATAAGTACCAATTTGACTGACAACCTCCACGTGGTGTACCTCGGGCAAACTGCGATTTATTTTGGCGAATGTCAGCAATTATATACTTGGGGCGAAATTTCTGTACCGATCCAACTAAAAAAAAAAATTTCCTCCGATTGGGCTAAAACTTGCCCTAAGTTTAGGTCTATGCATGAGTACATTAGCCACCAAGTATTTCTAAATTTCATCATTAACTGTGTAGTGGGGAGGGGGGTCAAGTTTTTGATGAATGGTGGGTGGACTAGTTTTTCATCACTCGTAACTTTTATACGGTCAATCGCACAAATTTTTGACCTATATACTTTTGAAAGGGTTTTTTCTGCCCTTTCAAACGGTAAAAAGAATTTTTTCGAAAATTAAAAATTTGACCCTTTTTTTTAAAAATCAAAAATATTTTTGACTTTTTTTTCAAAATCGACATTTTTTTTTTCATTTTTTATTTTTTGAAAATAAAGTTTAAAATGTGTACTTTGAGTACACCAAGTATGAAAAGGTCCTTTTTTTTTGTTTTCGAGATATTAAATAATGAATTTTTAAAAATTAAATAAAAAAAAGTAATAATTCTTTAAAAAAGTAAATTTAGAATTAATATGAATTTTTATTCTAAAGATAATAAAAATTTACATCCAACAAAACCCAAATATATAACATTTTGCATAAAAAGTATTAAATAAAAAAAATTTAAATAATTATTAATAAAAAGTTAATTATGACATTCTTAGCGTCCAAATAAAAAAAATCATAAGGTCAATTCTCTTTTTATTGTATGACTTATTTATTTGTTTATTTATTTATGTATATGTTTTTTTATTTATATGTTTAAGAAAAATATCAAAAAGTACCTACCTATATTTTTACAATCGCTAGTAAAAAGAAATTAAGGAAAATAGCTATCCGTGTACTTTAAGTAGGATCACAGTTTATATCCCCTTTGTCCACAAAATTGTTTTCGTTTTTTTTTGTCTTTAAGAATATAGTAAAATATTGTAGTACTGCTGTCTTCTTTTTTTATTTCAATTATAGAAGTATTAAAATACTTTTTCTGTTGTAATAAAAAAATCTTGTTTTGTCTAATAATGTATCCTTTGCTTAGAATAGTTCAAATTTTGGCGCCTATTTAAAGTAGTATCAAAAGTTGCCACAGGGTGGCCAACTTTTCTATTTCTCACAGTACAGATGCGTATTATATTTTATATAAGAGCTTAATATTCAAGTTTTTTATTCTATAAGGATACGTTTTCAGGTTTGTACAAATTATCTTGGTTTCTTTTTCGTATTATATACTTTTAAAAAACTAATAATATTTTTGTATTGTTGGAATAAGTTTTCTGTCAGATATTAGATCTTTTAAATTCGAGTTTTAAATACATTAAACGCAGGTTTGTGAATCTCTCTTTTTATATCGTTTGCTAACATATAGCGTAAGTAAATTTAATATTTTCTAACAATCGTTTTATTTAATAAAATAGTTTTCATTTGTTTATTGGTATTTTAATCAAACATGGCTCCTAGTAAGCCATTAAAAGTTTGTTATAATAGATGCCTTAATCCCTTTAAAAGAAAAAGCCATCCAAATAGAGCATTACGTCCCGTAGCTGGGAGTGTACAAAGTAGATACTCTTTTCCACCAGGAGCAAAAATTTGCTTGAAATGCAATTTTGATTTAAAAGAAGAGATGAAGACTTCAACAACAGTTGAAAAACCTTCAAGCTCATATATTGAAGCACAGGAAAATGAAGTAAGTGAAATAGATCTTGAAAAACCTGGTGGATTTATTGAAGAATATGATGATCGGACAAATGATAATGACTTTGTTTTAACTCCAAATAAAATAACTAAGTCTAAATGTTCTGATGACGATTATGAACATCACAAATCGTGTGTAGAAATCTTTGATCAAATTAAGGAAAAATTTGAGAACTCAGACAATTCAGCAGAAAAATTTCAGCTTCTTACACTTTTACCAAAATCTTGGAGTCGTAATAAGATAATGACAGAATTTAACGTTTCCGATAGACATGCAAGAAATGTAAAAGATGAAGTAGCTAAATATGGTATTTTGGCTTTTCCAAAACCAAAAAAAGAAAATCCAATATCGACTGAAACAGTGAATTTAGTTAAAGATTTTTACAATCGTGATGATATCAGTCGCATGATGCCTGGCATAATGGACTTCATATCTGTCAAAAATGCAGATGGAACTCGTCAACATGTACATAAAAGGCTTTTATTATGCAATTTAAATGAACTGTATGAGCAATTTAAATCAGAACATAAGAACGTCCAAATAAGTTTATCAAAATTTTCCCAACTTAGGCCTACCCATTGTGTGTTGGCTGGAAGTAGTGGAACACACACTGTTTGTGTTTGCACGTATCACGAAAATGTGAAATTAATACTAAATGAAATTGATATTGAACATTTAACTAAAGACCATCAATTACAATTAGCTGATTATCATGATTGCATAAAAGCTATAATTTGTCCTATTCCGAGTACTTCTTGTTACTTAGAAGATTGTGGACTATGTCCAGGTACAAATGTTTTAAGAGAGATTTTAATTAAAGCTTTTGATAAAGATTGTGTTGAAGAGGTAAAATGTGAAATTTGGATGCAGACCGACAGATACAGTTTAAAAACACTCGTACTAAATGTTGATGAATTTACAGAAGATTTATGTGAACGCTTAAATAAGTTGAAAGTACATGATTTTATTGCCAGAGAGCAAGCATCTTTTTATAAAAATCTAAAGGCCCATTTACACGCTCATGCTTCACCACCGTCTTACCTGCGCAAACTAGTTTGTGCGTTCAAGCATGAGCGTTTAAATGGGAAAACTGAGGTTTGCGCAAACCTGAAAATTTGGCTCGAAGAAACTCTGGATTTCCTGTGATCTTACCTGCGCAAACTTGACTTGCTCCGTCAAGCATGAGCGTTTAAATGGGAAAACACAAGTTTGCGCAAACTTATCTAGCTTTGGTGCTTTCAAACTAATCAAACATCACAAAATTGATGTTTAAAATATTTTTTTGTTATAGATTTCAATTTTTCTATTAGTAATGAATATTTATTATTTATAATTATTGTTATTATTATTATCCTAAGAAATATATGTATTTTAGGTTTTTACAGTTACTTTGTGTGCAGAAGCGAAAGTAGTGGTATTCATTCCATAATTTCAATTTAATGACAATTATATTTTAAGTAGTCATTATCGTTAATGAATTCTTCATTGGTTTTTGATATAACTGTCTGGAACAGTCTCCGGAACACTCTTTCATTGTCTAAGAACTCAGTCTTCTTTGTGCATCATGGCAGACATCCGTAATTTTTCGAAACCTTTTTTAACGGAATTTATTGAATTATACAAATCATTTCCATCCCTTTGGAAAATTAAATGTCGCGATTATTCTAATCGCGATAAAAAAAATAGTGCATATCAGGAGTTAGTCGATAAATTAAAAACCGTAAGTACATATTTCAATGGTTTCTTGGTGTCTTAATTTGTTTGTTATATCCAAACTTTATTCTATTTTTTCAAACGTCCCAATGGGAAATTGACATTATTAATTATACTAGCGCGAGATTTAGCCCAATATCGACTGCCAATATTTTAGCTTGGCTAACAAATTGCGGGCTGAATTGGCCCAATATTGATTAAAACTTGGGATAGTAACGATTTTGACAAGATTAGATAATTAGATACAATTAGATACGAAAAAACATTTTATTTAAAATTGTTTAAAAATTTATTATTTTGAAATATTTGAAACAGGTGTCTACTCAATTACGAACAGTATTATTTTTTCTACCACACATGCACGAGAACCTCGTGTTTTCGTTCGCCTTAAGCGGGGCAGAACTCAGTTTTCACTGTTCGGAAGTTTTTTTTATCTCTAACGTCACTAACCTGAAAACTGCGAGTGCTGACCCGCTAACGCGAACGAAACACGAGATTTTCGTACATTTGTGGTAGAAAATATCATATGCACCTCGGGAAGCCGATTTTTTGTCTTCCCTCCCTTGATGCATAATATACTATTCTACTTATATATATATTTACAATGATTATTAAAAAAATTCAATTACAAAATATTATTAATTTTTTTTTTTTTTTTTTGCGCATTGTCAAAAACTTGTTAACAAAGTTAAAATATTGGCACACGTTTGAAACATTGGCAACCAACATTGGCAAGCAACATTGGCCCAACCTTTTGCCAATCGTCAATTTTCCATTCGGTTTACTCTCTTCATCTAAATTAGTAAAAAATCGGTTATTCTCAAGAGAGACACCGAGGTAAACGGACGTGTTTTGTTTTGTCTCTGTGAGTTGCTTGAGTATAATCTATCCAATTTCTAATTCTATTTACTGAACCAATTTTACTTTGCCGTTTCTCTTGTAATTCGCCGTTAAACGAAAGTTTTTACATACACTGACGTTTTATTAAATATAGTGTGGTTTTAAAACCCAAGATTAAACATAATTTTAACGAAGTTTCTTGTCGAAGGTACGTGATTGAGAACAAAATTTGTGCTGTGTGGGACTTTTTTCACTGCCATTCTTGTGAAATGCTGTGAAACCAAAATATATATATATATTTTTTTTTTCTTTTTTATTACACGGTCATTTATTCCTAGTGCAATATTACTTTAAAGATCCCAAAGTGCATAAAGTTTTAAATTATATTAAAATAACTTAATATTATTATCATTAAATATTTGTATTTGAGGATAAACTGTATTGTGCTGTGTAAGTGCTTAAAAGTAGTCTCTGTGTACAATAACAAACGTGATTAAGAGAAATTTAATTGTGATTGATCACGGAAATATATACAAAAATGACGGAGACCATCACAAAGGACACTCTCAAGACAATGTTGGACGGGTTACAACTAAATATTAAAAAGGACACTGAAAAAATAGTTAAAGAACAACTGGACATTTTATCGACCTCAATCAATAAAAATTCCGAAGAAATAGAACTCGTTAAAAATGAATGTGCCCAACTTAAAAATCTTATAGTCAAACAAGATAGAATAATAGAAAACCTGAAGCGTAGAAATAATTTAATTATCTGCGGCATACCTGAAAATGCTGAGGAAACTCAGTCTACACTGTTCGAAAAAATTCGGACTACTTTACTTGAAAAAATGGGACTCGAATTGGAACTAAATATTATCAACCAATTAAGGAGACTTGGAGAACCAAAGAGTAATTATAATAGAAATGTTCTACTTTGCCTTACCTCGGGAATAACAAAACAGATTATTCTTGTTAATCGTGGCAAACTTAGAGGAACGGATATATATATTAACAATGACATGGATAAAGAAACTCAGCTTATATACAGTAAACACCGGCAAGACTTTAAAAAACTTAAAGAATTAGGAGCTAGAGTTCGAGTGAGAAACGGTTTAATCTGGATCAATAATAGAGAGTACTCTTCAAGAGATATCCAAGAGAAAAACGTAGAGGAACTTTTAGCGGCTAACTCGACCACAAATTTAGCCAAACCACAATTGACTAATCCACGTAAAAGAGGCCGCCCCCAAGGTACCACCTCTGCTAATAAATCGCATAAAATTATTAAGAAAGATAATGGCGCTATGGATATTTATATTAAGAAGAATCAAGCTAAAGAAATAGAGAAAGAAGAACATTTTAAAGGAAACGAAGGAGAGAATAAATGACTCCTACCTACAACTCACTCAGAAATTGGAACTTCGGATGCACCTAGTAACCCCCATGCAGACCCAGGAAAGCCCTCCACAAGCGAAAACTCTACTGCTACGACTCGGAGGTATCAACGTGTTTCCTTTTGGAATGTCGGCGGCTTTGGTAATGTTTACAAAATAGATCAAGAAAAAATTGATAGTTTAACTAGTAATGTAATAATATGTTTAGCTGAGACATGTTTGTTGACAGATGCTATTAGCCTCCCATATTTTCTACGGGATTACGAGGTTTTTTCGGGTCGGGCGATTAGGGAGAAGAGTCATGGAAGGGGTAGCGGAGGTCTAATGACTTTGATTAAAAAGAACATTTTTCTGTCTGGTTCAATTATAGATATTTCTAATCTTTGGCTGTTTGTGGAGTTAAAGCTTCCGGATAAAATAATTATAGTGGGTAATATATATTGGCCTCCCTCATCAAATATTGATTTTTGTGTAGAAAGCCTACAAGATTTTTTAACTAATTTGACAGAGAATTGTTCAAATAATACTTTGTTTATAATAGCGGGGGACTTTAATGCGCGTGTACAAAACCTGAACTGTCTTGATAAAAATATATTTTATTCATCTGACTTAAATTTTAATAGACTGTCACTTGACAATACAATTAATAACCGAGGTAGACTATTGATAGATTCTATGGAATTGAATAATTTTATACTATGTAACGGACGTACTATGTCTGATTCTCCAGCAAACTATACTTATGTTTCTAAGCAGGGATGTAGTGTTATAGACTTTATTTGGATAAATGAAAAAGCATTGAACGAAGTTCATGACATGTTTACAAGCGTAGTTGCGGAGTGCTCTGGTCACTTGATGGTAACACTTGAAATAAAAATTAAAAAAGAGGAACAATCTGAGTTGCTCACAGGGCGAGGGAGATATATGGAAATCTTTAAATGGGATAATACTAAACTAAATGAATTTTATATACACTTTTCAATATCAAGAAACCTCTACTTTAACTCTTTAAATAGTAATGAACTTTATTGCAATTTTATTAGTTCAGTTCAAATTTCTGCTGAAAAAACTAATTACTTAACTAAAAAATTTATTCATACGGGGGGAAATACATATAACTCTAACTCTAAACCTTGGTACAACGAGGATTGTCGTAAACTGAAAATCGAAGCAAGAAAGCTTTATAGACAATATAAAAGAAGTAATAATAACAGACTTTTGCTCCTTTGCTATTTAAATACACGTGATAAATATAGATCGGCCATCAAGTCAGCCAGAGCACTATATTATAACGAAACTCTGAAAGCGCTATCAAATATTAGAAATAGCCAAGAATTTTGGAAAGTAATAAATAAGTTCAATAGAAAACCAGCTTACTGCAATGACCTTGGTGTCCAAGAGTGGGAACAATTTTACAGTGAAGTTTATCCCAGAAGAATGCTGTCGAACACTGAATTTTTTTCTGTAACCCATCCGTATTTTGATAGAGACTTTTCGATTGAGGAATTAGAAAAACATTTAAAGAAATGTAAACTTAATAAAGCACCGGGTATTGATAGAGTCACTAACGAAATCTTACGAAATTTACCACTGAATTGGGAACATTATTTACTAAACTTATATAATGTTGTATTAGATACAGAAAACGTTCCAGAAGATTGGTCGCTTGCTATAATGCGGATGGTTTTTAAGAAGGGGGACAAGCTTAATCCATACAATTATAGAGGGATAGCTCTATTAAATTCAACTACTAAAGTGTTTACCTCTATGATTGCGAGTAGAATAATGGAATGGGCAGAAGTCAATAGTATCATACCAGAAGAACAAGCAGGTTTTAGGAGTAAGAGAAGCACAATCGATAACCTTTTTATTTTAGCTTCAGTAATAAATATTTATATAGGGTCAAATAAGAAACGCGGATATGTTATCTTTGTTGATTTTAGAAGAGCATTCGATTCAGTGAAACACAGTTTACTTTGGGATAAGCTCCATAATTTAGGAGTAAGCGGAAAATTAATAAGGATAATGCGAAAACTTTATGATAAAGCTAAGTTTACAGTAAAATGTGACAGTTATTCAAAACCCATGGATGTTACTGAGGGAGTTTTACAGGGGGATAGCCTAAGCCCTCTATTGTTCATTTTATTTTTACATGATATAAGTGAATTTTTTAAAGCGAACGGCATGGAGGGAATTTTTATATCTCGTACCGTGGACATATTGTTGCTTTTATTTGCAGATGACCTAGTAATTTTTGCAAACTCCTGGCATGATGCTCAGAATAAAATTAAAGTTTTAATGCAATATTGTATTATAAATGGTCTTCAACTAAATGTAGATAAAACAAAAATACTCCCCATTAGTAAAACGGGTCAATGTAAACGATTGAAAACATTGTATTGGGGCAAGGAAAGTTTAGAATATCAAAATTCATATCACTACTTAGGTGTACCGTTCTCTTGTTCGGGAAAATTTTATATAGCCTCTGAATATTTTGTATCCAAGGGAGTGTCCTCTGTATCAAGAGTGCAAAAAATTTTATTTTCCTGTAAAAATAAATCGTGGGACACGACTGTGAAACTGTTGAATTCTATTTGTAACACTACCACTCTTTATGCTTCAGAAATCTGGGGTTTACGTTATATGCAACAAATCGAGTCTGTACAAGCTAAATTTTTTAAGAGTTATCTACATTGGCCCAATAATACGCCGCATCACTACATATGGCAAGAAACGGGAGTGTTACCGTTAAGATTGGCAATTATAAAGCGTGCGCTGAGCTGGTGGGAAAAAATATTGAAAATGCCGAACGATAGGCTCCCAAAAATCTGCTATAATAAACTTTTTGAATTGGATCAGAAAAATAAAATTAAGCCTTGTTATAATTGGGTTGCTCAAGTTTGAGAAATAGTAGAATCGGTAGGTAGCAGTGAAATGTGGACACAGCAGATTATCTTAAGCAGCAAAGAAATTAGCAGAGGGTGCAAGTCTGTCATTCTTAATTGGGAAAACAATATAAAAAATAATATCTTGGAAAGAATTATTAACTCAAACTATAGTTATATTTATAGACACATTAGTAATTTAAAAGTAACAACCGAATTATATTTAAAAACTAATCTTCCACTATACAAACTTAGAATTTTCAGCCAACTAAGATTATCTCATCATTCATCGATAAAAATGAGTTATAATAGAATTGTTTATAAAATTGACACAAATCAGACTTGCACTATCTGTAACTTAGAGGTTCGGGAAGATTTGCAACATTTCTTGCTTGAATGTCCAATTTATACACCGATCAGAGAAAGATATCTAATGCGTCTAATAAATGGTAAAAACGAAAATGGAAACCATAACCTGGAAGCGATTAGGACGCTTCTGAATACGAGCGATCTGGTAACCATTCATAATGTAGTCAATTATACAATAAATGCGCTAAAAATTAGATCTTTCATAATTAATGAATAAATGAAAGTTTTACCTCGATAAACATAATAATTGTACAAAGGATTGTAATAATAATTATATACAAATAAAGAAATTATCTATCTATCTATCTATCTAGTAAAAAATCGGTCACTAATTCGAATCAATGACAATTTCTACTAATTTTTTGTCTCTTTTAATAGGTTGAGCCGAATGCAGACAGAGAAATGATTATTAAAAAAATTAACTCCTTGCGCTCTTGTTACCGAAAAGAAAAGAAGAAAGTAAATGATTCATTAAAATCTGGAAATGGGTCAGATGATGTTTATACACCAAATTTATGGTATTTTGATATGTTACGGTTTTTGGATGACCAAGAAACCCCTCTCGAGCCAGTATCAAATTTTGCACAGCAACTGGAAGAGCCTCGGAAAGAGCATGAATATTCAGAGGTAATTTTTATGTTTTTAAAACTGAATTATTATTATTACATTTTCTCATACTTATGAATTAGTGAACATTTTGACTAATTTTTAAGAATTTTCTACTAGAACTTTCTTTCTACATCTGAATTAGGGATTTTCTACTAATAAATTAGCAACAAATCGGTTACTATTAAAACGTAAAAAATGTTACTAATTTTTAGTAGAAAACTGCTAATTTAAAAGTGAAATATCTACTTATTGGAAAAGTAAATTTCCACTCATTCAATTAATAAATATTTCACTTTCAACTTAGTAGTTTTCTACTAAAAATTAAAAAAATTCTTTACTATTTGATATAAGGGAAGAAATTTTGAGATTTTAAGTTTTTTATTGAAATAATATTTGTTTACAAGTTTTAACTTTAGATATGACATATATGCATGATTAAAAATAATATAATAATTCTTATTAATTTGGTATTATCTTTATTATTTATGTAGTAGGACAGTTAATTTTGAAAATCGTTTATAATATAATTTTAATGACCCTAATTTGCTGACGCCAACTCTGATGGATTTTTAAGTTTATCTCCTAAGTACAGAAGTGTTAATTTCTTCTCAGAAAACGTAATATAAACATGATTGATAGTATAATAATATAATATATATAATATAATACAAGGCATTTGTTCTAAACGGTGCTCTATGAATGCCTAAGCAAAATCAGGGCTGTTATTGATTTGAATCATTGACAAATTTGTATTAAAATCATGATTTAAATAAAAAAAAATTCTTAATAATATTGCAAGTAAAAAATTGCAAACCATAAAAAACATTTTTTTTTAATCATAACTTATAGGAGTTCTTTAGAAGGATGTCCACAACAACACCGAATAGTTGAAAACAATTTTTTTTAATTTCGATTTTTAATAAAGTGTTTAGTAAGAAAGGAACGTTTTTTTGGGTATAATTACCCCGGTGGACGGGAATATAAATGATCAAAATAATAAAAAAATCGAATTTTTTAGATTTTTTTTTAAAAAAGCATGATTTTTATCGGTCTTGGTGAGCACTTTGCGGCAAAGGTGAATTATTAATTTTTTATATTACATGCTTTCTTCTGCCAGGGTACACTACCCTCGGAATTGAAATAATTTAAAAATTCATCTCTAACTATTTTTGCATTATTGGAGACAGCTTTGTACCGCCCTCTTTGTAAATCTACTAGATTCGAATCACTCGTACGTAGACCTTGTGAGAGAGTCCCTTCGATGGTGTCTTCATAATCTAAGCTTCCACTTATTGTGTAGTTTGCTGAATATCTTCTTCTCAAAAAGTTGTGAAGCACACAAGCTGCCATGACGACATTGCTTATGAAAACAAGCTTCATGTTGATACTGGTATGAAAAATTCTAAATCTGGCAGCTAATATGCCAAATGCATTTTCTACCACTCTCCTGGCTCTTGATAATCGATAATTGTAAATTCTTCTTTCGTCTGTCAATTCTTTTTGACTGTAAGGTTTTAAAAAATTTTCAGTCAAAGCGAATGCTGCATCTCCTACAAAAGCATAATTTAGAGTCCGAAAAGAATTTTTTAATGATTCTGGATTTGGAATATTCAAAGAATTTTCTTTTAATTTTTTGTTGAAAGTTGTAACTTCCAGTACTCCTCCATCAGAAACTCTTCCATTGACACCAAATTCAGATATAAGAAATTCATCGTTAGCAGTAACTACTGCCATTAGAACCATGCTATGAAATCCTTTGTAATTATAAAAGTATGATCCACTATTGACTGGAGGTATAATTCTTACATGTTTCCCATCAACGGCACCTAAACAATGCGGAAAATTCCATTGTTCTTCAAACTCCTCAGCAATTTTTTTCCATTCCTCTGGTGTCTGAGGAACCTAAAAGTCAAATATTATAAATGTTAAATAGTAATAATTTGTATGTTTTAAAAAATGTAAATTTTTTTCAGAGTGACCACAATCCCCAATCTGTTCCTGATTTCACACAAAGTTCAGAAATGGATTCACCTCGTTCATCTGTCAGTACTTCAATGATACCCCCAAGACAAGAAAGAATACAAAAGAAAAAAAAGGATGAAGCATTCGATCAAGTTTTAGCTTCTGTGAGCAAACGCTTATGTGAGAAAAAAGTAGACGATCACGAAATTTTTGGGAGAAATGTGGCGAATAAATTAAGAAAAATAAGAAATGATCAGCGCATTTATTTAGAACGACTGATCAATGAATGCTTGTTTGAGGCAGAACTCGGTAATTTAAGTCGAGATTCATACGTATGTGCAATCCCAACAATTACTAGACCAAATCCTCAAAATTACCCCTACTATCCTGAAACCAATCATCCCCAACCTGTTTATTCCCCTATATCCAGTTTAACCAGTCTAAATCATTCTCTATTACCCAGACCCACATCTTCCCTGAGCACATCATCTACTACAAGTGACGATATTCATAGTTACGTAAATAATTTTAGTCCATATTCTTAATCTTATATAATGTATTTATGCAGTAAAAATGTGACGTGATCTTAAGCAAGATATATTTGCAGCAAAAAATTATAGGTTATGTTTATGATCGTTTTATCTTGATTAATGGCTACTTTTTCAATTGTGTGAAATAAAAAATAATTTTTGTTTAATATCTTACCCAATTACCACGCAAGCTTGCAGCAAGTAGTGAAATGTCCGACGGATGTAAGCTTGCATGGCAAGCTTGCCCTGCAAGTTTCCTGCAAGTTTGCCATGCAAGTTCTCCGCAAGCTTGCCCGGAATCACATTTAAAATGATTGCATATCAAACTTGTTTAAAAAATATCCGTGCAAGCTTGCAAAAAACTTGCAAGGCAACCTTGCTGCAAGCTTGTAGAAAACTTGCAGGGAAGCTTGCAGAATGCTTGTTTGGACATTTCACTACTTGCAGTAAGCTAATTGGGTAGATGTGTTGAAAACTTAAATATCATTACTTTGCAATGAGAACGAATAAGAATTTTCTTTTTATATTTTCACTTTAAACCTATCAGACATAACGTAAAACGTTTTGCTTCAAAGTTCCTTTCTTAGGAGCTCGTTAGAAATAAAAAGTTAAATAAATGTAATTGAATTAAATCTTTTTAATGTGTATTAAATATGTATTTTAACACACACAAAACCAGCAGGCATCAAAATGTAGCATAATGATACCATTTTTTAGATCAATTATGAGAAATGATCTAAAAAATTGTTTCATTATGCAAAGTGTTGATACTTTTAGGTTTTGTATGCAATTGTATGTCATATAAATATAGTTATATATAAATAATTACCTTCATATATTCTTCTTTTAATACCATATAAATGGCTCGACATGTTTCCGGAATAATAGTGGATAACGATGGAACTGAAATGCGGCACGAAAAACTTAAGTCTTTATATGATCGTCCAGTTGCTAAAAATCTTAAAGTTGCACACAATCTTTCGTGAGGAGAAATTGCCTTACGCATTAATGTATCTTGCCTTTGCAAATGAGGAGTCACTAAATTTAACAGATATGTATAGGCACTTTCATCCATTCTCATATAATTTCTCCATTCATTTGGATCTTCTCTTAAATCTTTTATTAATTCAGTATGAGAAGACATATCTCTCTTTTGCAAATATTTTTTAACCCACTTTGATCGATTATGTTTTTTTTTCAACATTTTTTTTTTTTTTTATAAGTAAACAGTAAAAAAAAACTAATTCATCGTCGCTAGACATAATTGCGATGTAGTTTCTTTCAGTTTCAGAAACGAACTGAAGTTTGCGCAAACTAGTTTGTGCAGGCAAGACGTTGTCGTTTAGACGCGTACAGGTGTTCCATGAAGTTTGCGCAAACAAAACCGTGCAGGCAAGTCGCTGTCGTGTAAAGGGGCCTTAAAGGAAAAATTAGTGCCAGGTGAGTTTGTCATTTCATGTGATTTCGCTGTAAATTATGCCTTTATTGTTCAAAACGCTGCCCAAGCTTTTCACTGGAACAACAATCAAGCTACCATCTTTACAGTAGTCATATACTATAAAGTAGAAGATAATTTGTTACATAAAAGCATGTCTATTATTTCGGACAATTTGTCACATGACACTGCGAGTGTATATGAATATCAGACTGTCATCATGAACTATTTAAAAGAAAATTTTGAAGTAAAAAAAGTTTTTTACTTTACAGACGGAGCAAAGCAGCATTTTAAGAATAAATATTCTTTTCCCACATAACACGTAATATTCCAGGGACATTCCTGGGATATTTTTTTGTGACATTCGGAACATTCCAATGGAATATTGCATTGACGTTACTGTAACGTTGCTATGTCCGACTCAGGGAATATTTCAGTGGAACATTCCATGAATATTAAATTGTAATGTCTCTGGAACATTACAATATAACAGTGCAGGAATATTCCATTGGAATATTCATAAGTTTTTTGAAGCAAAAAAATTTTAGTTTTTAAATTTATTAATTCTTATTAGAATTATTTATCATTTTATTTTTTCGTCTTAAAACAAATTAAAAATTCCAAACGCGACGAGAGGATTCGAACCCTAAACCTAAGACCTATCTAACGATTAACGCTCGCAGCTATTATCGGTATGAAAATAAGAATCTAAACCGAGTAGATATAGTTTTAATACATATCTAAAATAGTTGAAGTTCATCCAGCTTTATTGTAGAATTTTCATACCGATAAAATAGCCGCGAGCGTTAATCGTTAGATAGGTCTTAGGTTTAGGGATCGAATCCTCCCGTCGCGTTTAGAATTTTTAATTTGTTTTAAGATGTAAAAATAAAATGATAAATAATTCTAATAAGAACTAATAAATTTAAAGACTAAATTTTTTTTTGCTTTAAAAAACTTATGAATATTCCAATGGAATATTCCTGCAATGTTATATTGTAATGTTCCAGAGACATTACAATTTAATATTCATGGAATGTTCCACTGAAATATTCCCTGAGTCGGACATAGCAACGTTCCAGTAACGTCACTGCAATATTCCTTTGGAATATTCCGAATGTCACAAAAAAATATTCCAGGAATATCCCTGGAATATTACGTGTTATGTGGGTTGATAATCTTCTAGCTCATACACAAAATTTTGGAGTTCCTGCAGAATGGCATTATCATGCCACTGCCCATGGTAAAGGTGCTTGTGATGGCGTAGGAGCTAATATAAAAAGAGGAGCTGCTCGTGCAAGTCTCCAAGTCTCTTCAAAAGAACACATTCTTAATGCAGAAAATCTATTTAACTGGGCAAAGAAAAACTGCAAAGAAACTCACATTTTTTTTAAAAGTAAAGAGACTCTTGCTTCAACTACCCAAATGTTGAAATGCAGATTCGATAGTGCAGTAACAATAACTGGTAGTTCTCAATACCATTCCTATATACCACAAGAAGATGGTAGAATTCAACTAAAAAAATTCTCATCTGCGATGGAAAGTGACTTTTTTCCGAAAACGTTGAACAAAACTCCAAGAAAAAGAAGGAAAAATCCAAAAGCAGTCAAATCTAATACAAAGATTTCAAAAACAACGAAATCAAACAAAACCAACAAAAAAACTAAGTAAAACAAGCTCAATCATTTAAATCTAATTACACATATGGAAAATATTATCATACAACTCATTACACAGTTACAACATAAAATACGAATCATATTTTTAACAAAAGTTAAAATTAACATATTAACACATTTACATATTACACAGCTGTAATGCAGGCATTGAAATAACTCACATGACAGTCTACACCCTGTAAAAGGCAGATAGCAGTACTACAATATTTATTTATTTATTTATTTATTTCAATCAATATACGGATGATACATCCATTACATAAGTAGATAGAAAGTAGACCAACTATAATTTTTACAGTATAATAATAAATTCAAGTTGCACCGACAGTATGAAAAACAATCCTTCGCAACGAAGTTATAAATGTGGTCAAATTATTATTAAAAAAGTCAGTGTCATCACGGAGGACATTTGCACGATGCACTAACCTATTCATCGTAGAATTTCTGATGAAGTTCGTTTTATGGAATGATTCGCGGAACGGGAGGACGCTGCGCAGGGATCTCTGAGGTGCATTAAAATTAATAGATTGTAATAAAGTAGGTGAATTTATATAACCATGAATAATCTTAAAAAAGAATAACAAATCGGCAAATAGTAGTCTTGATTGTATGCTAGGTATATCGAGTCGGCGTCTCAAATCAGAATAATCGTGTTCAAAAAAGTCAAAATCTATATTCAATTGAAACGCAGCAAAACGAAGAAAACGATTTTGCACACGTTCGAGTCTTAGAGTATGGAGACTGTAGTATGGAGACCATATCACAGAACCAAACTCCAGAGTCGAACGGATGAAGGAAAAATAAAGAATTCTAAGAGTTGCCAAGTTCTTAAAACCCGAAGAGTTTCGTTTTATAAAACCTAGAGCCCGGAGAGCTTTACTTACAGTTGCCGAAATGTGATCCCCAAAATTCAAATCGTCACGAAAAATAACTTCAAGGTCCCTGACAACATCCACACGCTCCACGATGGCACCATGTATCGCATAATCACAAAGAAGAGATGATTTTTTTCTAGTATAAGTCATTACTTTGTAGAATTTATATTCTACTATATTCTTAAAGACAAAAAAAAACGAAAACAATTTTGTGGACAAAGGGGATATAAACTGTGATCCTACTTAAAGTACACGGATAGCTATTTTCCTTAATTTCTTTTTACTAGCGATTGCAAAAATATAGGTAGGTACTTTTTGATATTTTTCTTAAACATATAAATAAAAAAACAACCACATAAATAAATAAACAAATAAATAAGTCATACAATAAAAAGAGAATTGACCTTATGTTTTTTTTTATTTGGACGCTAAGAATGTCATAATTAACTTTTTATTAATAATTATTTAAATTTTTTTTATTTAATACTTTTTATGCAAAATGTTATATATTTGGGTTTTGTTGGATGTAAATTATTATTGTCTTTAGAATAAAAAATTCATATTAATTCTAAATTTACTTTTTTAAAGAATTATTACTTTTTTTTATTTAATTTTTAAAAATTCATTATTTAATATCTCGAAAACAAAAAAAAGGACCTTTTCATACTTGGTGTACTCAAAGTACACATTTTAAACTTTATTTTCAAAAAATAAAAAATGAAAAAAAAAATGTCGATTTTGAAAAAAAAGTCAAAAATATTTTTGATTTTTAAAAAAAAGGGTCAAATTTTTAATTTTCGAAAAAATTCTTTCTACCGTTTGAAAGAGCAGAAAAAACCCTTTCAAAAGTATATAGGTCAAAAATTTGTGCGATTGACCGTATAAAAGTAACGAGTGATGAAAAACTAGTCCACTCACCATTCATCAAAAACTTGACCCCCCTCCCCACTACACAGTTAATGATGAAATTTAGAAATACTTGGTGGCTAATGTACTCATGCATAGATCTAAACTTAGGGCAAGTTTTAGCCCAATCGGAGGATATTTTTTTTTAGTTGGATCGGTACAGAAATTTTGCCCCACTTATATTTTTATAATTTTTTTTAACAGTTGGTTGAAAAATGTTCTTAAACATTGGATATGTATAATTTTCTAACTTTTTCTTTAATTTTCAATTGAAAAAAATCTTGGCCCCTCATTTATACAGAGGAACATACTAATTAGGGGAAAAAAAATAGTTTTTAATTTTTAAACATGTGTTGTCCCCTTTCGATTATCTTATCAATAAATTATGTTGTTGCATAAAAGAAGACTATTTTGTAGAAAAGAATGGCGGGGGTGCCGAAACGATTTCTACCAAAAAAAATCTTTTAAAGTAGAAATAATTTTCTTTGACTTCTTTTAGTGAAGGAATTTGGTCGCTAATTTTTTTTTAATAGCTTTCATTAGTTGTACAACAAATATCTTTTTTATGAAAATCGGGTTATTTCACATACCTGAAATGAAAAAAAAATATTTTACAATTCAGCACACAGTACAATCCAAACAGTACGATAAAAAGACAATTATTATTGTTATTGGGATTCTGAAATCGTTATAGATTTTAGTTGATTAAACTTAACATATATCCATGTACTAAGAAAAATTCAGTAAGATTTATTCAAGCCTATAATTTAAACACAATACAGTAGCTATATTTATTTTAAATAATGATAATATACATACATTTAGGTTACTACGGAGCTATACGCGCTGAGTAGCGGCGTGGCTACACCAGTCCGCGCTAGCGTAACTTAATAATTTTTTTCTCGAAAACTGTAAGACATACCATCTTGTTCTTTGGCTTAAATTTTTAAGCACATTATAGGCTATGTTACGAATTTTTTGAAAAAAATCAAAGATATGATTTTGATTTTTTTTAGATAAATAATTATTTTTTGTTAATAAAAATTTAATTATAAACAATTTTTTTTATATGATTTTTCTTAAAAGAGCATTGAAATACGAGTAATTTAAAAAAAATTGACCTAAATTGCTTGAAAATTACGGAAGTTATGATTAAACAAAAAAAATAATACTCAAAATTTTGAATTTGAATATTTTCAAAAATATATTGAATTTTTCAAAAATACTTGAGATTTCTTTTTTTAACCACCAATGGAACCTAAATAATCAATTTTTATAAATATTACTTAATGGGACTGAAATTGGTGAATAGTTTGACTGTATTTAAATATATTTGTAAATTGTGTACTTACATAATACAACACATTTCTTTTACTTTCCAGTTTACGTTCAAGCTATTTGCGAGAAAAGAAGAATGTGGAAAAAAAATTAATAATGGTGCAATTAAGAAAAGTCTTCGTAACAAGATGAGGGAGATAAGAAAGAAGACACCACTTTTAAGGCATGTGTCTGAAATTTTAACTGTATTTAAATATATTTGTAAATTGCGTACATAAATGGAAGAAGCAGATTATTGGTGGAAAAAGGTTTAAGTTAAATAAAACAAGGAACTGTGGGCTAGAATAAGATGCGGGAATATCGGTAGGGTATATAAGAAAGGATTTAAGGATTGGTCTTGTAGATTGTGTTATTGGGAAGAGGAAACATTGTTTCACTTATTATGTTGCCCAGAGGCATTGAGAATTCAGACTGATACGTCTAAAGAGTTTATGATAAAATGGAGAGGCGTCGGGCAGGATGTTGATTTAAAGGAATTGTTAATTAATACCTTAAATGGAGATATTGTAGAGGAACTGTGTGAATTCGTTAAAGTTAAAGAGGCAAAAATTAGAGGGGAAACTTAAGTGTGTACTTAATGTAAGTGAATAGATTGCAAAAACCCTGTATTGGGTGTACAATGAAATAAATTATTATAAATTGCGTACATAATGCAAAACATTTATTTTACTTTCCAGTTTACGTTCAAGCTATTTGCGAGAAAAGAAGAATGTGGAAAAAAAATTAATAATGGTTCCATTAAAGCAAAGTCTTTGTGACAAGATGAGGGAGATGAGAAACAAGACACAACATTTAAGGCACGTGTCTGAAAGTTTGACTGTATTGAAATATATTTGTAAATTGCGTACATAATACAACACATTTATTTTAGTTTCCAGGTTACGTTCAAGCTATTTGCTAGAAAAGGAGAATGTGGAAAAAAATTAATAATGGTTCCATTAAAGCAAAGTCTTCGTGACAAGATGAGGGAGATGAGAAACAAGACACCACATTTAAGGCACGTGTCTGAAAGTTTGACTGTATTGAAATATATTTGTAAATTGCGTACATAATACAACATTATGTGTAAAAGGAGAATGTGGAAAAAAATTTATAATGGTTCAATTAAGCAAAGTCTTTATGACAAGATAGCAAAAATTTGTCTTAAAAATGATACTAAGAGTAAAAATTGATCTTAGAATTACTGTATGTTTTCATATTGTTTTTTGCTTCAAAACAATGACATTTTATTGCATAGTCGAGGGAAAAAATGTGGTCAACTTTTTGCGCCTTTTTTGCCTTTTTATAATCCGATAGGCAGCGACGCTTAAAAATTAAAACGAACTCGTGAGAGTACTGATCACAATGCCGGTTTCGAAAAAGAGGTGGAAACTGACATTTTAACTAACATTAATATATTTTCTAACCTAATAAACATCTTGATTACCAACTTAAATTAAAAAAAACTTTGTCTATTTTTGAGATTCCAATTCTAATTCTTAATATTTTTTTTCAGGTTATAAACAATTACATTTGGATTGTGGATGTAAAGAGCTAGGAGAGAATTCAACTTCAAATGTGCTTATGTTCTTATTTTATGTTTTGTTTATATTTTATAGAAAATCCTATGTTTATTATTATTCATATGAATTAAATAAAAATAATTATTCTCCCGAGAAACAGTGTTTATTTATTCACTATATTGCTTCCTCATAGAGCATTAATAATGTTAAATTAATTTTTATTATAAACACTTAACCTAGATTAATGTAATAAAATTTAGAATTGTAACGAGTAATTTAATCACATAGTCTATGCAAAAACGTTTTCAGTGAGAAAGTCATGTATTTCTTTTAGTTTATGTTTTTCTCTTCTATTTATAAGATTATATATCACAAAAAGAATGAGAAAACATCAGAAAAATAATCAGAAATATGTTGATTTCTGACCGTAATTAATGCATTTACTGTCTACAATAAGCATCAGAAAGCAAGAAGAATATTCTGAATATCTTCAAAAATCATGAGACGTTTTATTACGTTCTTCGACCCTTCTTAATAATACGGAAATAAATCATTATCAACACTTTATTCTTGATGATTTTTAAAAATTCCTGCGTGCATTCTATTTAAATGTGATTATTTCTGACAATATTGTGTTGACTTCTGACAAACTTTTATATTATTTTATTATTTTTACTTGTGTTTAGTCAACTTTTTATTATATATTTTGTTCTCTTAATTAAAAACAAATGAGGCAGTTGGTGCAGAAACCGCACAAGTCCACTTTTTTTCGAAAATCACTTTTTTATGGAAAATTTATCTTTAAATGAAGCTCTACGATCTAGTAAAATATTACATATGTTACTA
Organism: Ganaspis brasiliensis; assembly: GCA_037103525.1. Lineage (NCBI taxonomy): Eukaryota > Metazoa > Arthropoda > Insecta > Hymenoptera > Figitidae > Ganaspis > Ganaspis brasiliensis. The sequence continues at coordinate 569,855 of JAZKLR010000427.1, forward strand.
AACTCTAAACCCTTTAAAATAAATCAACAAATTTTCGTTTCGTGCAGAAACAGCACAAATCCATGATTCCAAGCTGCGCACAAAGATGCGCAATGGATGAAATAATATTTATTTGTGATATTTTTAAAGTGTTTTAGACGTTGTTAAATAATTTATATAAAACAGTCTATATTATAAATAAAATGCACTGAAAGCGAGGCAGAAAACAATAATAGTGAATTATGTGATAATTGTTCAGAAAATGTTGGAGAGTGATTTTTAAAAAATGTTTATTATTTATAAAATGCTAATAAAAACTATCCAAATTAAAAATTTTTAATAAATGTTACTGAAAATTTACTAAAACTGTGATACTTCACTTGATTCAATACATTTTCTGTGTTTTCCATTTCATTTTGTGCAGAAACCGCACAAGTCCAAAAGCTAATTTATTTTTTTTATACCCTATATTAATTAAAATATAAATCAATCATATTGAATTTTTAAACTTATAGGTTAGTAGAAAATAATGCAAAACGCAGATTAAAAAAAAAATTATCACATTTACAAGAAAAACAGTTTTTATTGATTCCTGAACAATGACGATTTGTGGACTTGTGCGGTTTCTGCACCAACCGCCTCAAATAAATTGTTTTACAGTTTCTTATGAGGATGGCTGAACTTGTGACGTAGTAAAATTTCAGGAACAATAAACCGCTAAATCATATTAAATTCACGCGAGGCTACCACCCATGAGCGTCGAAAAACGACCAAACCAGAACCGAACGCTTTACATTAATAAAATTTCTATATATTAACTCCCGATTTCTGTTTATATTATGTCGAAACCCGAGATATCATCTGCTAGCTATCTTCTGCCTTCGTCACGAAGTTACGACATCAGGATGCCGAGATCACCGACTCCATACTCGATTTCAACCCGAATCCTCGTTCTCTCCGCTGCCTGTAGTTGCCGCCACTGACTGGACGATCAATGTATTGACTGCAGATCCACGAGTCGAATTTGAATAACCCGCGCGGCTGTGGAGGGCAACATCGGCAACGTTCTTAACTTCAGTGGAGAGAAAAGTGCCCTGATGCCATTTGACCGTTCAGCCCTGACAGGAGTCGTTTCAAATGACTCTGGTGGTACGAGTTAGAAGAAAACAGAAAGCGGAAGTACGAGAGAGGAAGGGAGAAAGAGAATAGCTGGAGCACATGTAAAGTCGGAAATGAAGATTCTTCACTCTCAAGCCCAAAGCACAACGAATACGGTTACGGGAACAGGGCATGAGATAATAAAGGACAGAGACTGTTTCTGTCCTTTTCTGTCTCATGCTCTAGTCCCGTAACCGTATTTCTATCTGCTTAGGCCTTTAATTCGACGGACAAGCATAATAGACGTTCGCTGGTGGGAGCAGCTAATTATTTTAAGAAAATAAAATTATAAAAGAATCGCCAAAGTGGCTTAGATATATATAAGATATTAAAGTATTTAATAGAGCGATATTAACAAAGAAATCATGTAAGTAGACCTTCTGTAATTATTACAATCAGACGACTTGTCAGAATTTGTTCACCGGAGATCGTGTTCAGAATCGTCATTCAAATTCTTTAGTTTGAATGGCCTTTTTTGGTTACCTTTCCTCATATCTTGTTTCTTCCTCTTCACTTCATTCCCCCTGGTCACCACTCTAATTAAATTGACGCCATCTTACGATTGCCACAATTATAAGTAAGAACTCGAATTATTGTGGAACTCTTGATTTTATAATTGAACAGAATAATGTCTAGATAGAAAATATTGTAGAGAGCTGTAACTCGTTCCGCCTGAATGTCGTGAGGCTGAAAATGTCCGATGACCATTTTTAAAACATAAGGTTGATTGTTAAATCAAATAAAACCCTAATTATAGTAAAAGTGTAAATTTTATCGTGCGTCATGGAGGATACGAATCGTGAACGGTTATTAACGGCGCGGCCATGACAGTTTTCAATTTTGACAGGTGGAAAATAACACCTTGAATTTAAGTTTTTCTTTAAAAATGTAACTTTCATTTCGATTCAAGATATTTTAAAATAAGAATAAAAACATGTAAGAATTTCTTTTCTTTATTCGCGACCGGATAGACGCCTCGTTGATGATGGTTCACGTGATCGGTTCTGGTTTGGTTCATAACCAATGTCAATAATAATGGGCTGCGAATGATTATTTTGGAATTTTGAGTCTATTTTATTATCAAGGTTATAAAAATTAATTTACAAGTGACGGATTATAAGTTTCAAATTCAATTAGTTTCCAAGGCCTGTTCCAATTATTCAATATTATCTAGTTTATAGATTTGCTTAATTGTCATAATATTGAGACTTGATTTCTTGAATGACTATTTACACATTTGTGACGATTTATGGTGAAAGGGACCTTACGCAACAAGAACATTAGGCTCACTTTTCGTGCACTGCGCAACGGAATACTGAGCCTAATGTTATTGTCGCGTAAGGTCCCTTTCACCAGAAATCGTCACATTTAAAGATGGAGTAGAATTTAAATTGTTTAAAGACTTGTTTCATAAATGATTAGTTTAAAATTTTATAGGAATGTTTATTTATCATTAGATTCAGGTCAAACTGTTGGTTACTTGAAAACTTTGAATATATTCTGACATTAAAATTTATAAATACGATGAAAGTTTTTGTGATTGTCGAATTTATCTTGGCTTCTAAAAAGATTTTTTTGTGGACTTTAGTAATTGGAAGTTCTATATGATTGATATGGATGAAAATGACATCTGGGTCACCCTCAACTGATGTTATTCTCTGCTCCCTTCCCTTTTTTTCTATTTGTACATCGCTACGATGGTCACCCAAAAATTTAATATGAACCTCGAGATTTCTCTTTGTATATTTCCCTAGATTATGATTATTATTCAGGAGTTCCTAAAATAAAACATAGCGATAATAAATAATAGTTATAAATTGGCGGTATAATTTGTTTCTACCAGAATTCCAATTAATGGTTGTAAAACTAATTTTCTCAACTGGAAAGTTTTCTGCAGATTATAATAAATCTATTGTTTAAATTATTTTGTTGGCTCTAAAGTGCATTTTTCTCTTAATTATTTTTCGGACCACTCCCTCTCTCCATTTAAAACCTGACTGCCCGGTATTTCGGAGATTACGATTGATAATTGGTCTACCTTTTTTTTTGTCACTACGTTTTGAGGCTATGAGTTCAGAGCTGGAGAATTCGTGTTAAGATCTGGCGATTGAGCCGTCTCTCGGCTTAGAAATTAATATCGAGATTTTAGCTTATTCGGTTTAGAGAATTTTAATGGTTGTTCGTTACGGCTCCCCTCCCTTCTTTTGAATTTCGTCTTTTATCGTATCGTATCCCATATCGTATCTTATCGTATCGCTTTTAAATATTTTTAAGACAGCTCGGTGTCGACATTTGATTTTATTCTGAGTTTAAAATATTCTAAGATGGCGGCTTATGTCTGAGGAATAAAGTATTTTATTAAATTTCGCGTTTAGTGGATAATTTGAAACTAAGAATTACCCCACCTTTCGGGTTAGTTTATCGTACGTCTTCCCCTTTCTAAATTATTTTTTTGTTTTGTTTTGTTGTTTAACGAACTGGCGCCCAACCCTATTTCGATTTATCTTTATTCTTGCGACCAATTATTATCGAAAATCGATGAAATTGTATTGTAATGTAGATTACGGCGTCAAACCTTAAGTCTCTTTCCATTTTTTTTTTTTTTTTAGATGTAGTTAAATCTTATAATTTAACTTTGCTTTGATTCTATATGACATTTGAGATTAACTTTCTTTCTTTTTTTTTAATTTTGAAAAATTTTGAGGTATCTTAAATTATATTGAAAGCAGTCTTTTATGATGTCAGTTGTGCTGAAGTAAGTCCGATAACGATTTTCAGTAAGTATAATTGAGATTAATTTATTTGTTGACTTTTGAGATTATATGACGCAGATAGTATCCTATGATATAATGTTCTTGTTTAAAATATTTTGAACTTCAACCTTTTCCCCTTTGCGAAAAATCGTAGTGTCTTCCGATTTTGATTTGTATAATGATTTGTTTATAAATTTTAGTCTGGGTAAAAATTAATACATTACGAAATGGCGCCCAACGTGGGGCCAACGTTAGTACATTTTGAGATAGAGTAATTTTGAGATTTTACTTAGAGAAATAAAAAAGGGTTTACATTACAAAATGGCGCCCAACGTGGGGCCAACGTTAGTACATTTTGAGATTGAGTAATTTTGAGATTTTAGTTAAAGAAATAAAAAAGTGTTTACATTACAAGCTATCGAAACATAAACTTTAAAAAAAGTTTTTTTTTGTGTTTTTTTACCTAGACTTGGATAGATCGATATCTTCTCTAATTTATTTTAATGTTATTTACCAAGTGATAAATTCATACAACTATTCAAATTAGTGACCATGGATTAAATACGGTCAAATACACTGGTTAAACAACCAAATATTTTAACCTTTTGTTGTAATAAACAACAAAAGAAGATGTTAAAAATTTGGATTAACACTAATCGAAAAATTGCCAATTGCTGTGCACAACATCGCTTTTTACTCCAATGCCGTACATACGACTACCAAAGCCAAACTTCTTAATACACCTGTACCCTAGTTTATGCAACCCCAATTTATGCGAATCTCGGAAATAATCAATAAAAAATAAATAAAAAATTATAATTTTGGTTCACACGATAGCCGTACATGTGTAGAATAAGCCATCAAAATTTTAGCCCGATCGGTGAAATAGTTTTTTTTCTAGGATGTCCTCCAGGTCAAGAAACGTTGTTTTGAGAAAAAGGGAATTTAAAAAAACACGTTCTCTTTCAAGAAAATACCCCTTACGCGTCGGAATATGCAATTTACTGTTTAAAAATGTCTACAGTTCACAAGTTTTGACGAAACTTGTTAACTCTGGTTCTGAAATACTCAGGATTAATTACTTTTTTATTTTTGGCCATGATTTCAATACTTGAAACCACTGTGGGTCGTGAAACTCTTACATTTTGTATCTCGTTTTTCTATACGTTATCCAAGTTTCTAACCAAAATAATAGTTTTCACACCATATCTACATATATATACTAGAAGAATCTGCAGTTTTTAGAAAATCGATTTTTTTGAAAAAAGATGTGGCACTAACCCCTTAAATGGTTTATTCAAGAACCAGATACAGTACTCTCTCACTAAGTGCCCGCTCAGTAAGTAGCCGTTCCCCTTCACACATATTTTTACACACACATTATTTGCTCCCCACCATAGTAAACGCAGTAAAATGAAAGTCAATTTCAAATTAGCAACTTTAAGTGTTAGAAAAATGACAGATAATTAAATAACCAAAAATAGACGTAAACAAACCTAAGAGTTAACTCGATAAAGATTGTTTGCAAAGAATTAATAATTGTAGCCAATAAAAAATTTGAATCCTAAAAGAAAAAATAAAGTTTATCGTTGATCAATTTTTAACTAAATTTGTAATTTTATATGTAGTGACATTTTTAATATTTTAGGCGAGTTAATAATGAAATTTTAACCCATCGAAATTTATGAGTTCTAGTGATGATAATTCTTTTTCCGGCATTATTTTGAGTTTGAAATGAAACTAAGTTGTAAAACTAAGTTGAACAAAGTTGTAAAATTAAAAAAAAAACATTTTTTCTGATGGGTTTTAGAATTTTTATTTTTGTAAAAAATCAAAAGTTTTTAAAATCCAAAAAGTAATGTTTTTCGGAATTCTAAAACAAGCCTATAAAAATTGTGGAAGAAGTTTAAATTTTAAACATTACAATTTTTTTAAGAATACAGTTGCTAAGCTAGTCAAAATTATATTCCAATTTTTTTATGATACGGTAATTTTAGATCTCTAAACTATATATATATATATTAAAAAACATTATTAATACCTACAAAAGGGTTAAAAGTTGACAAGTGACTCTCCTTAATTTTATTTTTTCTTATTATTAATTTTCAGTAAACAAAGATATCTAAACATTTTTTAAATATTCTCTTCAGTCATTTTAAATTTGCTGCAAACCATTTCGTTTTCGAGTTTATTTACATTCAATTGTTCTACATGAAATCTACATATAATGCAATAGAGAGTGGGGGCTTTTGATAAGTAACCATTTTATTCCCCTACAGCCCCATTTTCGATCACTTAGTGAGAGAGTACTGTATGGGAAATCCTATATCCGGACCAGTATTGAAAGAGAAAGCACTTATTTTGAATGAAAAACTCAATGGTTCGCAAACTTTTAAAGTAAGTATATTATGTATATACAGAAGTTAAGCCTTTTTGATTTAGTAGGAACGATCAGAGGAAGGCAGTGGAAAAAATATTCCAAATTTTTTGTCGTCTAACAACTTTGCGACGTTTCGTTGCAATGTAAATAAAAATTTTAAATTGTGTGTGTCTTCAAAAAATGTGAATTCTAAACAAAAAATGAGGATTTAAAAATTTATTACTTAAGGTAAATTTATATAATATATTTAAAAAAAAAAAAAAAAAATCTTGTAATTAAAATCAATTTTAATAAATTTAGCCTGATGAGGTTGCCGAACCAGGGCAACGAAACGTCGCAAAGTTGTTAGACGACAAAAAATTTGGAATATTTTTTCCACTGCCTTCCTCTGATCGTTCCTACTAAATCAATACAATATGGAAGGGATAAATTCTTTTTGTTACTACTAAGCCTTTTTATTTGTTATACTTTAAAATTATATTCCCAAACGTTAAAATTTCTTTAGTTCTTTCTTTTCTAATACTGTTTATTTAGTAGCTAATCGTAATTAAGGTTATATTGAAAACTTTTATATGCATATCGGTTGATACGTTGAGGTTATGTTTTAAATGTCAGTTGGGTTAAGAATATATATTAAACAGTCAGATAATTTTTATTTCAATTAATTCTTTATTAATAATTTTTTTTTATTTGATACAATAGAGGTATTTGTTTCTGAAAAATTATAATTAAATTTGTGTATATGTATTATTTTGTTGTAAATTTTTATTTACTATGTTGAAGTCATGTTTTCCAATTTCAATTTTTTCTGCCTGACTTTTGCGATTTTAGTAACTCCTTATTTTATAATTACCTCAGTTATTTTTTTTATTCTATTTATATTTAAATCGCTTTTGTTTTATATTTACATATGTTTTTAATTTTGACAATCTTCTTACAGCCAAGTAATGGATGGCTCGGATTATTCAAAAAATGTTATGGTATCAGGGATTTGCAAATAAAAGGTGAAAAATTATCTAATGATACCACTGCTTGTGAAGCAGTGGAAAAAGAACGAGTGACTGCATTATGCTGCGCTAATGCTAGTGGACTACACTGACTTCAACTGTTAGTACTGCCCTACAACGGAAAAACACACGTAAGTGACATTTTGGTGAAAAATGAGTTTTTGGTATCAATGGATTCGTGAGAGAAAACTGCATCTAACTGTAGTAATTAAAATTAAAAATATTAATTATTTATAATGAATAATTAACATTGAATATATTGCAATTTGCGAAAAATGAGAAATTACAACGGAAAAAAACACATGAAGTTCTTTGCGGAGTCCAAAATCTGTAGGAGGTATCAAATACGTCACAAAATACATAGTAAAAACACACGCGAGGAACTTTGCGGGTTTCTTACGTTGTAAATGCGTCGAGCTCGGCATCTTCTGTCTTTGTTCCTCTCAAAGACTTTACAGCAGAAAAATACGCCAGTGATTTTGCGTTGGATTTCAACTAAAAAAACTACGCATGTGCTTTTTTTAATAGAGATTTTTTAAATAATAAATTTTTAATAGCAAAATTGGAAAGAGCGGATATGATTTACCCATATAGACTGACTTTTATTACTGAAAAGTGACTATAAACATAAGTTCTAGATGCAAATGGTTTTCCTTGAATATCTCCGTTCGACCTGTTTGTGGCTTACGTGTCTTTTTCCGTTGTAGGGCAGAGTAATTGTCAGGTTAAAAAATCCCAGGTGCTTGAATGATTATATTACCAAAGAGGGGAGAAGAAAAAATTTAAAATCCTTGGGATGCCTGGGTGTTACATACGCAAACCAAGCTATTGGTTGGATAAATCGACTTATATTCATGCAATGATAAGAAAATACGTACATACATATCAAATTAAAATATTTAAAGAAAATAAATAAATAGAAAATTATATTCATAATTTACTCAGATTTTTGTTGCATATCAGAATTTATGTATTTGTTATATAAACTTTTCATTAATTAATCGTTCTTCAGGTATAAGGACGAGTTTATTCCTGCAGTTTTAGAGCAACAAAGAAAATGTGGAATAATTGGAAAAGTCATTTCAGTACTGGATAATGCCCCATCTTACCCTGCTTTGGAGGAATTGAACGTGGTGAATAGAAATTTTGAAGTAATATATTTGCCTCCTAACGTGACTGCTCTCTCCCAGCCTATGGATCAAGGTGTAATATCAACGACAAAGCAATTGTATAAAAAATGTCTACTTCGAAAACTTTTGCTTAATGATAACAGGCAAAGAGCTATTGAATTTTTAAAAGAATTAAATTATCGAGATATTCCTTCCATTGCTTAGTCAAGCTTGGAATGGTTTAAATTCCTCGACGTTGCAAAAAGCTTGGAAACCACTTTTGGGAGATTCATTCGCCATTTCAACTTCAGATGAAAGAGAAAATTTACCACTTAACGTTGTACAAGATAGGGTAAATGTACCATCTACTACGAGTTTTCAAAATCGTCGTTTTTAAACCTACGTTTTAATAGTTTAAACTAAAAATTCATCCTTGAATTTTTTATAATAAATATTTGAGCATTCTTAACATTGAAAAAACCGATGTATATCATTGGTAAATGTCTATTAATATTTAAAAAAGGCAATTTAAAAAATAAATACAATGTTGGTATTACTACGAGATGGTTTGCATTACGACACGTGGATTACTACGAGTGTTTGTGTTACTACGATGGCAATACTACGAATGAATTTCACCTTAGAAATTACTTAAAAATTTTTATTTTCGCTATTAATTAATGCAAATTATAAGGGAAAAAAATATTTTTATAAATCAATAGTTTTTATTATTCATTTATCAACATTTATATTTCTCTAAACTAATTTTATATTGAAATAGAATAATGTATATTAATCAAGTTTAAAATCACTTTGTAGAATCACAAAAAAGAACAAATAGGTTCTTTTGAGCAAAGTTTAAATCAAATATATATTAATATACGTATTAAATTAATGTTTCCTGTTTTTTTTTTTTGACATCTTTAATTTTTTTCTCGATTTCCTCCTTCTCTATTCTTTTCATTACTGCTTCTTCGGTTATTTGCTTTTTTCTTCAATTTCTTGCAGCTTTTTTTGATGCTCTCTTTTTAATTGACCACTTTTTGTTAGAAATAATATCTTTTTTTGGGTTATTCGGGGGTGGCGATGTTCTGCCGACCCGCTAAAAACACACCCTTATTTGGGACCTTAAGACCACTCCCAGGTAGAGCCAGTTTACTACTATCTAAACTAATATTAACTCACAGTGCTCATTAACAGTTGTCATTATTCAAAACATATTTGTAGGTTAGGTCAATCAACTTTCTTTGTAGTGTCGTAATAGATGCGTGCGCATAAAATGCTGTACACATTACTACATTTAAAAATAAATAATGAAAATATTAAAAATATTCAAAATTGTTAACATTTTTAAATATTACAATATTTACTTTATCTGGAAATAACTTTACTTTAAATGTTTCTGTCTCAAATATATAAAAATAACTAAATATCAAAAAGGGCTTTGAACCTACTGAAAGCAAAATTCTGTGTTGTGATGCTGCGTAGTAACTTTTAAAGCAATTTTAAATAAATTAAAAACAATTTTCCAGAAGTTTTCAGCAATAATAATGTCCTTAATACATTAAAATTATAAAATGTTAGTTTGTAATGCATTATTTATTTAAACAAATTTTTATTCCACTATTTTAGGCTGATTCGTAGTAATTGGAGCATTCGTAGTAATTGGTACATTTACCCTAGCATCGATCAAAATATTAATGAATTAGGGCTCTTACTAAATGCTGGGTCAGTCTAACGAAAATCGTCTAGAGCCGGTTGCTCGATGATTTTAAAAAAACCTGAAATTAATATATAATATTTTAGTACACAATTTAATTGCCATTTAAGGTTTTACATTGCTGTAATTGTCTTAGTTCTTTTTAAATATCCTTTTAAAAGAGTCGATAGATTTCAGGGTTATGAGTGGTCCATTTTACAACGATGCAGTAAAAGCCGTTATAAAATGCTAAATATATGTAATATGTATTTTTTATATTACATATTCACATAACATATCTAAATAAATGTAAATTGTTAGAAAATTACTCACCTAAATACTTTAATTGCGATTTTTTCGTTCTCGCACAGTGTTTATATCTTCTTTTTCTTTTTCGAATACACTGTAATGATAGGATTTTTTCTTAATTTAAAAAGTTGCTCCGGATTACGCTCGTCGGATGGGGCCAACGTACATAACCTCCATATCGATGGAATTTTCAACCCAACGATGAATCGAACTTAAATTCTAGCTGAAACTTAAAAGAAAAGCAAAAGCAAAATAAATCTTAGCCTGCTGGCTGACATTTATTTTTAAGAATATTAATTACTAGGAGGTAGGGTGAAGTCAATGATGACACCGAGAATTAAAAAATAAAAATAACAATAGTATATTTTAATGATTAAAAATTGAAATGTTACAAGAAATAAATTAACAAAATCTTAACTGTTGCAGAGTAAACTAGATAATAAACGATTCTAGACTTTTCTTAGATTTCGAGTTTTACAATATTTCCTTTCTCTACAAGCTAGCTAGTCAAAAACAGGGAACCAACGAATGGTCTAACATAGACTGAATCCTTAATAATTTTTGACTGACGTCACTCCCCACCCCTGTGCAATAATCCCCTCCAAGGGAAAGATTGCGTCTATTCTTTGGGTAGAGAGAAAGCAAACAGGAGCACCTATATTTTTCTCTCTCTAGCCAAGAAATTGAGAACCTAGAAGAACACGTATTTCAATGTCACGGGGGTACCCATAGGCATTGCAATCCTCCATTTCCGTTCGCCAATCCGAAGAGGAGCACCTCTATCAATTTGGTGAACGCCTAGGACATCCTTCACCTCAAAGGTTCCGGATGATACGTGTGAGTTTTGAGAGAGGAGCACCTCTACTCAATCCTCGCACGGTTCTCGACAGTCCATCTGACCTACTAGGTACCCAGGGTCAAGGATGAAATGCGGCGGGAGCACCCACACGCAAAACTGCCTCTTACTTGAGTGTCCTACACCGAAAAAAAAATATTCTTCTAAAGAGAGTAACATTCCTTTCGTGAAATCCTCTCACGTTTTTACATTGTTTTGAGAGTATCCTCTACTTTTGAGAGGAAAATTCGCATCAAAATGAGAGTATCCTCTCAAAATGAGAGGATCCTTTAGAGGCCATATTGTAGAGGAAAATTCGCATCAAAATGAGAGGATTCCTCTCAATCCAAGTATATTTTTTTTTCGGTGTAGCATGAGACCGAGGAGCACCTCGAGTCTCGACAGCCAGAAGACTAACTCAATTGGCGAGCGCAACTGAATATATGTACGCCGTCAGTCGCCGCTGCGAAGAAGGGGAAGAGAGAGACGAGCGAGAAGTGGGAAACCCCACTTTCTTCGAGAGCCTTGCCGGCTTCTATAGTAATGTATGAGTCCGCTACACAATTATGACCCATATCATTACAACACCGAAAAAAGAATATACCTTGATTGAGAGGAATTTTGATGCGAATTTTCCTCTACAATATGGCCTCTAAAGGATCCTCTCATTGTGAGAGGATACTCTCTTTTTGATGCGAATTTTCCTCTCAAAAGTAGAGGATACTCTCAAAACAATGTCAAAACGTGAGAGGATTTCACAAAAGGAATGTTACTCTCTTTAGAAGAATATTTTTTTTTTCGGTGTATCTTCTGTGGAGAAAAATGAAAACATATAAATCCTTTTGAGTCTTCTTAATATTACAATCTTAATCTTATTTCACGAAAAAAACCTGATGGGTTTTGTGTCTTTACTAATTTATTTAACTTTAAAAATTCCTTTGAAAACCAGGTTATTTTCACTTAATTTTTAAAGTTAAATAAATTAGTAAAGAGACAAAACCCATCAGGTTTTTTTCGTGAAATAAGTTTAAGATTGTAATAATAAGAAGACTCAAAAGGATTTATGTGTTTTCATTTTTCTCCACAGAAGATATTCGAAAAAGAAAAAGAAGATTTAAACACTGTGCGAGGACGAAAAAATCACAATTTAAGTATTTAGGTGAATAATTTTCTAACAATTTACATTTATTTAGATATGTTATGTGAATATGTAATATAAAAAATACATGTTACATATATTTTGCATTTTATAACGGCTTTTACTGCGTCGTTGTAAAATGGACCACTCATAATCCTGAAATCTATCGACTCTTGTAAAAAGATATTTAAAAAGAACTAAGACAATTACAGCAATGTAAAACCTTAAATGGTAATTAAATTGTGTACTAAAATATTATATATTATTTTCAGGTTTTTTTAGAATCATCGAGCAACCGGCTCTAGACGATTTTCGTTGGACTGACACTGCTGATAGTTATCATTGTTTTTAAGACAGTATTTTCGAGAAAAGTGCTAAACTTCTGTCAGAACCTAATTTCGTTGATTAAAGAAACGAACTTGTAAAATGGTTTCAGCAGGATCATAGTAATTGGGGATGGAAACCATTATCGGACGACGCAATTGACAACTATGTCACTTATGGTAAATACGAGATAGAAGTTGTAAATATTACTAATAAAACTGGAGAATTTTCTGGAAATAGTCCTTTGTCGTCAACGAGTTCGCCAACAGCAATTATTAAGAACATGAACAGTTTAAAATATTGGTTTAAAACCAATAAAATGTGTTCGACACTCGCTTCCTATCATCTTCAAGAATTGGAAAGCTTAGTGACATCCAATTCTCGCGATGTTTTGAAAGACAAGACCTATTACTGCTTCTTATTTTAAAGCAATGTTTTAAAAACAAAATAAAACATATAAATTGTATTTTAATTTTCAACAAGTTGATAATATTTGCAATAGGAAGTTTTCTTAATCTTTAAATATACAAAATATCCTGTTTCTTCCCAATGTAAGATTTTTTGTGTCAAGCCTTCCTAAATTTTTAAAAAGTAATATACATTACATTTGAATTATTCTACTTTCTTTGATCACATGTTTTGTTTATCAAGTTTGTGTAATTGTTTAAATTATTTAATTTATTTAATTTCGAAAAAGTAATATATATTACATTTGACTTATTACGTTTTTTCACAATATAAGATTTATGTAACTTTTAAAACAGTTTAAAATTTATAATATAAAAAAAAATATTTATAAACATATAAAAATTTATAAAATGTAAAATAAATTTAAAAGTTATAATATACACGCACAGTGAATTTTTTCTTTCCTTTTTTGCATATTGTAATAATTTTTTGAATGCTGATTAAAATTAACTTTAAGTATCAAACATTAAATCTAATTTATAATTTCAAAAATTCTATGTCTCCATTAACTAACAACCTAGATTTTTTTCATTTATTTTAAATAATTCTTGGCCACTTTGAAAAAAGTTTTAATATAACTAAAAATTTATTTTTCGTGGATTATTTTACTTTATTCACAAACGATTAATGCCTACAATTATATATTATATATATATATATATATATATATATATATATATATATATATATTTATATATGTATATAATAAAATATAAATATTAAAATTTAATGGCAATATGTAGTTATTAAAATAAAAATATTAGATGTCGTATCCTAGAAAATTTTCCAAAAAAGAGGTACAATGGATATTCTACTTCAAGTAGTTCGTACGGCCCTGGTTGTTTACATTTGCTTTGACCTCTTTAACCTCCTCAATTTATGAGACACTGGACAAAATCGTCGCATAAATTAGGATTCGGGTGTATATTTATTGAAGATAGTTGCATTCAACTTCAATTCTTGAACAACAAACTCATTACACTTATGAAATATTTAAAAAACTTGTTTCCTGAATTTATATTTAATCATATTGTAGACATAAATAATGACAAAATTGTTAACCTTAATTTTAATTTAAATGACAGATTAGGCTGAGCTATCGAAACGTAAACTTTAAAAAAAGTTTCTTTGTTTTTTTTTTCACCTTGACTTGGATAGATCGATATCTTCTCTAATTTGTTTTAAAAATAATTTGATTAAACAAATAATATTAATAAAATTTTAAGCTATTGTTTCTTTTCGGTTATTTCAAGCAAAAAAATTCTTTATACAAATAAAAATTGTTTAAACAATTAAAAACTACTTTAAAAATGTAGCGGGCCTTGTACTTTATTAAGTAAAAGACTTAAAAAAGCGACTTAAAGAATTAATATTTTGAACCTATTTACTTATATGAATGCTGAATTTAAGTTTAGGGGTGGTTTTCTTTCTTAGTGGAAAGTAGGGAGAGCAAGCGGCAGCCCTTAATATTGTCAGATCGAAAAAAGAAAAAAAAGAAAAAATAGGAGAAATTTTTGTTATTTGTTGTTAACAAAATTTTGAGCGAATTTTAAAATCGACCAACCAGAAATTATCAAGAAAATTGCGAATTATCAATTTTTCTCGGAGAAATAAAAATTCGTCGTTTTAAGAATTCTATCAATTGTATTCGGAAAATAATTAATTTTAAATCAATTGGAGACCCATCTCGGTTGACGAAAATTTCTAAATTTTTAAATCGACTCCTTGACTTAGACATAATGAAGATTTAATAAATTTGCTACGCCAAGTTAAAAAAAGAAAATATCATAAAACTTACCAGTTGGTACGTTATGACTATTGAAAACATGTGGATTTCCATCTTGGAACTTATGTCTTTTTGTTGTTGTTAATATTTCACCATTAGCATTACACGTAATATTAGAAATGTTGTGTTTAAATAAATACGAATTCATTTTATTTTCTTTTTCATTACCAGCCTTGTCCAAAGAATCTTCCTCATCAAACGACTCTTTAATTATCTCTCCTCCATTTTTAAATTTATACTTCTTCAATACTTTTTGTGATTCGTCACGAATATTAGAAATACAATGTTGGGGCTTCTTTTTCAATATATAATCCATGATTAAGTCCAAATTGTATCATCTGAAAAATTAAAATCAATGTACTTCGGTAAGTAAGTTGTTAATATTTTACTAACTTTTTATATGTATATATGTGACCTGGTAAGTTAAAGGGACCTTAGGTCAAAAAACCTATAACCTTTTTCAGTGATTCTTATAGAAAAAGATCTGCTCTTTTCAACGCAATAAACCCCACACCTCTAGCTTCATTAGTTTTTTTACAAATGCGCTTCAAAGATGAAGGTAATTGGCTAAGAAAATGTAAAGAAACATCAGTACAAAAAAATTTGGGGGGGGGAGGCCCCTCTGGCTACGGCCTTGATTGACCGCTTTTTTTGGTAGTTTTTTTGGGTATAACTTTTTTTAGATTTAAGATTGAACTATGGGATATTATTTTTATTTTAATCCAGTAAATTTCCGATTTCAAACTGTTAATGTTAGATATAAAATTAATTGTAGTTTTGGAGAAAAAAATTGATAAGATTAAAAGTTTTTGATTTTTTTTAGGTGTGATTTTTTTTCATACAATATATGAAAATAACTAAAAAAAATTGTCGTTAGAATATTTTAATTATGCGACTTTAAAGGTTATTTAACTTTGAAAAAGTGACACATTATTTATAGGGTGTTTATCAAATTATCATTTTCAAACTCTCGCATTTCCGGATCGTAGATTACAATTTTTCCGAATTTGTTTTTTAAAAATTAATAAATAAAGTACAAAAATCAATAATTAATTGACTCATAGTGATTGATTTCTCTTTTCCAAGTATTGATAAATTTACTACTGAGTGATAAATTTAATCCATAATAATAAAAATATAAGGGGTTCAAAAGATATATTAAGGAAACAAAAATTGACGTTTTATTCGTTTATTTAAAGAAGTACAAAAGAGAGTAGCGCCTTGAAGTTGGCGCTATTTATTAAGCATCACAAAATAAGTAAAATATAACCAAATTTAAGTTGAGAACCACTGACCCAAGAGAACTACCTTAATTCGCCATCCAAATTTTATTAAAATTTATTAAGTCCTTCTCGAGATATTCTTACGACAAAAAGTGACCACATATACACACACACACACATCCGAAAAAAAAGAAAAAAAAAGAAAAAAAATAATGACAAAATATTTAGATAATCAAGAAAAGGTTTATAAAAAAATTTAAATTATAAAAAAATAGGAAATTTTCTAAAAATGTTTCAGATCTTACTCAATGATTGATAAAATAAGATAATCGAAAAATAGAATGAGTAAATTAATAGAATAGATTCAACATTTACAAAAGAAATAAAAAAATTAGTAAAAAAATTACAAAAGTTAAGGAAATTATTCACAACATGCAGGAAAAACAAAAGAAATAGAAATATATATAAAATTAAAGAGTATAAGATAACGGTACATATACTCGATCAGTACCTATAGTCGATCAGTGATCAGGTCTATAGTGATCAGGTCCGTTCCGCTGGCACCTCCATAAA
Source organism: Ganaspis brasiliensis (assembly GCA_037103525.1). Lineage (NCBI taxonomy): Eukaryota > Metazoa > Arthropoda > Insecta > Hymenoptera > Figitidae > Ganaspis > Ganaspis brasiliensis. The sequence goes on from JAZKLR010000427.1 coordinate 586,596, forward strand.
CGATTTTCAAAAATCGCTCTCCGTACAAATTTTGGGCAAGTTTGGGGCTGATTTTGGGCGCCAATATCAATTTTTGGGCTCTTACATTTTTTTCAAAAAACCGAATTTTGGGTGGAGGTGCTAGCGGAATAAACCGCCAGCACCTCCAGTACATAAAATTATACAAATTTAAAAAACCAAACACGTGACATTTTTGGACATAATTAGAATTTCCAAAAATCATCCCTTATCAAAAATAAACAACCCCAAAAATTAAAAGTTAAAAAAAAATTTAATTTTACACTGTTTAGAAAATAAAGCTGAAGATGAAGTACGCAATTAAAAAATTGTTCGTTTTTGACCGATTGTTGAGCTTCAACCCCTAACACAAAACCACCCCCCACTGACACAGTCTCCGCCCAAACTCCTTAAAAAATCGACAAACTTAACTTTTGTCAACTGAATAGGACTCTTCTATTTTTGGGCTTCCGAAAAATACATAGTCCGAATTTTGGGCTCGCACTCCTAACACAAAACCACCCCCTCATGAGACTGTACCGACCCCAACTTCTTAAAAAATCACAAACCTTAATTTTTTTTAACTGAATATAATAATAATAATATAAAAATAATAATATAAAAATAATAATATAAATATAATAATCTAATTACATTTACAGACGTTTTAAATTCTAATAAAATCTACCGCTATGTCCTTAAGATAGTAAAGCATGCGCAGTAGGTTTTTGTAAACTCTATACATGCGCAGTAGGTTATACACGTGCGCAAATCTTACCGGGCGATGGCGTATATACAAGTTTATAAGCCAACGTTATTACACGTGCGCAGTTCATCAAATCTCAAAACACAATGACTGTTTAACTATTTTAATGTAAACGGACATAAAAAAAACAGTTAAACAAAAAAGTTACATACTTTGTGTAGAACATATAATTTTAAACAGTAACATACACCTAAGACATTTTGCACATGTAAATAATTGAAATTTTAATTTTCGTTGGACCTATATAAGGAAAAGTAGTGAACAAAGTGGAAGGGGAATAATGACTGAACGACGAATTTCTATTGTCGACAAAGGTTTCGTTTTAATATAATAAGAGATAATGGCACTTTCTATCCAAAATTTCATTGTCGTTAAAACAACTCAAAATTTTGTACGTTTCACTTTGTAGAGTAGGTACCTAACAAATTTTTTTAAATTAATTTTAAATTTAAAAAAAAAATTTTTTTCTTTAAGATTCTGGTAAGTACATGATTTGTCGTTAGAAATACGTTAGATTTATTTTTGGTGCTCAAAAGTGGAGAGTTTATAGTGAAAACAAAAAGTAGAGTTCAATTCGGATAGAAAAGACGGTAGAAGTTAAAAGCACTCTTTAGAAAGATATTGAAATTTATCTTTAAGGACGCTTATACCCTCAAGCGGTTCTCATTCTATCGGACCATGATACTCAATATTTTTTTAATTCCATTTCGTCTTATAATTTGGTTTCTCTATAGTATTTTGTAGTTAAAATCATTACACAAACAAATATTATTGAAAAAAAAAAATTTTTTTTTGAAAATTACAACTTTTTAAAATTTTGTATTCCTGATTATTTCAAAAAAGTAAAGGATTTCTACCCTTAAATAACATTTTCTTAACAACGGAACGGTAAATTAATTAAATATTATTGTAAAAGCTGTATTCTATTACAGTTTAAAATATATTAGTTTTTTAAAAAAATGTGTAGAACTGTGTTTTTTAAATTAATCAAAATATAGTCATTTTGCGCGTTTTGTTACTTTTTCCATGTAAAAGTCCCAACTTTATAAATTTATATCTTAAAAACAGAACGGTAAAATTTAATAAAATTATAACAGTACATGTAAAGTAATGCATTTATTATGTCATTGAAATTTTATAAGAATCTGTAGAAATTGGTTTTTTGGATAAACCTCCTTAATAGCCAAAAACACGCGCGCTAAAGCGCGCGAGAATTGCATTTCTCAGTGGTTTCAATACAAAAATAAACTGAACTTATTTAGATTAAATTAATTATACTATCAAATTAAATTTTGTCAATTATTTTTTATTTATTAAAATGTGCTATAAATTAACAAACACAAAGAAATTTTAGAGAATAACTCCGATTTTCTTCCTATATTAAAATTAAAAAGTTTTCATAGTACGTTACAAAGAATTAGATTATTTTTTTTAATAGTTTTTTGAAAAAAATATTTTTTATTAATACAATTTTCTATGCAAATTTATTTTATTCCAAACTTCTATTGATATGAAATCTTTATTTTTTAAGTTTCTTTAAACAATACGAAATTCGATTAGTAACAAACCATTCTCAAAAATTTCTATCGATATAAATTTTAATTTTTCCAAATTAAAAAAATTCTCAACTTGTATTAATTTAAATTATTTCAAATTTCAATTATAATCAAAATTCATTGTGATATAGGTAACCAAAGTTTTAAGATTTATAAATCAAGTTCAAGATTTTTAATTTAATTCAATTTGTAAAAGTGAAAGATTGAAATAATTAGTGTTTTTTAGAAATTAAAATAGAAATGAGTTTATTTTATTTTATTTCCATCTTTAACTTTTACAAATTAAATTATATTAAAAATTTTAAACTTGATTTTATTAATATGAATGCAAATTGTTTCAAATTTTAATTAGTTTACTCTAAAAACAAGTGTCTTGAAAGTGTCTTAAACTTTGATATTATGGTATCTTTATTGTATCTAAGGCGCAAAAAGTGTATTAAAATAAGATGTGTAAGTATGAAATATTCAAATTTGAATAATAATAAACTTCAATTATTATTTAAAACTTTTAATGGTTCAAGCTTCAAAAAAATTAATGTTAAAATTATTATAGACCTATGAATATTTTTTAATTTTAACAATGCGTATTTAAATTAGGAATTTCAAACTTCAGCCAATATTAAAATCTTCAAATTATAAAAAATGTGTATTATAATATTAAAACTTAAATTAATCAAAACTTTATGATTACAATTTCTACTATTTAAGTCTAAAAATATTTTAAAAAATTCGAAACAATGGAACCTAAAATCATTTGCAAATATAAAAACTATTAATTTTAACTTATAGAAATTTGGAAATTTCAAATAGATTCAAACTTATACTTAATCCAAACTTTAATCAATTAATACTTGAATTTACCGATTCTAAATTTTTTATTGATGCAGACTTCTTTTCCTAAGAATTATTTGAAACAATTTAAAATCTTAATTTCCAAAAATTTAAATATCATTCAATTTAAACTTCTACACTTAAGGAGGAATCGGACAAACAATCGGAACAAAAGTTAGTCCAAATGAATAATTTTGATTTTTGATACAGAAGACACATAAGTTAATGTAATTTTTTTCAGGGGAAGTGTGGACACTTGTATTTTTTACAAAATGAGCCGTTAAAAATTGCATTTTGATGAAAGTTTAAAAAAATTGACGTTGGAAACGATTATTCAATTTGAGGTCCAAATTAACCTAAATTAAATAATCGTTTCAGACGTCAATTTTTTTTAATTTTCATAAAAATGCAATTTTTAACGGCTCATTTTGTAAAAAGTACAAATGTCCACACTTCCCCTGAAAAAAATTACATTAACTTATGTGTCTTCTGTATCAAAAATCAAAATTATTCATTTGGACTAACTTTTGTTCCGATTGTTTGTCCGATTCCTCCTTAAAATTTTCAGGAATTTTTATATCAACCGAAAATATATTTAGTTTAACAAATGTAAGTCTATCAAAAAAAAGCAATAAATTATAAAGACGGCATTTAAAAGCCTTAAAAAATATTGAAAAACTGTGCTCGCTTTCTTCAATTTAATTTTATGATATTCATTTCTATTCTTATTTATGTTGTATTCAATAAAATTATAAAAAATACATTTTTTCAAAAGTTATTGATTTAAAACAGAAAAAAAATAGGCGTGAACAGAATGAAAGAATGAATGAATAAAGTTTGCGATTATTATTATTACTTGTAAGCAAAAAAAAAAACGCGCGCATTTTATTGGCTAGTATATAGTTTAAATGCAAAAAATAAACTATAAACTTATTTAGATAAAATTAATTATATATTATCAGATTAAATTTTGTGAATTAATTTTGATTTATTAAAATTTGTTACAAATTAATATATAGAAAGAAATTTTAAAAAATAAATTAAATTTTCTTCCCCAGTTAAAAATAAAAAAAGTTATTGTATGTTACAAAAAGTAAGAATATTTCTCTTTCAATAGTGTTGTGAACAAAATATATTTAAACTTTTATGCAAACTTAATTTATTCCAAACATCTTTTGATAATAAAAATTCCTTATTTTTAATTTTTTTTACGCAATTCGATTAATAACAAACCATTCTTTAAAATTTTTATGAATATTTTTTCATTCTTCCAAATTAAAAAATTCCTAACTTCTGTCGATTCAAATTGAAAATATTTCAAACTTGAATTAATCAAAATTGAAATATAACTAAAGTTTTAAAATTTATAACTCATTTTTAATTTAATCCATGGGAACAATTTTTCCAATCATTCACCTTTACAAATTAAATTAAATTACAAATTTTAAACTTGATTTTATTAATACGAATTTTAATTACTTCAAACTTTAATAATTAGTATAAGAAGTAAGAATTTTTAAAATTTTAGTAATATTAAACTTAAATTACTTAAAACTTTTAATTGTTCAAATTTGATTAATTCATGCTAGAATTATTATGAACTTCAAATATTTTCAAATTCTCACAATTTATATTTTAGATGTTCAAACTTAAACCCATATAATTAGGGTAAGTGTGTTAGTTGCTGCGGATGCTTCAGTTGCTGCGGTTTTCAGAAAAATATCACTAATTTCTATTTAAGAATATGTACCTATTTCAAAATGTGTGATAAAATTATTCTAACCTTTACTTAATACAATTCCATCAAAAATCTTATATTAACTATTATTAATTTATAATTATTTAAGTTTAAATTATTTTTCCCGCAGCAACTAAAGCAAACATTTGGTTTGTATGTGCTTTAGTTGCTGCGGGAAATCTAACCTCCAATTACACGTTATTCTGGCCGCAGCAACTAACACGCATCAACTGACTCAAACCCGCAGCAATAGATGCATTTGATATTATTTTTAATTTCCTAATTTTGTTCAAATAATCAATTTTTATGGGATTTTGATGTTTGAATAAATATCTAAATAACACAAACTACTTATTTAATAAGTCGTAAGTTCATTGTTATCAATAAAAAAGCGGTATTTTTTAATAAAAAGGAGACTCGGCTGAGAGCCCGCAGCAACTGACACATTTACCCTATAAGAATTTAAAGAAATTTGGAAATTTTAAATCGATCCAAACTTTAATATAATTCAAATCAATTAATATTTCAATTTATCGATTCTTAATTCTTTTATTATTCAAACTTCTATTAATAAATAGTTATTTTTCTTTAATTTTATGAAATTATTTTAAGTATTTGATTTTTGTGATCAGCGCTTTTTTTTGTGAAAATTTTGGGATCTTGATCTTGATTTTAATGCATTTTTAGCCTGACGGGCTTGGCAAATCTATAATATAGTGAAAACTATATTTCAGTCAATCTTATTTTTTGTTTTTACAATTGAACTGATTATAATTATAATTGATCCTAATTTGAAACCTATAATCAAATTAGAAATTAAATAAGTTTATTAATTTACCAATAAAAGATAAGCATTTTGAGATAAAAAATACAACATTTATTTGGAGAAATTTAATTTGGTACTTTATTTTTATTTAAAATAGAGAGAAGATTTCAAATTAAAATAAATAATTAAAAGAGGAATAAATTATAAAGAAAGTATTTAAAAATCTTAAAAAATATTTGAAAACAGTGCTCGCTTTTTTCTAATTATATCATGATATTTCATTCTTTATTCTGATTATTATATTGTCGTTTTTAGAAGTAATTAAAAAAACGAAATATTATTATGAAAATTATTCATATATTATTATAAATTATAACATAAAATATTCATTAATTTTCATATTAAGTTTAAAATTTTTTGAATCTTTATAAAAATCTGTAAAGTAGCTTTAAATAAGACACGTTTGTATTGTAAATATCCTTGATTAAGATTTTAATGAATTTTTAGCCTGACAGGCTTGGACTATATTTCAGTCAATCTTTTTTTTTTTTCCAATTGAACTGATTAAAATTATAATTGATCCCAATTTCAGACCTATAATAAAATTAGAAATTAAATAAGTTTAATAATTTACTAATAAAAAAATAAGCATTTTGAGATAAAAAATACAACACTGAGAAAATAAGCCTCTAGCCAATTTTTAGGTTAAGAAACTCTGAACAAAACACACAAGATACCGGCGATCACAACCAAACTTTAAGGTTAAAGTAGCATTTAATCTGCTAATAATAAACAAAGAGCTTTGCAGGTGCTATATCAACAAGCTCTCTCTGCTAAATTTAATCAAAAATTGGTTATATTTAGTCAACTTATTTTCTCAGTGAACATTTATTTGGTGAAGTTTGATTTGGTACGTATTTTTATTTAAAATAGGGAAGAAAGTTTAAAGTTAAAAAAATAAATAAAATGATTAAAAGAGGAATAAATTATAAAAAAAGTATTTAAAAGTCTTAAAAAATATTTGAAAACTGTGCCCGCTTTCTTCCAATTACATCATGATATTTCATTCTTCATTCTTATTTATATTGTATAAGTAATTAACAGAATAAAATATTATTATGAAAATTATTCATGTAAATTAGATTTAAATAAGACACGTTTGTATTGTAATACACTATTATTATTGAAAATAAACTATATAAATTTGTCAATTGATTTAAAATTTAGATTCAGGAGAATAAATAATTAAATAAATAAAATTAGAAATCTTATAATTAATATAAAAATACATTTTTTCAAAAGTTAATGATTTAAAACAAAAAACATCTATTGTGCCAAACTTCAGGTGTGGACAGAATGAAAGAATGAAAGAATGAAGTTTGCGATTATTATTATTATTATTAATATTTAAATTCCTAACATCTCAATAGAGAAATTCAAGCTTGAGTAATAAGAAAAAAAAATTGAAATAAATTTTTAAAGGTGGCCATCTACTGTCTAGAGGGTGGCCAATAACTCTGTTTGCTGGCCGACAACTGTCTTTTTTGTTACTTGTAAACAACACAAAATTTTAAGTAGTAAAATTTTTTTTCATAATGTTTTTGAATCTACAGTATAAGGCAGTCCTAAAAAACAATTATGTCGATTTTTTATTATTGTTTTATAAAATCAAATTTTTTGTTTCTAAAGCAAAACAAGAATTTTGACGTTGGAAAAAAACATGTAGAATATTGTAAATGAAAATTTATTCACAGAATTAGATCTTATGGCATAAAAATAAATAAATTTTTAGTTTAAAAACTATAAACAATATTTCAAAAACTATACTATTTTCACTAAATATAAAAATAAAAACCTAATGAAATACTAATATAATTATTATTTATAAGAAAATGAAAAATTTTAAACAAAGTTGCCATTTATTTTATTTAGAAATAAGCGATTTATAACCTAAGTCTTGTGCAGCGATTGAAACCGCACGACTAGGACAATGAAAATTTCTTTGTGCAACCATTGGTACAATGACTTTTCTTTTTTAAAACAAATTTCTAAATTATTGAATAGATAAAAAATGTTTTTAATCATTTTACATGAAATTCCAATGTTTAATCTTCCAAAGTAACATAGTTATTGCAATTATACTTTTCATTTTCTATTTTTAAAAAAATAAAATACTATCGAATATCCTTAGCTGTGCCCCGAATGGGTCGTTTACCTTATTCGAAGTAGTATTTGGCATTAACATATTAACCTATTAATTAATTTTATCCAATTAAGTCATAACTAATCGACTATAGGTACTGATCGAGTATAGGTACATTTACCTTATTTTAGAAATTTAAAAATAAAGAATTGAAGCTAAAATATAATTTTTGAAGTTTTTTTTAGAAAAACAGTTTACTTAAAAATATAAAAAAAATATAGGGTTTATTTTTTCTCAATTATGAAAATTACTTAATGAGAAAATGGACACCTACTGAAAAAGAGGTTATGTTTGAAGTAATTATTTTGCTTTTTGAAATAGAAAAACTATGTTTTAATCTTATTTTATTTAGAGAAAATGTGGTAAATTTTATTTAAAACAAAAGAAACCATTAGAATTCACAATTGGATAAAAATTACAGATTTTTGACATTCAGAAACGTTTCAGAAAAATTAGAGAAACCATAAATTTGTTCCTGAATGTAAAAAATCTTCAATTTTTATTCAATTATGATTTTTAACGGTTTATTTTCTTTTTAATTAACTTTACCACATTTTTTGCAAATAAAATTAGATTACAAGTTGATTTTTTTATTTTAAGAATATTGTTGACAAAAATATCGTCTCAAGTTGACAATATCGACCTAAAATAGTTAAAAAATTACGAAAATAATTGGCAAATGAAAAAAAATCGGAATAATGACAAGATTAATAAATCGACAATTGACAAAAATAATTAAAAAAATTAAAGAACAAATATAAAATTTCAAAAAAAAAAAAAAACAATTGGAAATTAAAAAAGGAAAAAATTACATGAATAATTGTAGAAAATAATTGAAAACAATTTTGATTTTAAAAAATTAACCTGGATTGAAATTTAAAGAAATAATCGCAAATTAATAAAAAGAAAATAATATTAAAATTTGATAAAATAATGGAAAAATGAAGAAAATAATTGTGAATTGGACAGAAAAATTGAAGAATTAAGAAATTAAATTGAGATTTCAAAAAAATTATTGATAATAAATAGTTTACAAATTACTATATTAATAAATAAATAAATAGTAGAAAAAAGTGAAGAAGCCCAGGATTGGTGAATATTTAAGATAATAATTGACAATTAAAAACTGAAGAAAACTGTAGGAATAATTATAACAAATAATTGAAAATTAGAAGAAATAGTTGGAAATTTAAGAAAAAAATTCAAAATTAAAGAAAATAATTGTGGATTAAAGAGAATAATTGAAAATTGGAAAAAATTCAAAACATGGCAAGATTATTAAATTGACAATTGATAGAAATAATTAATAATTAAACAGAAAAAGATAAACATGAAATTAAAAAAAAACTAAAAAAGAAAGAAAATGATAGGAATAATTCTAGAAACAATTGAAAGTTTAATTGCTTTTTGAAAAATTAAACTGTATTAAAATTCGAAGAAAACACTTGCAAATTGAAAGAATAATTGAAAATAAAAAAATAAGTATCAATAAAAGAAAAGAATTGTGATTGGATACAAATAAGTGAAGAATTGAAGAACTGAATTGAAGTTTCAAGAAAATGATTAATAATTAAAAAAAAAAATTGAATACAGTCGTGAATTATCGAATATGATATAAAGTAATTAAAAAAAGACGAAAATAAAGGACAATTGCAAAAAATTCGAAAAATTGCAACATTAAAAAATTCACATTTCAACAGAATAATCTTAAAAGTTAAGAATGTAAATTTAAGATTTAGAACAGAAATAACCAAGAATAAAAATTGAAAGTAAATTATTGTAGTAATTGTAGAAAATAATGGTAAATTTAATTGGATTATAAAAAATTGAACTAGATTGAAAATCTTTGAAAAAGATCGAGAATTATTAAATATTGACTGAAATAATTGAAAATTCAAGCAAATAATTAAAAACTGAAAAATAATTGATAAACGAGAATATTTGAAAGTTAAAAAAATAATTGAAAACTGAAAAAAATAATTGAAAAAACCGAGAATATTTGAAAACTGAAAAAATAATTGAAAAAACGAGAATATTTGAAAACTGAAAAAAATAAGTGAAAAAAACCGAAATGAGCTGAAAACTGAAGAAAATAGTTGAAAACTGGAAAAACAATTCAAAAAAATAAGAATTACTGAATATTGAAGGAAACAATTGAAAACTGATAAAAATATTGAAAGAAGCCGAAAATTATTTAATTTTGAAGAGAATATTTGAAAATGGAAGAACATGATTGAGAATTAATTAAAATAATTGTGAATAGAAGAAAATAACTGTAGATGTGAAGAAAATAATTGCGAGATTTGAAGAAAATAATTGTGAATTAAAGAAAATAATTGTATATTGAAATAATGACTTTCAGGTGAATGAAACCGACTTTTTTATGCTGAAGGGGGTAAAGTAGAAAGGAATTCATTCTAAGCGATTTTTAAAGCCGGGGAATTCTCTAAAAAAATGTTTATTATATTTCTTTAATAAAAATGGTCCATTTCTTGATGCAAGATTAGGGGATGATTTTAAAGGGTTGTTTTTTATGCTAAAGGAGATAAGGAAGATAGGAATACATTCAGAGAATGTTTAAAGTCAGGTATTTCTCTCAAAAATTTTTTATTATATTTGTTTAATAGAAGTTGTCCATTTATTTGTCCTTTGAAATTGGTTAAAACCAATTTGAGGTGTTTATTAAGTCAAGAACTTACTGGTGCTTTCGTACAAATGGCAGTAGAGAATGCTATTGTTCAAGAAATTTCAAATAATTAAATTATTGATAAGTTTAAATAAAATAATCTTTATTTATTTATTTAATACATAAATTTTATAATTTAATATTGTTATATTTTATTTTTAAATGTTAATAAAAATTTTCAAATATATATAAATGGGCCGCTTTTAGTTCCCAATCCGGCCCTGGTCAAAATACTATAGGTATTTTAAATCCACGCTTTTGAAAAATGAAAAACTATTAGTTATTATATATAATATATATAATATAACGGTATATTTACCAATCTTTACCTTGATGTTAAAATTTTTAAATAAAAATATCAAAATATATTACCTGTTAAATATAGGTTAAAATGAACATGGATTCATAATTTTATTACATATGTATATCACATAAGTGTATTTGTAATAAAAAATACTTAATATAGCAAAAAACTTTAAATACTATATGCATACACTATAAATTGCAATATCTATAACAATACAAAATAGCACGTGTTTATAATCAGAAAAAACAAAATAACAGTTGGGAATGTCATTGTAGTTTACATTAAGGATGGGTAAGTCGATTCTTAAGGCCCATCCCATTGCTGCGTTTTGCATTGCGCTGTAATCAGAGATCGGAAATTGACATGTCATTTTAGATTCTGAGGTAGAATACGTAAAATTCGTAGAAAACTGTAAACAACCTAGGTAATTTACAATTTCAACATGGCGGCAGTAGAAAGAAACTTTTTTTTATAATTTTTTGATTCTATGAATGAATGTTATTAATTTTTAAGGGTGTTATTATATATTTCGGCTACTTTTAAAATAAATTATGCAATTACTTTGGTTTTAGATTTTACTTTTAGATTATGTTGCATACGTATTTTTGTAGATCACGTGATATTTATAAGGGATGTAAATTACGTAGAATACTTCTCCGGTAAATTACTAGGTAATTTACATGTAAACAACCATGCAGATTACCTTAAATAATTTACGTTCCGATCTCTGGCTGTAATGAAAGAGAAAAGAACACACATATACATATACACCCATGTTCACCTAGGTGCATAAATGCCTTACCCAGAACTAGCTGTCCCTGCGCATGAGTATACGTGAGTAAGAGAGAGAGAGGTCCGGGGTAAGGCATTTATGCAACTAGGTGTTCATAAAAAAATTATGAAAGAACTATAAAATCAATGAGAAAATAAAAAAAATACAAAGAAAAATTCTAACTTTCTAAATGAAAAAATAAGAAAATCAGGCAAAATAATATATATTAGGTCGAGTCCATACCCTAATAGCACCGACTAGGCCGGGAACGTTCCTGGAATGGGCTGCTGGCCCCTTGGGTACGTTCCCTTGGACCGCTCCAATATACCTGACAAATCCGTTCCGGATTTCACTAGGCTAGGAACGTTCCCGCGGAACGTTCATGGAATGTTCCGAGGAACTTTGAATACACATTCAAAAAATCGCAGAACGGGTTGCGGAAAAAGCTGAAAATTTTTTTTATTAATATTATTTAATGTTTTTAATATGATTGCTTCTATAGAACAGTGGTCACTAAAATCAACTGCGCAGCTCTAGGTGCGATAGAAAACTACTGCGCAAGATATTAACATTAATTATTTTTCAATGTGTATTTAAAGTTCCTCGGAACATTCCAGGAACGTTCCGTGGAACGTTCCTAGCCTAGTGAAATCCGGAACGTATTTGTCAGGTATATTGGAACGGTCCATGTGAACGTACCCCAGGGACCGGCGGCCCATTCCAGGAACGTTCCCGGCACAGTCGGTGCTATTAGGGTACCAAGTGATCACACCAATTTCAGTCACATTAATTAATATTTATGAAATTGTTGATTTGGGTTCCCTTAGTGGTTAAAAAAAGAAATCTCAAGTATTTTTGAAAAATTCAAAATATTTTTGAAAATATTCAAATTCAAAATTTTGAGTATTATTTTTTTTGTTTAATCATAACTTCCGTAATTTTCAAGCAATTCAGATCAATTTTTGCTTTTTCCTAGAGGAAGCGTTGTGATCGTTAAGATTTTCGATTTTCCAAAAATAGTGTAAATCGACTCAGTTTCATCTGAAAAGTTCAAATTTTCATTCCTGAGTAAATGTCCAGATGTGTGTGTGTGTGTGTGTCTGTATGTGTGTGTGTATGTGGTAAATTTTTTGTCGCCAGGATATCTCGAGAACGCTTCAACGGATTTTAATAAAATTTGGATGACATATGAAGCTCACAAATATCTAAATTTGGACACAGGGATTTTTGAAAATACCCAATTAAATTTTTTTGAGAACCTTTTTTCATCGAAAATTTCGTTTTTTGGCAAAAAATTTTTTCATGCTGAAAATTCAGACAAATGAATGAAAAAATCATATTCCTTGTTTCAAAACGAATCGATTGACCTATATAAAGTATATAATTGACCAAAAACTCAAGTAAAAAATCATGATTTTTAAGTTTTTTTCATCAAAAAATTTCATGCTAAAAATTCAACCAAACGAATTACAAAATCATATTCCTTGTCTCTAAACGAATCGATTGACCTACACTGTTAAAAAAATGGTATATGCGCTTACAACTTTACACCGGTGTTAAGAAATCGGTGCGATTTTGGCTTGCACTACACCGGCCGAGTGTAAACTTAAAACAAATTGGCATTTACAACCAAGCGGTGTAAACGGACTATCAAATCGCACCAAAAAGTGCGATTGTCAGTTTCTTTGTCTAACTTAACAGTGTATATAATTGAGTAAAAACCCACGTCATAATTCATGGTTTTTTATTTTTTTCCATCGAAAAATCTCGCGATTTGCCAAAA